>CAAE01015043.1:779431-790106 GCA_000180735.1 Tetraodon nigroviridis | reverse complement strand
ATATATATATATATATATTTTTTTTACCAAGCATTTTAAAAGTATCTTTTACTTTTACTCTTTTACCAAGCATCTTAAAACTACGTATTTTAATTTAAAATGCTGCGATGTTTGTCATATACTATAAAAGTGTTCGGCCTCTTTAGTTCAACAAGAACTAAAAGTGAATGTGAGCCTACAATTTTTCTTTTCTTTCTTTCTTTTTTAGCCACTTTTTGGTTCAGAGATCATTTATGTCCAGCAACAGCTCCTTCTGTTGGTCAGTAGGTTGTTTGCAGCACCCTGGTCTTGGTGGAGACACACATCTCACTTGCACAAGTCACTTGCAGATTTGAAAACACACATCAAGAATAAAGAAAAGTAATCTCAACTGTCTGCTGAGGAGGTAGGTTTTGAGGAAGTCAAGTAAACAACAAAAAAAAAGGTCACACACACACACACACACACACGCATGCACGCACACGCACACACGCCTCAACTCTGAAAAGAAAAGCCGCCAACTTCAGGCTTCATTTAGTCTGTACGGGTTTAGACAACTGCCTGAGCAGGTTCAGGCAGAATACACACCTGCTCTCAGAGCCCTCGGCATCAAACAGGTTTTTCTACCTGAATGAAGTTCCTCTGAACTCTGGGAGAAGCACAGTTGTCCATGCAAACTATTATGTGATTCATCTTTATAAACAAACCCCGTGGAATTACATTTTTAAGGTCAGGGCTGGACTATGTGAACAGTTAAACATTTTAAATAAAGTAAAATAAGACTTTCAATAATACAAATGTGGGAAAAAGAGGAGGAAATGCCCTGTTTGTAATTTTCTGACCATCAGTCTCTAGGTTATTATAGTGCTGTTTATTTATTTATGGGTTGCGGCATAAATAATATGGCTTTAGACAATAAACAAATGAGAAAGAAAATACAACCATGTTCTTTATTAAATAACATAATTACAGCCTCAAAACACAACAAAGGCAGTGTTTAAAAATAAATAAATATCACAGGAAAAAAATACAGGAAAAAAGAAACCAAAGTCTATTCAGAGAACATTACACTTGATGAATTCAATACTGCAGCCTTCTGTGTGACACCTAACTCCATATCAGCAGTCATTAGACCGGTTTTACAAAGTTTCTAACTAACAATTAGCCTAATTGTGAAAGAAATGTCACTGTCACTTAGTGTTCAAAAAGATGAGACATGAGATATCAGCAGCCGTTGGCGTTTCAGCAACGTGCAACCCGACAAACATGTCACCAATGCACTGGGTCTCATCTGCAGCCGTGTTCCTCAAAACCCAACCTTCACAGTGCACAAAACATCCACTCAAATAAAATTCAGAACTTTAGCCAAGCAATGTCTGTAACCAAAAGCCAAGGATGTCCTGTACAAGATTTTAAAACACTTTTTTTTTAAGGGGAACATCATCCTGCAGTCCTAAAGGGGTCTGGTCTGCTGTGAGAGGGAGCGGAGGACTTGGGATCAGTGTTATTCACAAGCAATTTTGCCATCGAAGCTAGAGAGCGCTATGGCAAAAGCCTGCACAGCACACATCGGGTAGCTGTAGTCCAGCGTGAAAATGTCATCGGCTATTCGGCCAAACTGCATCACAATGTAGTCCACTGTGGGGGGAAAAAAAGAAAAGACAAGTTAAAGATTAGATCTACTGTATAATAGCTTTCTTTATATAACAAAACAAGTATTTCTAAAAATTCGCAACAGCTTCTAGAACAGATACAAGAGGTGTCTGTCATCCAGGTTGAGGAGAACTCTTGGCATAAGATAATTCAACCGGGCTTCCTTTAGTTTTTCGAAGCTGTTTTCCCACTTATCTGTTCCAGCTCAGTTCTAGGGAGGAGAGGGAGGAGAAGGAGCAGAACTGCATCAGGAAATCTCTAAAAAAGGTGTGGCGAAATCCTGCTTGGGCCTTTTCTTAAATCCACAAAGAAGAACAAGAACAAACTAAACAGAAACTGAACAGAGAAGGAACATAGCAGCTTTTAATACCATACATAGCCAGTGCGTCGGAAAAACTTGGACGAATTTCTAGCAACACAACACCCTTGTTGATCTTAAACCTGACACTGCACTCAGCCAGAGCCTGGCTCCCTCGAAGGACTAAAGACCCCAACACAAGCGGACCACCATCGGCTCAGTGAAAATCCACTGTGTGGACGCATGACCACACAGATTCAGCTGTTTAAAAGTATACACCTACAGGAACACAGCAATGTTCAGGCTTCGGCCAGAGAAAGATGGTTTAAAAGAGGGGTAAAAAAAACCCTTCAGTCGTCAGCCGCTTACGCTTTCCACCCCCTCCCAACATCACATGACTGGAAGAATCCAGACCCCTTGAACAGAGCACATTAATGAGGCGCTCACCTATCTCTAGCACACACAGACCAAACTACTAGAACATACTCACAGTCTTTGCTGTGCACAATTTGGAAGTTTTTGATGGAGGCCTGGGTGACTCTGCCGTTGAAGTTGAGAACGTGGGACTGAGTTTCGTCGTTCCACACTGGCGTCTTGTTGTGAAGCTCGATCAGATTTTCCATCCTCCTGTTCTGGTATCTTATCAACAGGCCATCACATTCCTGCACATCATTGGCGCAACATGAGTCAGAAGCAGCTCCCAGTGTGTGCTGAGTTTGACACAAATTTTATGCTCCGTAACACCGTGAATCAAAAAAAGGTCAGCAATATGAATTTAATTTTCTGCCTATGCTGGGATGCCTCGTAAAAACCCACAGAGAAAAGAGCTGTTTTGATTCTGTAATTACTTAAAGATGCGTTTTCAGAATGAAGAGGTACTGCCATTAGAGCAGACATGTTTTTTTAAGGTGTTTTATGATTAAGAACGCTTAGAGATAAACATGCAACAAGACCCAAATATTGAAATTATACTCAAAGCGTGACTAAGCCAACACATCGAATACGATTAAACAGGTTTAAATCAGATTAACGTTCAAATATCATCAGCTGCTAACAGATAGTGTCTGTCAACTGTATAAAAAAAATCAGTTTTGTTAAAAATGTCAGAGTTTTTAACGCTTTAATTTGTTTGTTTGTTAATATATTAAGGTAAAATTCTCGTGTTGCAAATCTACTGGTAAAATATGATCAGCTCTGTGTTTTTGCTGTGATAAAATAAATTAAAGTGGATGTTTCTCACATTTCTTGGTCTGAGAGGTACGCGTTCACTGTCCTTGTTCATTCCTGGAATGATAACTGTCATTCTTCTGGGTCCTTTCATTCCCAACACGTTTGTTTCCTGGCACCAGGAATTAAGAAAAAAAAAGTAACAGTTTACGACCTTAAAGTCTGATCTTTGATCTAGATACAGCCTAAATCAGATAATGGCTTACGTAGATGATTCCAGCTAACTCCTGTCGTGCATTGGACATGTCTGGAAGAGCTCTTTCTGGATTTAGAGCATTATCGAATACAGTAAACTTGGTCCCCATCAAATTGGACCTGTACAAACCCCCCCCCCCCCAAACATTTCTTTATTGTTTTTGCTGCTTTTGGGTAAATAAACAGCTAATGTTTGACCTCAGCTTTCCAACGAAGTTCTCTCCACCCCTCGATAAGTCTGTGGCATCGATGGAGATGAGGTAATTGGAAGTTGTGCTCTTCTTCCGTTTCCTTCCAGCCAACAGGAATGTCTACAGGGAAAAAAAAAACAGCATCCGGTTATGCAGCGAGGCAGCAGCCTAACGTCCACCCGGGGCGGGTGGAGCACACATGCTGCCATTCAGTGATTTTGCATAAAACGTGCTTGGTTTTCAGCCTGGACGGCTTGACCTTGACCTTTTTGTCATTGTCGAGGTGAAGGTAGTAAAGAGGGTAGAGGCTCTTATCCATCCCTCGCTGGTCTCGAGTCACTTTGCATTTGACGGTGACGCCCTGGGGAGCTGGATCCAGCACAAATTTCTCCAGGTTGTCAAACTCAATCTCTGGTGATGGTGCTCTCTCCTGACAAGGGGGCACATGCCAAAAAACCAAAAAAGTCAAAATAAAAAACTACTAAAACAGAATAGTGTTTGTTCCTTTGGTACAACAATGCGGTTTAACCATACTTTTTTCTTCTTCCCTTTGCCTTTTTTCTTTTTGGCTTTGTCTTCTTTCTCTGATGTAGAGTCCTCGCTCTCTTCTGCTTTTCCTGAGGTGTACAGCAGAAGTCAGACTCGTTCCAGCGACTCAACCACAGCATAAACTCGTCTGTGAGCCTGCCTTTCTTCTTGGTCTTCTTTTCTTTGTCCTTTTCCCCTGATGTTTGGAACATTGACGCAGAGCCGGCTCCGGATTTTTTCTTGGATTTGGTCGACTGCGCCTCTTCTTCGCTGTCTTCACTGTCTGACTTGGCAGCTGCAAGAGGGATTTTGTAAAAGACAGCAGTAAATACATAAAAAAAAACAGTTCCAGCACTTTATCTGAGGTAAAAATCCTACATAAAAAGTCAGATAAAATGTGAGGTGAAACCTTTCTTTTTGCCTTTTGCCTCCTTTTCCCCAGTTATCTGGAACATTGAAGATAATTCTTTTTTCTTCTCCTTCTCCTTTGTCTTGGTCTTTTTTTCTTTTCCATCAGAATCTTTGTCCTCTAAAAAAACAAAGAAGAGATGTAATCAAGATTTCAGGAACTCAACACCAAAGCTAAACCTGAACTTTTTCGCTGTCTTGACCAGCCTTCTATCAAAAGTAACGTGCGTACAAGAGCTTGAGAGCTTTGCTCGTATCTTCCGGCTGCTCTGTTGCTATGACAACGGTGAAGACTGAACAAAAACAATAACTTGTGGCCCTGTGTACCAAACAATGGGATGAAAGACTGTGGTGAGTCAGGGGGGCTCGAGGAATATGGGGTGATACATTGGGGTGGTTCACCGCTGCTGGCAGTCTTTTAATTGTGGGTGCAAATTATAGATGTTTTCTCATCAAAACAAATTTCTCAAATTGCAATCTTGACTAAAGTGACAAACAACATGAGCCCACATTTTCTGGATTGGAATGTTTGTGTGAGTTACTGTTTTGTTCCCTGTCATGCTGGTGCAGCCACACCAGTGTAAGTAGAAGTTAAACCTAAAGGGGAAAAAATGAATTTCTGAGATTCTTTAGACTTGCACAACTATAAAATAAATACAAAATACAGCATGGCAATATTCTTTTGTTGACAGCTGAACACAGGGTGTGAGATGCGGGTTAAACTCTGGTGAGGTTTCGATCCAATTACTGGTAAAAGGCAGGAACATTTGGGGTTAGATTCTGCAGTAATTGACTGCAGAAGTTGAACACTTTTAAATTAAACCTCCTGCTGAAGTCAGGGGAATAACAAGGATCTATTTCTATTCCTAAAGTCAAAGGGGCCTTCCTCCTTCAGAGGAATTTGGTTCAGATGCTGACTATCGCCATGCTTGTATTATACCTGGATTGTTACTTTGAGCCTCATTCATTTACAGAAGGAGAGGGGTAATAAAAAAAAAAACTTAGAGATGTCCTTGACGGTGTACATCAGGAATCAGGAACGTTAATAGATTGCCGATCTGAATCCCCTGATGAAGCATGAATATAAATCAGATGTCTGCGCCTCTGCAAAGCTCTTTCCACTGAAGGTAGATCATACAAATTTTTGAATTTACTTTTCTTTTCCTTGGCTGAACTTTCAGAGGGTGAGCT
Organism: Tetraodon nigroviridis; assembly: GCA_000180735.1. Lineage (NCBI taxonomy): Eukaryota > Metazoa > Chordata > Actinopteri > Tetraodontiformes > Tetraodontidae > Tetraodon > Tetraodon nigroviridis. Next base: position 784,436 of record CAAE01015043.1, on the reverse strand, counting down.
GTCCTTTGGTGTCTTTTTCTTGGTCTTCTTCTTTGGAGTGTCTTTGTCATCCTCATCGTCATTGTCGTCATCTGTGTCCGAAGCTACACAAACGGGACCATCTTAATAACAGGACAGTTTGGTCTTTACTAAGCGTTGAACTCTGTGCTTCGGGACATACCTTTCTTCTTTTTTGGAACACTTTTGACTTTCTTTTTTGGCTCCTTCTCTTTTACCTTTTCTGTCTCTTCTTTTTCTGTCTTCTTTTTCTTCACCTTCTTTCCATCTGTTATAAAACAGTGGTGAGACAACGTGATCAGATCAGAGTTCTTGTAAAAGAGACTGTTTATTCTAAAACGGCCTCACTTTGGACGGCATCGCTCTCCTCCTTTGAAGTATCTTCGCTTTTCTTGGTCTTTGTCTTTTTGAGCTTGGCTTCTTTTCCATTCTTGGCATCTGCTGCACCGTTTGTTTCCTCTTTCTTCTTTTTTGGCTTCTGCAGGACAAAACAGAGTGACAATTCACTTTGACAGAATTAAATTAAATTGCACGTAAACTAACATGAATTAGCATAATAACTGTGAACTCACCATTTTGGTCAGATATGAAGCCAGAGGTAAAGATGCAAAAAAGGGAGATGTAGAAGCGTGTTACCAATCAATCAAAACTACTGCAGCTAGTATTTTGTGTCACTTCTGTATATACTGTAGAGCAATGAGGCATTAGTTAACAACAGTGATCATTTTAAAAAACAAGCATTGAAAGAGTAAACATCTGCAAGAAGACTGTTTCACCATTCAAGTCTCAAAGAAGGAGGTCAGAGTGATTGCGGCCAGCGGAGATAGTAAAGGTAATCCTATTAGGAGCCGATCCTGCTTGATAAAGTGCTATTTTTGTCACATTTTTCATTTTGTCCAGTAAAAAAGAAAAGCATTTTCTGTCCTCTACAGCTGTTAAAGAGAATCATCGGAAAATGCTACACCTTGTTGCTGCGATGACCAACACTTGAATCTAAACACCACTGTGGAGCATTGCTCCTTGGGTTTTAGCTCGTGTAGTCATTTGCTTATGAAGATAATTCAAAAATGTGTCCCTTTACATCCACCTTTGTTGATCCACCATATGTTATTTATGCATGCATACAGGCAAGGCAATGCTATTTCAGTTACATTGATTAAAAGGGCACTTTAAGTTGCTTGGGTGTCTTGAGTACTTTAACTGAAAATCATCCAAACAGAATTACTTTTACAATAAGGGTAACAAAAAAAAAAAAAAATCCTCTTTTTTACCTTCTCTGCAGGCATGCTGTGGCCTTTGATTGCAGTTCTACCACAGTGTCTAGTAGAGGTTAGAAAATAATTAAGCGGGCGCCTCGGCGAGGATAACGACAGAGAGGAAAAAAGCCCTGCGCTCAGGGAGTCTCCATCAGCAGAAAGTTGGTAATAGGATTTATGTGTAAAGCCATCTGCTCTGTGGAAACACGTCAACAGGAGGAACCAACAGAGGCTCAGGAGGAGGGGGGCTGTTTGTGTATCGCACAGGTCTGCCATCCACAGAACTATGGCACATGCTCGCATCTTTGGTCCAGCTTCCCCCCACTCGCTTGTGCACTATTGCTTATGGAATCTAAGAGGTTTTAAAACCTGATGCTTCTCCAACTAAAGATATTTTTTTATAATTTGCACGGAAATAAAATGACCTAAACTTACAAGTTGTCCTGGATCTTCCTCTTTATTACTGTTGGAAAAACAGTGATAAATGTTAATATTTACATCAATGCTTTACTATTATTGGAACTATCCGACAGCAAAATTGTTTGATTAGTTAACATTTTCGTTGCCCCATCCAAGAACTTATAAAACTCTCATGTCATGCTTTTTGTAGCTAAATCTGTGCTACATTGTCTCACGCTTATATTAGAAGGTCAGGCGAGCCATGGGAATTGGGTCTCAGTGGGTCTGCCTGATTAAAGATTAAAGCTTTTCTTTGATACTTATCGGTTTTAGCAGCACTTGGCTCCTGCTGGAGCAAAGTAGCAGCGTTGAAGCAGAAGAACGCAAGAAAAGGGCCACGCATGTTCCAAAATTCAGAGAAATGTACATACCTGCCCTCTGCCCAGGCTTCTTTTATGCCGTCAAGTGGCATGGCTGAAGTGAGAAGATGTTACATCCAGATTTTCTGTCTTTACGAGCAAATGTGAGGCAGGTCGTGCTAATACACGCGTGCACTCGAAAGCTGAATATTAACCATGTGTGAAGGTAGCAGCATGTCTGAACTGATGAGCTTGTGAATGTCCAAATGCTTCATAGACATCCACTGGTGGGGGGATCACATGGCCTGGCATCTAAGAGGATTTTAGAAGTAACAAGTCCTCCTAATAGGCGCCACACACCCAGGATGCTCGACTCCTAGGTGGAGATTGCTCACCGACTGGGAGCATTTCAATGCATTTCTGCATTATCTGCAGCCACTACGTTGAAATGAGATTCATAAAAACGCCCATTGAAGATGTAGTTCCGCAGTTGGCCACCGGGTGCCGCTGTGCTGCCGAAGAAGATGAGCGTTCAGAGCAGCTATAAGGCTCCAGGGGGCAAATGGAGGAACTGTAACTACACTGAAACTCGGAAAGTTTTAAATATCACCAAATGAAGCACAAAATGCATACAATGGGTTTATATGTGCTAGAAACAAGTTTAAACTAGCCTGGATTAAATCCATGATGAAAATGGAGGAGTGAAAGGGACAAGCTGAAGCGAAAAATCAAACATAAAAAAAACTTCAAATCAGTGGTGTTGCTAGTACTTAAAAGACTGATTATTAGTCTGAGCTGCTCACACTCTTTGCTGATCTGCTGAATAGGGTGTAAACTGTAGATTTGCTGGCATTCAGCAAAGGTTTCAAAGTAACAAGGCAGTTGGCAGTTGCCTAAGAAAGGCCAACGACCTCAAGGCAGCACTGTAGAAGCCATCAAGATCTTAAAGAGGCAGAAACTAGCGAGGTTTCTCATCACGCGTCATAGTTTATATTCATTTCCACGTCTGCTGTGCTTGGAGGAACATTCACTATGCACTATTAGTGCAGCAACAGGAACGGTATGCACCAAGATAGAAGAAATTCCCAACCGAAAGATTCTTCACAGTGATGACATTAAGCCTTCCACAACTGTCAACCCTGTCATGCACGTGTGAGGATAATACTACAGTTTATCTATAGCCATCTTTATCTTTTGTGCTCATGCTGGCAATCAGACATAGAATCTAGCGTGTATATATGCGGACAGGTGAATGCCTTACTAATTTGGATTACTTCCAGAAGGATGCAAACTGGATGAAAGCACAGGCAGAGCTAACAGTCAAAAAACCTGAAGCCACTGAAAGAGCGTCATGTCAGGCAAAATCTGAAATGCGGGACAACATAAAGTGTCAGGAAATAGTTGAGCAGCTGGTGTTTCCTTCCAGTCTTTGCAGGATTAATCCTCATTATGTCACAAAGATCTGAACAGACAAGTGAGCTTGTCGAACAGGAAGTCTGAGACTGAGAGAGAAAGAGAGGGAGAAAGGCAAAGAGAGAGAGGGTGGTGGTAAAGAGTGAAGAGAGGCAGCACTCCCCGTGGAGACTTGTCCCCTCCATTTTTTTGGAAACAGGCAGCGCACTTTTGAAATGGTGCCAATGGAGGCTGGCTTAAACCCTTGCAGCTGAAACTTTTACAAGCTCGGTGTGGAGAGCAGGAAGAGGAAAACAGACGCTGAGGTTTGGGGACGAGAACTCGCAGCGTCTCGCCCATCTTTGGAGCCTGCTTTCCAGCGCACTGCCTGGTGACTCTGAGTCTGTTTAAAAGGCAAATCCTTCAGGGAAATTTACAAAAAAAAGACAGAAAAAGACATCGTGGGGAGGGAGAGGATAAAGAATACATGAATAAAAAAATTGAAGTGTGTGACGTCACATTGGAAGCTGTCTTGGATACTGCCTGAGGAAAGATTCTAATGGCTACCTATGGCATCCATGGAACATTTAGAAAAATTAGAACCATACAATCTGGCAGAAGTATATTTTTAATTTAATTTTTTTTTTCTTTTTCATCTGTTTATTTGCTGGCTACGGTCCTCAGGAAATACATTCGGCTTCTTTCACCACTTCACAGATAAACACAGCCTTGTTTTTGTGCCGTAGCACATTTTGTCACTAAAAACAAACACTACCAACCACATACTTACCCTGCAACGCCAACTGGAAGTTAGAACAATTATACAAATTATAACATCAGCAGTCAAAAGCAGTCCATCCATATAAACGCAGGCACATGCCGAACTACTAAAGACATGCAGGGTGGCTGCTTGAAATGGGAACTGAGCGACATGTACTACCTGGGAATGCTGCCAAACGCTGACAAAGGTTTTGCTGCATGGCTCGAAGAAAATCCTTTAACCTATTTGTTCTCAAACGCTGCAGGAAGACCTGGAACGAAACAATCTGGCCAACTTGTCATAACTTATAGCTGCGCTCCAGGCCAGCATGTAAGTACTGTCTCCAGCCCCTTTAGCTTGTTTCTATCTGCCTTTTCTTGTTTGAACTATATTAATGTGAGATGTGGATTTGCAGACTTATTAACTACAGCTCATGTGACGGCTCCATCAGACAGCGCCTCGATTTTCCCTCTTGTGCCGTTTCCAGGTCTTTTCTGTCCATGCAATTGTGTGACTTGATGATCTTTTTTCCTGCTTCACTTCTTTACGCCGTCTCTCCCTCTTGGCAGAGGGGCAGAAGTGGGCAGGGAAAGGGAAAGGCATGGCCCAAAGAACTCCGCAAAGCCCCAGCTCGTTTGAGTGGGGTGGCTTGTGGGTCTGCACTCCTCAGCTTTTCTCCTGCTCCAATAATAGAGGGATGTTGAGCTGTCTTTTCGTTTTGCTTTTTTTTTTTTTTTTTTTTTTTAAGAAAACCAAAAAGTCATTGGGATCTTGTTCTCGTCAGCTGAAACCCCTAGCCTGACCTGTCCCCAAAAACGATATTCTCCAGGTATTTTCTCGGT
>CAAE01015043.1:750387-773128 GCA_000180735.1 Tetraodon nigroviridis | reverse complement strand
GGTACGGCATGGGGATCACCAGGATGAACTGGCAGGCGGTTGAGTTTACGGGGTCGGCGGTTGGCAGGTTTGTGTGGTTGTACCAGCCAAACATTGGAATAAAACTCAGCAGTATGGCGACGATCCAACATCCTGTCACTACGAGCCACGAATGTTTCTGCTTCACTGCCCTTTTGTACCTATGAGGAAGAGTGACAAAAGCTTAGGTATAGTGTCAAAAAAGTATGGCTAATATCACTTAAATTAGAACATATATGCGATAACGTGAAAGAAAAACACATCAAAGATAAAAAAAAATATGTTAAACGAATGGCAATCGTGCACTGTTTTTACAATTTACGTAGAGGTACAAGATTTTAACCTGCTTTTAAAATGTTTGAACTCCTAAATGAGTATATATTTGCTTTTATGAGTAAAGGAAATATTACCAAAGGATTAAATCAATAAAACAATTTTAGCATGAGAAAAGCAAATGAAATCTTACCTGAGAGGGATGTAAACACGAAGGAATCGGTCCACTGCAATGGCCGTGAGGCACAAAACTGAGACCACGGTCAATGTTATGACCACGCAGCTCTGGAAGAGACAACTGTAGAAGGACATCGTCACGTTTCCGTCCACCACCACAGCCAGCGGTATGGCCACGCAGCCAACCAATAAGTCCGCCACAGCCAGAGAGACAATCAGGCAAAAGGTTGGCTGTTTGATGCTTTTACTGGCCCAAAGTGCCAGAACCACCATCAGGTTGCCAAGACAGCAGGAAACAGCAATGAGAACCTCCAGTAAAGTGTAGACAAATGTCTCCACGTTCATTCTGCTGTTTGACCTTTACAGCTGCCTGAATGCAAGTCAGATGCTGACTGTGCTGGGCTGTTCCTGAATATATACTCTGGTCTTGAGAGGAAGTCCAAAACACCGCTTCTTTCGAAAGTGGCACTCCTTATCTTTCAGTGGGTTTTTTTTTTTTTCCTTTTTTTGAATTTTGATCACTTATATACTTCCAAGCACACTTTTGCATGTTTACTATCAGTTGCAGTCATTTATCAGTACAAAAATAACCTTTGGCTTTTTTTTTAAATTCAAACTTTAATTTTGCATCTAAGACAAATGAGTTGCATGTCTATTTTGGAAATGTTCTGCAAGAGTGAGAAAAAATTTTTTAAATTGTTTTTTAAATCTGAAACTGTATCAATAAAAACAGTATTACAAGAAATATTTCATTCTGTTTCTATTAAGACTCATTGAATTTCCCTCATCTGTGAGGGGAAAATGTTTAACAATCATTGGGAAAACAATCATTATTTGCCTTTTCTCATATTTAAAATATTTCTCCTATTTAAAATGCTCCCAGACAACACGAGTCATTAGCAAAGTGATCAGACTAGATGAAGAAGCGCACAGCTACAATGAATGTTAAAGCAGCTGAAGCCACTGAAGACCATCACAGGACTGCTTGCTCAGTAGTACTTGCAGCCAACAGCCTCCATACCCATAAAGACACTTATATTAATGGAATTAACAGCACCTTCGGATCAAGTTTATATTCAGCAGAGACCTAAAACGGCCAAAACTCCATTTGCAACAGAGACAGTTTTTGGCTCTATTTGATTTTTACTTAAAAATTCCTGAGCTTAGTTTTTACTAATAACATTATCAAAATAATGCATTCTTAGTGGTTTACAATAATATTTTAAGCAATAGGCAGCCTTATATTGTGAACAAAGATGGAACCTGACAGCTGTTACAAAACCCACAGAATACCAAGCAATATTATGTTTACCGAAGTATGTTTAAAATTATAATTAAGTTTGAGTCATTTTAAAGCTTTTACCCACTCAAATTCTTTAAAGTGCTCATACTGTATTCATTCTGCTTTCTCATATATAGGGGAATAAGAGCTACTCATTAGGAGGGAAAAAGCAGAGCTACTGCAGAAACCAGAGTCCCTCCCCTTGATTTTATGAGGGGTTTTTTGTCAGACCAGTGAGGGAGTCAGCAAGGCTGAGCTCAAGGATGTAGGATAGTAACTACACCGCCGCTCAGCTGAGAGCTTGACCAGAAATTATAGAAGCAACTGATTATCTCATGATCATAATTCTAATTAAAGCAATAATAATGAGTGCCCTTTCAGAGAGACCACATTCCTAGGAGAAGATTTTTTTTGTTTTGATGAAAGACAAGCGGAGACTAAACGTGTCAAACTGCAGTTCTGATTTTTGTACAGCTTGAGGAAAGGTAAGCGGGACTTGTGAGAATGTCTTCCTCTCCCGGTATCGAGCCTCAGGAGCACGTGGACATGGTTTACATTTCCGTTGAGACAGCTATTGCTGTAGCCTCCGTGCTGGGAAATGTTCTCGTGGTGTTGGTTGTGTGTGTGAACCGGGCTCTCCACAACGCCACCTTCTGTTTTATTGTGTCCCTGGCCGTGGCCGACATTGCCGTGGGTGTTTTGGTCATCCCCCTGGCGATTATCATCAACCAGGGTTTGAACACTCAGTTCTACACATGCCTCCTCCTTTCGTGCCTGCTGCTGATCATCACCCAATGCTCCATTTTTTCCTTGCTGGCCATTGCCATCGACCGATATCTACGAGTCAAGATTCCCACCAGGTGAGGAACTTAAATGATTCATAACTTTAACATTTAAGTCATTCTTTAGGCTTGGTACTCTGGTACATTATACATCAAAAAAGTATAACGATGTCAGCACTAAATCTTTAAGGGTCTGTGAGACTACAATAAGCAGCAATTTAAACACAACTGTTTTGAATTTTGGAAATTCTTACTACCAAAGTGAGATAAAAAAAACACTTTGACTGGTCACAACTGCAAAGACATGTTTGAGGGTTAAGACAGTTTTAGGTTTAGTGGGTAAAATGGGATTTAGGCTGCATGGTCAAGTTAACTTGATTTGACAATTCAAGTTATCTACCGGTTGTAGGGGCTGAAGGATCTGTGATGTGTGTGTGTGTGTGTGTGTGTGTGTGTGTGATGTGTGATGTGTGTGTGTGTGTGTGTGTGTGTGTGTGTGTGTGTGTTTATCATCTTGCCCCAACCACACACATCTGCTTTAAGAAAGTTCTGACACTGAAATATACTGTTGCCTGGTTTAATATAAATCAACAGGCTGGACATGAAAAGCTTTTAAGGAAATTAAATTGCTCCTGTCTGTCTATACAACTGGCATCAGCAGATGTTGAAGGGATCCTGGCAGTTGTCCATGTAGTGCGCTGCATGTTTGTTGCCTACTCAGATCTTGGAAAAGAAAACGAATCGTTATTTATGTTGTATCATAAAAACAACAGCATTTAATGACGGAAACTGTCTGTGTCTTGTTCAGGTACAGCACCGTAGTGACACCGAGGAGGGCAAATGTGGCAGTGTGTCTCTGTTGGACCCATGTCCTTCCTGACCGGGTTGGTTCCGATGACTGGATGGAATAATCATGAGCCCCAGAAGAACTTTACCATTTCCAGTGAAATCGTTTGTCAGTTTACCGCTGTCATGAGCATGGACTACATGGTATACTTCAACTTCTTTGCTTGGGTGGTTGCGCCTCTGACCATCATGATTGCTCTTTATGCGGAGGTGTTCTGGCTGATCCGGCGACAGCTCAACCGACGTGCCAAAGCCACTGCTGATGGGGAGAGGTACTACCGCAAGGAGCTGAAACTGGCAAAATCCCTGGCCTTGGTGGTCTTCCTCTTCGCCCTGTGTTGGCTGCCAATACACATTATGAACTGCATCACCTTCTTCTGTAAAAGCTGTCAAGTACCCAAGTATATAATGTATGTTGGTATTTTTATGTCCCATGTCAACTCAGCGCTCAACCCAATGGTTTATGCATTCAGGATAAAACGGTTCCGCATCTCAGTTGTTCAGATCACCAAACGTTGTATGTCATGTAGACCTGGGGAGCCCACGCCATGTCCCACCACCACCACGCACGCTGTGTCAGAGAAAATGCCTGTGAACCTTTAGAGGCACGTAACAAAAAGACAAAGTTTGGCTTTCCTTTCCCCCTACGACACCTAATTGCATTACTGACCCACTCATGTTTAGTTTGCACAATAAGACTATTTGATTCATTATTGAATTATATATGACAGGAAACACTGGAGATAACAGGAAATCTACTACATTTGCTTTAAAGCCTTCATGGTTGTTATTCACCAAAATCGATTCTATAAATGGAAAACCCATGAGATTGACAATAATGGAGGCAATCAAACAAATAGGCTTTCTTTTTTTAGAAAAAGGAAGCGCATCTTTGGGTATTTTAACTGACCTGCGGCAGAACTCAGAAAAGGTTCTGAATTTGTGGGGGCAAATTACCGAGGAGCATTTAGCTGAAGTGATTAATTTCTGCGGTAAAGCTTTTTCCTACAGTGGCATCACTTCTGCTTTGTCATCAGTTCGACTTCTGCTCCTGGTTTCAGTGTTTCAGATAGAATAAAGCTTGGAATGGTAGAGTTTGAGGTTAATGTAAATTGTTTTCTATAATAGGTGCTGTATGCTGAGATCTGTGCGCTGTTGTTTCAGTGAACCTATCTGCACCTCCCGTGCAGACATATCAGTGTTTACCATCTGTCACCTCTATCCTTTGTCGGGGGATTTGAAACTGCTGACTCTGATCTAATCCCCAGATTTCATCTTGGTAAGATATCCATTCTGCAGTAAGTCCTACTGAAGAAACACAGTCATAGTGTGTTTGGAGAGAGGAATAAGAAACAAAAAAAATCCAGGTTTCTCTTTTTTTGTGTGCATCTTTTTTTTACCTGAACTTGATCTTTGCAGAGGTAAGAAGCAGTCATTTTCAGAAAAGATTTACAAGAAATATGTTGTGTTGCCACTGTATTGTAACTTAAAAAAAAATCAATTAAGCTGATAAAACTTTCATTTTTAGCATTAAAACACAACAAAATGGCTGACACAGACAGATCAGAGGGTGACCAAGACTTAGAGGCTCCAGAGGAAGAGCTGGATGATGAACAGAAAGCCCTGCTACATTTCAGTAAATTCTGCGAAGCTCGCCGTGAGCTGCCTTGGGAGCAATGGACCTTCAAAGAAAAAGCTAACTTTTATATAGACCGCATTTTCTTCCTTTTTTTGGTCATTTTTGTCCTTGCACTACTTGGAGAATGCATCTACAAAATGTGGTATTTGACAAATGTCAATAAAATTGTGGGATCCGCTGCAGATTCAGTAATGACTCTCTTCAACTGGCTATCCACCCAGGAGAGACAGGAGGAGCTGTTTGAATTGTAGGCTATTAATAGACCTGACAGTGTGGTTATTAATGTTTCCAGAGTGATGTCAGCAACATGCAATATTCTAAAAACTCTGTAGGAATATAGTTTGCTGCTTCATCTTTATTCGAGACAAAGTAATGTGTTGGGAAATGAAGTAAAAACACTTGTGAAAATATGTTTAATTATAAATGACTGTAAATAAATAATAACAACAATCAATTAGACTTTTGTTCTGTCTTGCATTGCACTGTACACAACTTGCGGAATTTCTGGCAACTCAGGTGATGTGGCAAATGACCACGGGAGTCATAGCACCCTTGATCTTGCCTCCTTGTGTGTGTTTTATATATTTGTATGGCTTTAATGTAAACTTGATGTGCAAACTGTGTTGTATGTAAAATGTACTACATAGGTTTTCTCACTGTCGCACCGGAGTGGGTTTCTGTAAGATCACCCAATTGAAAAGAACAAAATCAAAAAACAAAATCTCAACTGATTAACTCTGAGTGTAAATAATGGTTAATGGTTATTTCCTGGAATTATTGTGCTTGGAAATTACAATGACTATTACAATATTATAATGTCGTTTCCAATATCCTCCCTTTTGCTAATTCTTTATGATCAACACAAAAATAACTTATTTTTAGGTATTTCTTAGAGCGATATATCTAATAAATGTGGCCGCTGGCAGAAAAATAAATTCAATAAATGTGACGTAGTTTCCATTTACGATCGTTGCGTTTTAGGATGTGACGTCGCTCTGCCTTCTTCATCAGACCAATCAAATTGACGCATTTTCCCCCTTTTCCTCTTCCGGAACCGCCCCTCTCTCTCTCTTTCTGGATCTGCTAGCGAGTCCGCCGTTTCGTGTCTTGTAGACTTAAAAGTAAGTCAATATTTCGCCCACCAAACCTCTATGTGTTAAATATAGATGCTACAACAGTTTACACTTTAACATCTTAATTATGTTTCAGTTAATGCTTTAGGTGTGAAGCCACCCTAAGTAGAAGTAAATGCCATAAACAGAGTGCATTTGTGAAAGACTTGGGCGCCATGCTGTCTAAGCTAGCTCTGAAACACGGGCCACACGAAAACGAAATGAACGTCTTTGCGATGTTGTTCACAACACTAACATATATATTGTATGTATGTATAAGTGAACATTTATGGAAGTCTAAATTATTCATTCTCTGGCGTTCAAAAACAAAATTAAAACCTTGTTTATATGGGTTGTCAAAAGACATGCTAACACGAGAGCAGGTATGACGCTAGTCCTCAGTATAGTTCTTTTTCGTAAAATAAAAACTGTAGCTTTATTATAACTAGCTTAGTATCATGTTTATTTACGTTTTAAATTTCGCTTTATGGTGTATCTATAAGCTCTTGGCGGTTGAGATACAATAATCGACATCCACCATGTGGTCCAAAACGTGTTCTCAAAGCCCCCAAGCGGCTTTTATGTGTAATTGAAATCCAAGAATGGATCCTGAAGTCGCTACTACAGCTTCACTTGCACACAAGCTAGTTTAAGAATATTAAAGTATGTGCATGTAAACCTGTTTAATTATAATGGATCAAAGCAAAGAATTACATTTCATTTTGAAACGTAGATATCGTTGACTTGGTAAAAATGTCATGTTAGCGTTTACCCCTGATTTTAGGTTAATGATGTATAACTTGCTTTAAATGAATTTCTTGTTACTTGAATGTAATTTTTTTCCCCCTCTGCAGAATGCGTTACGTGGCCGCTTACCTCTTAGCTGCGCTTGGCGGAAATGCCAGCCCTTCTGCAAAGGACATCAAGAACATCTTGGGCAGTGTGGGAATAGAGGCCGATGACGAACGCTTAAACAAGGTATAGGATATATATGTTTATAATTGTAACTACACTGAAAATAAACAACCTTACTAATCGACCGCTACATTTTATTGTAACTTATCTGCAGGTCATTGGGGAACTCAATGGAAAAGACATCAATGAAGTCATGAATTCAGGTGAAGGCCTTTTGACAAAACAGGCATAGCAGCTTTTAAGAGGATTTTTATTCATTTTTTAATGATTTATGCATACATTTTTGGAACAAATTACCAATCTGTTTTTTACTTGCAGGCCTCTCCAAGTTAGCCTCCGTACCAGCTGGTGGTGCTGTCGCTGCGCCCGCTGCTGCTGCTGCTGGTGGCGGCGCTGGTGGAGCTGCACCCGCTGCTGGTGTGTTCAACACCCAGTTTATATTTTTCTTGGGCATATAGTGTTTCTTTTGACAATGAGTTGTAGTTATTTGATTCAAAGGTTCATTTATGTGCTATTAACGTTTTTAGCTCAGTTATTGATCATTTGACCATTTCTTGCAGCGGAAGAGAAAAAGGAAGAGAAGAAAGAAGAATCAGAGGAGTCTGATGAAGACATGGGATTCGGTCTCTTTGATTAATCTGCCTTCTCTCTTTTCTAATGGCAATAAAAATGTAAAAGGTTTACAAACCAGTGTCTGTCTTGAATTTTGAATCAGTAACGTAAAGTAAAGTATACTTGATTTCAAAACAAACAAACAAACAAAACAAGCTGCTGGAAGCCTCTCGCATGCCATGAATGGTCATACTTATGGCATGCCAGCCAACCTATGTTTTTAGAGCAATCCAGGGCTTGTGTGTTTAAGTATCTGAGTCAGATGACTCATACCACATCATGGTGTTTGCAAGGGGTGAGCAGGGATTCAGTTCCAGGCAAACATGTCAGAGTATAACAAATTGAAAGGAAGTTAAACAAACATGCTGTACTGTATTTTGCAACAATTATAGATTCAAGAGATTACAGGCTATTTTAAAGTGTTGTAACCCAGATAAAGCCCCAAAAGCTTTTCTTTTTTTTTATTGAATACATGTTGATTGTCTTTAGCGGCTGGAGTTTGGCATTGACGACGCTTCAATCTGCAGTCTGTCACGAAGATACGCTCCAGCAATGTGGTGGAACTGGTCTGTGTTACCATAGTTGACACTGACTTTGTTGGTTCTGGGTAGATCGTATCCACAGGACCTGTCATGGTGATGTCATTTAAAAAAAAAAAAGAAGTAAAATTCCACTCCTCTGCAAATGCTCTGCCAAGGTTTTAAGGAAATTCAGCCGTGTGAGTCATTTCGTTCTACAAGAATATGAATCTGAAAAAGCAGAAATGTCTTATCGTCATCTGTGACCTTAGCAAAGAAAATAATGAAAGCTGTAACCTGGCTTTACAAATCTATTACTAAACCTAAGAAATGGGCCAGGGCACAAGCTAATGTGTTGATATGACCTGTACACAAAAACACCACACATCTTCAGGAACAGTTAATATGTATGAAAGATTTTTATTTTATTTTTTTATAGTGTCTTTTTAAATTAAAGCAGAATCTACCAAAATAACGCTGTCCAAAACTGCAAGTATGTGATGAAAGGGAATATTTTATAGAAATAATCAGATTTACTGGAAGTCGTCTTTGCTGTTTGGACCTTTTCCACTTGGCTGTACTGGTAGCTTAGCGTCCTTTAGCAACCTTTCATTTAATTTCCAACAGTTCTCAGCTCTAAAATGTTTGACAAGTGTTTTCTTCCCTGGGTTTTCTCCCACCCTGACTATGTGGGCTATTATTTAGGTTTATTGATTACATTAACCTCTGTTATACCTTAAACTAAACACCTCTGACACAAATGAGTCATAGGATATATCTCAAATAATTTTAAAAAATATACACTTATGATTCAGACTTTCTTTAGCTTTTATGAGTTTCTTTCTAATGAATGCCAGCATTCATTCAACCTTTGTGCATATGTTATTAAATATTTCTTATAAAATTGTAGAAATCTTACAAAAAGTGAAAAAAGATTGCACAGTTTATGCTGTAAATTTAAAGAAATATTCCACTACACTTTTGTAATTTGGTTTACAAAAGGCATTAAAGTAAATTGACATGTAAACAGAGACATAAAAATCACAATTTACCTTGCAGAATCAATGTTCTGTGATCCTGCAGTTCTGCAAATCATCATAACATTTTTCTTTCTATGTTAAAGAGTCATGTGCTAAAAAAACTGCAAAAACTTCTCAGCTTTTTGTCACAATTTGTAAAACAAACTTAAAAAATAAGTAGTAAAAATCTATTTTAGGTAGTCATTTGATCTGTAAACCATCTTGGATGGTTGAAGCAACATGAAAATTAAGCTTTGTGGCCATCCTCAGTCATCGCTGTCAGACAGCGGGTGTTCCGTACACACCTACAAAAGGATAAATAATATTAAAATAAAGCGTACTTTAGTTTTATGTTACACTCAAATGTGAATCATTTTGCATGGCAGGTGTAATTCCTACCTGTTTATATTCGAAGCGTTCCTGCAGATATCGGTTCCCCAGGCTGGTGATGTGACTTACGTTCTGCCTGGAGAGCCGCGCAACCTTGGCCGTGAAGTCGTACGTGAAGGCCAGCTTGATCAGCTCGGGCCCTGTGGCCAGGATTTTGGGGGGATTCTGGGTCGGCGAGGTTTCTTTCTCCAGGTACGCATCGGCGAGCGTCTGGAAAGCCGAGTACGACATCCGCTGGAAGAAGTTGTTCAGGGTGGGGTTCTCCTTCAGCTGACGCAGGCCGGGAGAAAATATAAAGCATCACTCACGGCAATCAATTTCACACCAGTGCTGTAATAGAGCCCAGTTTCAGCTAGTAGTAATACTCATGTTTTTTTAAGTCAAAATAGGCACTTTGACAATTTTGAAGAAATTTATAAAATGAACGAGTTTAAAATGTGAAGAAATGAATAAATTTAAACTTTCAGACAGAACAAGAGAAATGCTGATGCAAAAAAAGATGTGAACGGGATGACAGCAGAAAATATAGCGCTACTTCCCTTTAGGTCATCTGAGTTATTTAAAAAAATTTAGTGTTTTGTAATGTTTGAAATGCGCTCAAAATATTCCCAAATCACTTTGTTTCATCACCAACCTTGCCATCTATAGCGTCACCCTGCTCTTTTGTCAGAGCAATGATCCTGTTGATGAGTTCCTCTGGGGTTAAACAAAGACGAGTTGATGAGAATAATAATAATAACTAATATTGTGTTTGTATTATTGTTATTGTCATCTATTAGTGATGATTTTAAAAACATTTCCCACCATCAGACAGATGCTCAGCTTCCTCTTTCTCTTGTACCTCTATGACGATTTTTTCCAGTTCCTCCGTTACTTTCTCGTAGTACGAGTAAGTCGGTTCCACGCTGATGACAGCTGGAAAGAAAAATAAGGAACCGAGTCGGTGCTGCTGTTGCACCCTTGGAACAAATCACACTTACAATCAACTCGGGTGATCTCTGCGTGTTCTTTTCCGCTTCGGTTGAATTTTGTCAGCGACAGCCTCTGTTTGGAGAACCTTTTCCTCATCGGTTTCTTCCTCAGGATTTTTCTTTTCTGGGATGTGTTTGGAGTGGTCGGCGGGTGGGGGGTCGGGCTGTCAGAGGTCCTCTCTGGCTGGGGGACGTCAGGGATCTCCGACGGCTCATCCTCCTCTTCGCTCTTCTCCTCATTTTTCAGGCTGAAAAAACTGAGCAGGTTTTTCCAAAAAGAGCCTTTCTTGTTCTTTTTGGATCTCTTGGTGGGTTTCTGGGACTCCTCATCAATCTTCTCAGGATGATTCAAGGATGACTTAAACACAGTAAATGGACCAATTTCTATGTCTTTTGACAGCTCAGGTATGTGAATGGACGAATCGCTGGAATGTAGCCTTTTCCTCGTTGCATTGGTCACCCATTTTTCTTTTCTTCTGGGCTTCTTGTCATCATATTCGCTGTCATTGAGGCTGAGGCTGCGCTTGACGTACACCTCCAGTAAACGGATTGTGTCTTTATGAGGCACAGAAATCAGCTGGCCGTTGACAGACTTTTGGTTTTCTCCTTTTGCCTCCATAATGGTCTGAAGGACAAATAAAAAAAAGAGACACAACGTTGAAGAGTGAAACAATACTACATATTAGAAACATAGAAATCACTGACACTCTTTAAACTAAGATGGACGCACTTTGCAATAAAGTTTTAAAAAACCAACTCTTTCGTTTTCATGCTTTGTCCTCTTATTACTTTCACCGTTCTTGTGTTTCCTTGACACTCACTGATCGGTAAAAAAAGACAAAGCTAAACTATTTATTTGTGAGCAGAAATAGGTCGAGCCTCCTAAAGAGCGACAAAACCTGTTAGACAATTTGAAATAGTTTTGTTTTAATTTTTGAGTTTAAAACAAAGTTGTTGCGCATAAAGGCAAAAACGTTAAGACACAAACAAGTAACAAAACAACAGATAATTGGTGCTGCTGGCGGAGTCACCTTGTTTGTGGTACAGTCAACCAGGAAGAATTAATTTAATTTAGTTTTTCAAGCCCATTACGCCGACCAATCACCTCGAAGATCTTTCGCTTTACAGTTAAAGCCAAGCTGTTGGATAAACTCTGTTATTGAGACTAAGACGACGGAGCATTCGAGGCTCAGCAACTAAAAAAGGTTTTAAAAATGAAAAACAACCACAATAAAACTCAAGAACACGGTACCGTCCGCCGTTGCGCTCCCCTTCGGCGCCGCGCGTAAACACCGACTCTTCCTCTCCGCGGAGATCCGCTGGTGGATAAAGTGACGCGCTTTTCCGACCTGGATCTACCTGCAGACTCCGCCCGTTTTCCAACACTTTGCCCTCCTTGCCTCCACGCAGAACGTTACAGCCGTGTTTTTAAGGTGTGGAACAGGGGAAGTCCTGATGGCGGGTTTCTGTATTCCCGTAATTCGGCGGGACCCAAACGCAACGTTTCAGACCCCCCGAGGAGCCCAGTCTGAACTCTTAGGAAACCTACCCAGTAATAAATACTTCAAGAGGCAGTTTCTCTTTTATTTAGACGGTTTACATCATACAACAATTGCAATACTGTTGATTGCTGGAAAGCTGGTCCCCCCGGATTACGTCATACTGAAAATTTTGTTCAGGGAAAAAAAAAAAAGAATAGAATCACTTCCTTCTCTGTATAAATGTTATTCCTTTTGAGGTATTGTTAACTGTCCGTCTGCATAGAACAAATACTCATGTGATTATAATTATTCAAGGTGAATCAGGTGAAGCAGAAGGCACGCCATTTTCTCTTTTGTTTGTTGACAGTTTCTATGATTCCAGTAATTGTGTTAGCATTTGACCTTTACAACCTGCTTAAACATTAACCAGTAGTGACCTGCCTTAGTGCATGCGTGACTTTCTTCCTTCTTCTGTGCAGCTGCGAGGGTCCCGCCTGCTTGCAGGCACGTTGGAACACGGACCAGCTTGACTAAAGAATGTAGCGATGCTGAGAGTTCTGAAAATGAACCTTGTTCATAGTGAAATTCTTATTTTTTTTCTTTCTTCTAGACTTTTTCCTCTTCTTTTCCACTCAGTAGTAAATTTCCACTGAGTAAACTCCTAAGTAAAATATCTTTGTATAGGTGATAATGTAGCCGATATTATAGCGTTAACTGTCATTGCAAAACACAACCACAGGGTGGCGCTATATAGACTAAAATGCTGCAATTTATGCCTGCACTCGGAATTTATGTTCTCAGCAAGCAAAGATACACACTTCTGTTTTATATTTGTAGGGAAATAAATTTGTTAAAGTCGTGTTTTATTACATAGAAGTCTGCTGACCTGCAAGAGACCCAGGGCAGCGCAGCAGCCACTGTATCTTGTGTCATTGACCTGCCATAAATTTTTATATCCTTGAATCATTACTTTGGCTCTCTGTCATGGTCAGCATTATGTTGGTGACTTCACTCACTCATCTATAAATGATAAATGGGGAAACCCTGTCTGAGCAAACCAAAGCTAATCTTATACCGGGAAAAACACATCCATACAAAATTAAAGTACGGAGACAAGATTTAAATGTGTTAGTGATTGGGGAATGGCATTCTACACTGTATTAAGACAAAAACAGCTCTTCTTTAAGCCATGATGAATTATTTAGGAAGACCAACATGGCTTTTGAATTATTGAAATGTTTCTGGAACAAAATCCGTCCCTGGCAAATTCAATTTCCTATCCGTCAAGATGTATTAGAGAAGTCCAGATGCAAATAACATTCAAAGACATTATTTGCCACTAAGTTCACAGAGCACTGTGGACTTCTGATCAGTATTAAAAACATTGGACAGTTACATCTGCAGTGAAAGCTGCCCTGTGCCTTCACTTTCAAACACACTTTTGCAAGGTCAACGCTGAGGTCATCTTGCTTTGTGCATCTAAAAAGAAACAGTTTAAAGGAATTCAGTACAAGGAGAGTCTTCCCAGTTGTGGACTCTTTGTACTAGTCACTACACTGCTGTCTGGGCACGTCCAAAATTGGTTTATCTGCTGACTAAACAGTAACTCAATCTACTGATACAGTGCCAGACGCAGTGTCGCTCCACTTCCGTGCAAGGCTTCTCGATGCTCCCCTTAAAGCTTGACACAGCTTGTCACCAAGCCGGAGCGTAAAAAGCACGAGTCATGCAATGTTGGTATATTTAGATCCATTACGAGCTGCAGTACGGTCCGCCGTGTCACGGTGGAAGTGAATTTCGTTGCAGAAATCCTGATCAAAGACAGGTGGATTTGATCTCTTCAGGGAAAGCCGGATGAATTATGCATGACAGCTTCATGTTGACTTTGACCTTGCCACAGCAACCTGATAAACGATGAAATGCTGGAAAATGTCATAACCTGACCGTTAACAGTGACAAAGATAAGAGGGCAGCAAGCAGTCTGAATTAAAGGTCCAATGACGTGAGTGAAATTATCACAAGTCAACACAGTTAGCATATTTGTTTAATAAAAGGCACTCATTACAGGACTGTCGGTGTACAGAAACAGTGCCAAAACACAACTTATAATCTAGTAAAGTGCTGAGATCAAATGTGACTCAGGTCACATGATTCAGTTTCATTTACCAAAACAAGTTTGTTCACCTATAATTCATTGTTATTGCATTTTTGGAATTATGAAAAAGCATCAATTCTTTGACAACCTTTGCAGTTCTACACAAGTTTTTTTTTGTTTTTTTTTTTTTAAATTAATTTAGATGAAGCTTTGTGAGTGGCATGCACATACGTTTTCAGATTGAGTCATACACTGACAAACCCAGGTGGGGTATTGGTATTCATAATTATCATTATCTGATAAAAGCCATTAAAATATTTGACAATTCTAATATTTTCAGACACTGATTGCAACAGGTTTAGCTAATTATATCCCTTTAATAGATTTATATGCTGAAAGGCTTTAAATACTCTTATTTTCCCTGATAAAAAAGCTGATGTGTTCTAATCTGAAACAAGCGCTTATGAGAAACAACTTTTGGTGCAATTAGCTGCTGTGGTTTTTGAAATGTTACATTCATGTCATAGTTAAAATGCTGCAAGCCTGTGCAGCATGTGCACCTACTAGCCTGTGATTTTAGATGTCGAGACGTGTAGCTACTGCATGGACTACACATCAAGGGCAAAAGAGTCATTTTGGTTATTGTTTTCTGGCCTATCTTAAAAACTAGTCACAGCTATTGTACCCTAGCAGCTAGTGATCGCAGCGCTCTGTGACATAAAAAGAGGAGATGATGACTGTTCACGGCTATAAATTTGATATAGCCTCTCTTGTCCTAAACTGAACATGAAGTCTGACTTTATTAACGGTGCCAGGATTTATTAAGATTCCACTACATTATGAGCTCTTAGACTAGTCTTCCATCCTAAATGATGAAAAGCATCTTTGGGACATGCTTTCTGTCTCACAAACCTCCTTTTACACATACAATCCACCCTGTCAGTTGTACAAATATGCTATAGCATTTCTCATCCAATGAAAGACACAATTCAGAAGTAGGAACTTAGAGAGAAAGAATAGTTGCCGACTGTGGTAATTGCACTTTGACACATTCACAAGTAGACACACCACTTCTTTAAAAAGTAACTAATAATACTGTAATAGTGTACACAAGTGCTGTCGTGTTTGGAGTGCAAATTTCACGAAAAGTCGACGTGATTCAGTTCATCGCCACAGTTTATGGCCTTGGCATAAATGAGCAGATCAAGGTTTGATTTTAGTGCATGCCGTTTTTGTTGTTCTGCCAGGTCCCGTTGCTCTTGCTTAGGGAAGGTGTGCTTTCCTGCTTGTTTGCAGACAGTTTCTGAGCAGCCTCTGCTGCCGCGTCCATGATCTGTTTCTCCTCTTGCTCTGTTTCCCGGTGGTAGAAGTAATTAAAGTTGGAGACGATGACTGGAACAGGCAAGGCGATGGTCAGCACCCCAGCGATGGCACAGAGGGTGCCGACCATTTTGCCACCCATTGTGATGGGACACATGTCCCCGTAGCCCACAGTGGTCATGGTGACCACAGCCCACCAGAAGCCGTCTGGGATGCTCACGAACTGGGTTTGAGGCTCATCTACTTCTGCAAAATAAATGGCACTGGAAAAGAGGATGACTCCGATGAAAAGGAAAAAGATGAGGAGCCCTAGTTCTTGCATGCTGGCCTTTAAGGTCTGACCCAGGATCTGGAGACCTTTGGAGTGTCGTGATAGCTTGAAAATTCTAAAAACTCTCACCAAACGGATGATTCGCAGGATGGCCAGCGACATGTTCTGACTGGAGTTCATGTCATCATCAGGGGTTGTAGCCAGATCTGTTCCCAGCGTCACAAAGTAGGGAATTATTGACACTATGTCAATGATATTCATGATGTTATTGAAGAACTCACTTTTGCTGGGACACACCACAAAACGGACACACACCTCGAAGCAAAACCAAATGATGCAAATGGTCTCCACAATGAAAAAAGGATCAGTGAAATAGGCTATTAAATCAGTTGCAGCAGGCTGGGTAGCGGAACTCTCTGGGGTTCCATTCATAATTTGATTTAAACCTTGAAGAAAGTCGTCGTCCTCTCTAAACTCAGGCAGAGTCTCCAGGCAAAAGATGAAGATGGAAATGACGATGACAAATACAGAAACCAGCGCTACAGATCGGGCGGCGCTGGAGCTTTCCGGGTACTCAAACAGGAGCCAGAACTGCCGCTGAAGTTCATTAGTGGGCAAAAGCACCTCTGCCTCTTTGATAAAACCTTCGTCTTCGCGGAACTGTTCCATCGCTTCGTGGCCCAGCTCGTAGAACACAATTTCATTCGCAAAAACATCTAAGGGAACATTGGCTGGTCTACGGATTCTCCCTCCTGACTGATAGTAGTACAGAATACCGTCGAAAGCTGGACGGTTTCTGTCAAAGAAATACTCGTTCCTCATTGGGTCAAAGTAACTGATCCTCTTCATAGGGTCACCCAGCAGCGTGTCTGGAAACCGATTCAGAGTGCTGAGCTGCGTCTCAAACATGAGCCCAGAAACATTGATGACCACCTTTTCGTCTTTTTCTTCAACAAAGTGCTTCTCAAATAAATCTTCGTTCTCGTAACAGTCGTTCCCCATTTTACTGAACACGCTGTCAGAGGTGGACTCGCCGTTCATTAGCAGCTTTAGATTCGAGATCAAGCTTCTGCTGCTGGAGTTCGCTTTTGTGGTCAGGGTCAACGGAGTAGATGGCGAGAGCCCATCTTGACCGGAGTGGTGCCTGCGGCGACCTGCGTGCGGCGACTGGTTGGGGGAGCTCAGATGCTGGGGTAAAAGATTCTGATCAGGGGCTTCGGAAGTGGGGGAAGTCGGGTAACCAGAGTCGCTAGGGTCTCCGATATTGATGCCAACCTCATCCATGTTTTCAAAATGAACAAGTGGCACCTCCATAGCCTACGCTGTCAGCTTCTTCTATCAAACTGGGAGGAAGGCGAAGAAGGAATGTCGCAACCTTGCAGAAGTTCCTGTTGGGAATTCCTCCCTCCTGATTTTCATCAAGGCAGCTGTAAACCACTTTTACATTCAGGCCTTTGAGTTACCTGTAAAAGAAAAAACAATGTTTAACAGCCGCTTGCAGTTTTGCTGATTTTTCTGTCGGTTTCTGTTTGCGTCAGCGGCAAACTTGTCATCTGATACTCTGCTTGACTGGTCTTTTCCCCTCCTCTGATTCAGTCACATGACCTAAGTAAAAGCCCATTCTTAGCACAATTTTGTCACTGAAAATGCCCTCATGGGTTGAGGACAATAATATTTCCCATCATGTGCAACAAAATTGTTATTGGTAATATTAATATTATTATTATTATAAATATGATTACTATTATTTCTTTTTACTGAAGGAGGAATTCACAAAACATACCATTAGACATTTTCTGTAAAGATTAAGCAATTTGTTTAGAAAGTAGAATGCAGGTACCTAAATATCAGACATTCTTTTACTAATCTATTTTCAGGTTTCTTTATGCAGGACCGTAAAGGCCTTAGAATGTGAGGAGTCTCGTTTGGTTTTATTTTCACTTACTTTTTATTAATTAATGTATGCGTCTGCTGCTAAAATGGCTTGATTAAGGACTTGACGCACAACAGATAAATGCCTTGATGATTTGTGCCAGACAACAGGCATGGCTGATTGTTTAAAAACAACAAAAAGCCCTAAAAATGGCCCATTATCGTGGCTGACTTGTTATTTAAGACATTTTCAAAAAAGATTAAAAAATTCTTTGATACATATCTACAAACATGTTTCTGAAGAGTAAAGTTGAAATCCAGATGTGTGCGACACTCACCGAGGTTGCTGGCTCTGCAGAAGTTGCCGTGCCCTCTTTACCCTTCTCAGCGCCTCTGCCGCGCTCCCCTTTCTTCTCTTCAATCTCTCCTTCATCCAGACTCACAATCAAGAACGTGTCTGGTGGTAATAAAGCTACCATCTGGTAATTTAACACCCTATAGGAAACCAGAGATGCCAGATACCTGTGCACGCTACCAGAGGTGTGCGCCTTCTAACGCGGACAAATGCAAACATTGCACGGTCAACTCGGCGTGTTTTGAATGTTGGGGGTCACCTGGCTTTTATTCTCCCCGCTCCCTCCTCTGTCAGCTGGATAAGTTGTAGCTCTCTGATAGGAGATTTGCTCCATGGGAACCAATCGCTGCCTGATGTGTCGATGGGAGAGCGGGTCCCACTCGTTTTCTACTCTTTCCTGCAGTACAAAACACCCACACCTATCATCCATTCCACCTTCACCTGGGGGATTATACTTTACACCTCTCATACTTACAGCAGCACACATCTGCCCAGCACGGCGTTATTCCTCTGTTTACGTGATGTGGAGACTTATTCCATTTTACACTAGTTTTCCCTTGATGCTAATGTCTGCAGGAGTACACTTGAATCATCTGGAAAGGAAAGATTGGATACACATTTCTGTTTCAAATTTGAAATTTCTGGCTGAGTTTTGGACAGATTATAAAAACATAAACACAGAAAGACAGCGACAAAATCTTATCGTCAATTTATTGGCTCCAGATATAAATGTGTGTCTCAATTAAAGCTTTTTGTGCTTCCCCCTTCTGCTTTGGCTACATTCTCGCAGGCGTGACTGCATGAATCAAAGTTAATCCACCGTCTCTGAAGGGCGGCCAATTTGGACCTGAAGGATGGGTATTATGTTACCTGATAAACAACCAGTTGCCAAAAGTTGGAATCCATTCCCTCATCCCACTCTGATCCTGGTGCAGGCGGGAGTTAGCAGTCTGTTGTTCCCCTTCTCTAACACTGCGGCGAAAGCGGCACCACTGCAGGCACACAGCCCCAAGGTCACAGAAAACAGTCTGAAGACTAAAGAACCCACAGTTTGCTGCAGATCACCGCACACAATCTCCTTCAGCGCTATCGGTGCGTGTCCTTCAAGGATCAAGGGCATTGGTCAATATGAGCCCAACATATCTGTCATTAAGGCTAACATTTATGTTCAGTGCATGCATTCGTGCTGAGTTTGGGAATGCAGGGACACCGCATGCATGCGCAAACAGCACAAGGCTGACTCAACATGCTTCATTTATCAAACAGGGATGTGTTTTTTTCTTGTGTGATCCTGAAATGTCCTGTCCATGTCATTGGAAACACAGTCAACTGAGGGATGAGCTGCCACTTCGACACATCATAATAAAATTTGCTACAGACACGCAGAGGCAGGCGGACGGACATGGCGCGCATCCATTCCACAGCAAAATGATTTCTGTCAGTGAAAGTGGGGAGACAGGAGTGAAGTGGGGAGATGGACTGCGGCTGCTGCAGCGTCAGTCGCCTCAGGACTCCTGACGGCGATAACGTTCCTCCCTTTGTCCTTCCACACAGCCCTCCATCCATCATCCATTTCTCCTCCCTCCCCCCCTTCCCCCAGTGACCCTGTCACCTTATTCATTAACGGACCGTGTTGACAAAGCACTTTCCCCCTCAGCGTGCCGTCCTGCTAACTACACTGACGCTGCATATGTGTTAATAAAACACCTTCTGAACACCTTTGCAGAGTTGCACTTAAAATCATTTACATTTACCAGGAATAAACAAGAGTTTATAGAGATATTTGTTGAATTTAAAAATGAACTGGCTGAACAGCCTAACGTCTCCAAACGTTTTTTCATGAAAATGGTAGTAAATGTACCATATGAATACATATAATTGATAAGAAATCATTAGATATTAATAAAATCAATTGTCTCTATTATCTGTAAAGTGCATCTTTAATGTCAGGACAAAAGTAACCTGTGAATGTTTGATGTGTTTGTGAAAAAAAAAGTTACAGTTATTAGTTATCATTTTATGTTTCCGTTGATATTTTTTTCTTTCCAATTTACAGCAACATGTTTTTCCCACGTCTCGAATCGTTGGGCTACTCAGAATTTCAAATTGCATGTCAGATATCCCAGATGAGAAAATCCTGCCTAGTGATTTTACCTCTGTTGTCAAGACAGCTGGGTATAGTAATCCCATGTATTTATATAATACGTATATAATTGTGTCGGTAGTTGTTCTCGTGATAAATAGCATTCAAGGTTGGGTCAGGAGCATACAAGGGCAACCTGCAACAGCTCCGGTATTGAAACCAAAAGCCCTTTTTGCGCTGCTTATTTTGTCCTGTAACAGCACATTACTCCGACAAATTTTCTACTCCACCAATCAATCAATCAACTGTGATTACAAGTCCGCGTTGTCTCCTGGGTGTAACATCTCAGATCTGAGGTCTTTTCAGACCAAAAGATCCTTCTGTGTGACGCCTCTTTGTGCCTCTGCCTAATCAAACGCTCGCATGTACGAGACGCAGTAAGATCAATATTTGATGGACTGCTGGGGGCCAGAACAGGCTGTACCTGACAAACTGATCCGGGATTCAAGGTTGAATCTGACCTTGATTTTCTTTATTTTATTATTTATTTTAGGTGTGCTAAAAAGTGGAATAGTTACTTGATTTTTAGATGTGTTTCTGTCCTCTGAGTGAACTCTTGCATTCAGTGTTTAAACTGAGGATTTGCAGCTGGTAGAAACGCCCATGCTCGCCCTCAGAGCAATTACCCCGCTAAGGAGATTATGTAACACGAGAGATCAGGCCGGAGAATCACCCTCGTAGATGCACTAAAACACCACAGACTTAATTGAAATGTCTGGATTTTATTTTTTTCCACTCCTCTGCCACACTAATCAACAGACAACTGCTAATCTTGGATGACTTGGAACTGGCGACAAGGAGAAATGACTAACTAACCAAGTGACTTTAACCACGACACAAGCAGCAAACCTCAGTGGTTTCAATTGATTAAATAATTTTGGTTTTTTTTGTATTCGGATTTCCTCTGTGGTGGGTAGACGCAAATCTAAAACCGTGTTATGCACTCCTCACTCTCTCAAAAGAAAAATAAAACACAAAAAGAGCGAGATCTCCCACTGTCTCAACATCCCTCGTGTTGGACAGGAAGGTGCCAAATCTGCAGGTGAGACGAGCCCGTCCAAAACCCTCCTGAGGTCCACCAAGTCACCTCCTTGTGTCAACATATGCTCTGTTGTGATTCAAAACCCCTTTTGATTTTAAGCAAGTGTGTGAGAGATTAGCTTTAACAAAATCAGTCTTTCCTTAAGGTTTAATATTAAACTGATACAAGGAGAGTTGCCTGTATAGACAAACAAAGATACTAATGGATTAAATGTTTTTTGTTTGTTTGTTTGTCTGTAATAAAAAAATGCATCATTAATCAGTCATTAACAGTCACATTGGGTAAATAATTAAATACAGTAGCATTTATTTATCTAGCAAATTTTTATATTTGACATAAATGTTAGTATTTAAACAGATTTTACCTCATTCAGCTGCATAAGAAGCTTGTTTGTACTCAGTCACGCATCCTTCCTGGATTAGGAATGCAATGGTTGCGTCTTAGGAAGCAATTGTAAAGCTTTGCACAGTTTTGACAGAAGGCCCTGCAGCTGCCGATCAATAAAAAATCAATAAAGACAGAAGTTTTGGGCAACTTCCTTCATCATTAAGTTTAATTTTTTGTAGAGGAATTTTTTAACTGTATTTTTTTTTTTTAACTTCCTGTAATGTTTTCAGGGACTAACTGTGCACGTGATGATGACTTTGCTGAGGGGTTCTTTTTCTCGGTGCTTATGCAGTCGTGAACCTGTCCGTCTGCCAGCCAGGTGCTCTCACTTTCAGGCGTGTTCCATTCCACAGTAGTTCGTGTATAGCTACATTAGCATGATAATAATTCATTGTTATCAGCTAGACTGATTTGTGGATTTTTCGCACATTTTCCCCAAAATAGACATACTTAAAGGCACACTTTTTTTTTTTTATAATTATCAAAGACGCACACTGAAATGAAATGAATATAGTCAATTGTAATTTCTGACTAATATAAATATTTAAATAAAACTCTAAAAATCTTGTATTCTCTCCTGGCAAATATCTTCTTGGCTTATAAAATATTTCTGCTCCAAGTCCTTTTGTTCACTCATCGGGAGGTTTCTAGTTGCCTTGGCTCTGCTCGGTGGGAATTGTTAAGTGCATGAAACAGATATCCTGGCATCCATGGCTGAGAGGTGCTGATGAGCTCTGCTTGATGTCACACGGTTACATAGAGACGGACAGCTGATCAGTGTAGAACATATAATCTAACCCTGCAGAGTGTCGCCAGCCATTGTGGCTGCAGTGTGGCTGCATGGGCTGCTTCTTTATGTAATTAATTCTAGATATGAATACACACAGATTATACAATTTGGTCTATTCAAAACAATATTATTTCACTTAAAATGTAGACAATAGTAACTAATAAAATACTCAATATTATTTAGTGGGCAATTTTTGTTCATTAAATCAAATCTTCAGCCTTGGATAAAAGTCATATTTCTTTTTACAAATGCAGAACTTTTCTGCCATTTTATTAGGTTTCTGTTTGTTATTGTCTAATCTAAATCTTGTGTGCTAAGACAGTCTTTTAATGAGGACATTCCTAAACTTTACTGGGATTTTCAGTTCAAATTAGGTAGATAATGCAGCTAATTCTGGATTACCGGTGCGCTGAAGTGTATTACTCGAATTC
>CAAE01015043.1:716221-740774 GCA_000180735.1 Tetraodon nigroviridis | reverse complement strand
TCACCCGCCTATTTCAAACGTCTCTTACTTAGAGTGTCTGAGCTGGACGCAGAGTTAAGTACAGTCCGAATCCGCCAACAGCCTGCATGATGCCGCGGCAGCCACTTGGACACTGACTGGAAACGACATGCATGAAAGAATCGCCCTACGTACTGTGGTGGCCTCCAACGAGATTATGCAATTACACTGAGCCAGAGCCTGACACGTTCACATAAATACACTATGCAGTCTTTTATTGGTCATACGTCATGGTCGGAAACAAGAGAGGTGACACTAGTTCTCTATTTAATTTAATTAATTTATTTATTTTTTTATTATAGGTGAAATTCCTCGGTTAATATAAAGACTAAGCTTATAGTCAAATCTGCATTAGTGCACGGCTTTGCATACCAAGAGACGCACACTGCTGGGGAAACAAGCATGCTCTCCCTCCGCACTGAAGGCCACTCCTTATCATATCTGCAGTGTGGGCAATTTAAAGGGGTACACATCACCAGGACCGTTCAGCATCAGTGAATTTGTGCACATTTATACACAAAACCGTAACCATAAACCATATCCGCACTGCTGCGGCACATTTGTGAGTTATACTCGATCAAAATGCCATACGGTATATTTTGCAAAAATGAATAAATAATCTCAATCTGTGTAACTTTTTTCTATTAAACAAAAATCTAAAATTCTTATTCTAAAATTCCATATTCTGCTGTGTTAATGACTGTTTTTAAACAGCACAAGATGAAGCCTCTAATTTTCAGTTACAATAGATTTGTATCGGGCAACATGGTTCATTAATAATAGATGGCAGTGTGACAAAAATAGAGCAAACTGCCATCTTTGTGCACAGCTAAATTCAGAACAGGGAACAACATGATCAATAAATCTTCTTCTCTCTGTCAAAGAGCTGACAGCGAAAGCGCCATGGTCAGAAGTGACCTCATGAGGAGCCAAAGGTCAGCGGGGAATCTCCCAGGAGTGAAAGGAGAAGCGATAGGGTGAGCGAGTAAGAGACAGCGGGATGATTTGTGTGGGACTCTCGGCTTTGCCAAGGTTACTCCTGTCAGACCCGAAGCCATCCAGGCTTCCAGCCTCGTCCCTTCTGTCAGGTTGCTGCCTGCTGTCACACACGAGGATACGTCTCACTATCTCCTAATGGTTTTCCTGGGTTCCTCATGACAGTACAGTCATTATTAATGAGCCAGGACCCGTTACAAAGACAATAACGCCGGCCCGGTAAGGCTCGGCTCACTTAGCATTAGCAAAAATGCTTGAACTAAAAGAGAAGGGGTCCATCTCGGGTAAAAATATGCTCCGGAGATGTCTGGGCAACAGCTCTGGTTCTCTCCTCCAGCATTGTGGGTTTGTTGGAGTAATAACTTTGGGACCAAATTACCTGCTGTTGTCACCAAAAAAAGGCTTCGTTCTCACCAGTTTGTTTTTTGTTGTTTTTTTTTTTGACTAAGCGCTGTGGCTGGGTGAGATTTACAGGTCTCAGAAGAAGAAAGGAGGTCCAACATTTTTCAGCACAGACGTCTAGACAGCGTTTAAACCATAAAGCATCATATGGTTCACTGGCTACACCGTACCCCCATACTTCACTACTGCATTGCAGCAGCCACAGGTTTTCACACACACACTCATGCACTTTTTTGAGATGTACACTATCCAGAAATCTATGAACTCTACCGCTACTACACATTTTTTTCCTCAATGCATCGCTACTAAAACTCTGGGAGATGAGCCATTCAGGTATTACTGCCCAAGGGAGACAGGCAGAGATGTTTCCTGAAAGGTTCCACGGTACAGTCAGAAATCCAAGCCTACGAGGTAAAAGCAGTAAAGGAAAAAAGTATTATCTATACCGATATTTAGTTCACGTCTCTGTGTGTGTGTGTGTGTGTTTAAATGTCCCTAGAGCTGATGTTTTTGCAGATTCAGAGACAAAAGAAGTTTCAATGTTGAAAAGAAAGCAAAGGATGAGGGCTCAAGGTTTTAAGAGAGAAAGGAGGGTTAAAGAGAGACGCCGGCTCCTGCCTCAGTTGGATGAGGACAGAAGTTGGAAAAGAGCCAGACGACAGGAGAAACACAAGGACGCGGGTCCACTGCAGCGTGCTGCCAAGCTGCCTTTCTCAGATAGACCCGTAAAAACGGCACGACTCCCTTTTCAAGGCACATGCGTTACGGTGTGCGTGACTCACGCTGCTCGCCTGCACGTGAAGGGTTGTGGCATGCAGCATAAGCGCCTGCCTGAAACGAGGACATGTTTAGAAAACAGTTGACCGTGCGGCTGCTGAGGCCTCTTTGGGTCCTGATGCTGTAACAAAGGACTGAGTCAGTCCGGGTGTGAGTCAGTGTCACCGTTCAGGGATGCCCTTCCGCTGAAATGTACCACGTGTGTGAAATTCAAGTCAAGGTTCTAGAACACTCGGTTGTGTTACAGCGATGTCACTTTTATTAGAAAGAAAGCAGCTTTGGTAAGACAGTAGGGAGAGCAAAAATAGGTAGTAATCGATTCCATTTCTATCTTTCTGGGGACCACAGCTGCTTGGTTTCAAGCTAAAACTGCCCAAACATCTGGCACCTTTAAGCAAAGCGCTTAAGATCTTGAGAGTGTCTTGAGAAACTGTCCAAAGCCCTGCAACCGTAGTTGGGTGAGTCTTCCACTGAGCCTCTATTGGTTGCTACGGAAACCATCTCAAGAGGAAGCACTGGATAGGCGGAGGCCGGCTGGTGACATCACACCTACAGCGCGTTTGATGCCGCCGGGGTGTTTCAGATTAAGTTAGAGCCTGATGATGAAGCAGTTTTCAATTCCCACACGATTAAAAGATGAGTCACTGATGAAAAATGACATTTTATTATTTTCACCGGGTGACACATTTTACCGAAACTGGTTCACCTATGAGGTTGATCTTTCCCCTGGGGGAAGGAGGGGTGTATGCTCGCTGTGACATGCTTTCTCCACTTACCTTCTGTCTCAGTGAAAGCTCAGAGTCTCATTGCACAGCAGTGAACATTATGAATAGCCCCCAGAGTGCTATTATGTTTTCAATGGTCCAAAAAAATGTCTCCTGTTCCTATTTTTGAAAGCATGTTGTTGCAGTTTCAGGGAAAATACTGTACCAATATCATCAGAGGGGAAGGGTGACATGTGCAAGTCTGGGAATATTCGGAGCAGACGCGGCTGCAAACCTTCTAACCTTTGCTGATGTGTAATCCTGAACATAAGGTGAGGCTGAGGGAGGATAGGCAGCACATCTCTCGAAAGGCACCTCCCGTGTCAGTTTGCTGCGTGCACACCTCTGAGACACCAGTCCTCTCTTGTGACCGATGTTGATACGAGGGTAATTAATATTCAGTCGGGAGAGAAAAACCCTGAGTCCTCTCGTCCACTGTAAGTGTGAATTCAACGTCTCTTCATGTACAACAAAATTTTCTTTTGTGGGTTTCTTTAAGAAAAGATGCAACACAAAATTGTAATTTCAAGGACTGAAGCACAGTTTTCCCCCATTTATTATTGGATGAGCTATTGGATAGATTCATGTCTATGCAATAGCTATTTAAATTTAAATTATAATTGTATTACAGATCTTAGACTTAGGAGTAAATCTCTTAACACAATTTTTTAAAAAGAATATCATTTTATCATTGCTTTTAAATAATAAATAAGGATAAAACAGGACTTTTGTCTTAATCAGTAATAACTTAAGATGTCCACTTGAGGGCGTCAGAGCGCTATTTTTCAGCAATGAAGCGTAGAAAAAATTAATCTAATAAATATATAACAAAACAGCCCCTGATTCCAACTTTCTTTACATTTCGTTAATACCGTAGATTAATTTTGTCAATTACAATGGTTTTAAATAACATTGTGTTCCATCATCATATAGATCTATTCTCGTATTATCGTTTATTGTCATTAAACCCATTTGAGTTTGTCCTCTGTCACTTTGAAACACACGCAAGTGTGTGCAGTGGAGGACTAAAGGTGGCTGACGTCAGACCTAGTTGGCATGCCAACTCAAATAATGGACCTATCTAGAAAAAAAAGAGAGAGAAAAGAAACTTGGCAGCTGCTACAGCTTTAATGAAAACAAGTCGCTGTGGTAGTTGCCTGCTTTTATCAAGCCCCTGTTGAATTCAGTGGTGATGCTGTTTCCTCGGGGTGTGCTTATCTGTACAACACCAGATCACCCAGGTTAATTAACAAGGAAACCTACTTTTGAAACATGTCTTTAACCTGTTAATTAAATATAAAGTAGTGAATCAAATCGGGATTATTTGCACAAGGGTAAAAAGTATCATATAAATGAAAATAACGGTTTTTAAACAAACGTTTGTTTTTCATTATTTTCCAGGTTCAGTTTACATTCAAAAATCTCGTAAATATTTGGGGCGACTGTGCCTTGCTGCGACGGTAGGGGGCGCTACAAGGAGGAAAAGTTACTTTTATTAGGAGACATTTCTTTGAAAAAGCAATCCTGCTCCAACAGATGAATGATTTAGTCACCGATGCTATTAGGAGCATCTTATGTGATTGTTCTGACATTAATTTCTACAAACATTAACTAATGATGCAGTTACCCAGGCAACAATCGTTGTCATGGAGATTGAATCACAGGGCGTTTTCACGAGGCGGAATCATGTGCACGTGTTCCTTCTTTTCTTTTTTTCCCCAACCTTCACCAGTCACATGACCTCCAACTGCAAACATCTCTAACCTGCAGGTGAGAATTCAGCTCAAAGTAAATAAACTATCATCTGCGATATGTCATGACATTTACAGTCGTATTTATTTAATATCTATTTATTTGATATTTGCTTTGATCATAAAATAAAATACAATTTTACGCAAACCTCGGCTTGTGCATGTCTATTTACACCTTCTTGCGTAACTTTACCTGAAAAAAATATAGAATTTATGAAGGTTAAAATCCAACATCTCCACAGTTATGATATTTACCTAAACAGGCATCTGGTTATTTATACATTTGTCTATTCATTACATGAACAATAAACATCTCCACGAAACACCATTTATCTGTCAATGTTGCCTGGCAGATAGATAGCAGACAGCAAGGGCACCAAAGCATCAACACCAACAACTTTCGCATGGACAGATATGCATGGTGTGGCACTACAAGCTGTAAAAATATTCCTTTTTAACCAGCCACTAGCCTAAAATTATACTTTCAAATCAAATCAAGACAATCGATTTGCACTTTCCGGTCCTATTTGTTTTTCTCCAATCACCAAATTTGATTTTAAGAGCCACAAAACACCGTGAACACACAGAATCACAATTTCTAATCCTTTAAAACTCAAAAGGAGCTCGTTAAACCCGATATTTACACAGCTTCCACCCACAGAGATGTTCTAGATGTTTGCTCACGCTCGACGGTGACCTGGAGTTCACCTACACATCTGTGAACATCTTCTTGATGTTCACGCAGTTCTGGGTGTTTTCCGTGCTGAAGTTGGGCTGCTTGAACGCGCTGTTGATGCCCTCCTCGATCACCATATATTCAGATTTGCTGAGGGACGAGGAGCTGCACGACCTCCGCAGCGCCTCCGCCGGGAGGTGCTCACAACTTCCCGTGTGCACGTACTGTGGTTGCTCCTCTCCCTCCGTCTCCCTGTGGTAGAAGTAGTTGAAATTGGACACAATGACTGGCACGGGTAGGGCGATGGTCAGCACGCCCGCGATGGCGCAGAGCGAGCCGACGATTTTGCCCCCGATGGTCACCGGGTGCATGTCTCCATAGCCGACCGTGGTCATGGTGACCACGGCCCACCAGAACGCATCTGGGATGCTTGTGAAACTAGACGTGGGGTCGTCTGCTTCTGCGAAGTAAACAGCGCTGGAGAAGAGAATAACTCCGATGAAAAGGAAGAAGATGAGCAAGCCCAGCTCCCGCATGCTGGCTTTCAGCGTCTGCCCCAGAATCTGGAGACCCTTCGAATGTCGCGACAGCTTAAAAATGCGAAAAACCCTGACCAGCCGTATCACCCTGAGGATGGCCAGGGACATCGCCTGTTGCCCGCTGTTGGTTTCCCTTTCGGCCAGCTCGGTTCCCAGGGTGATAAAGTATGGGATGATGGCAACGATGTCGATGATATTCATGATGTTTTTGGAGAAGGAAGCTTTGCTGGGGCAGGCGAAAAAGCGCACCAGCAACTCGAAAGTGAACCATATAATGCAAAGAGTCTCGATGATGAAGAAGGGGTCCGTGAAGGGGTTTTGCACGTGGGACGCGGTGCCATTGGCCGTGGGTGCAACTGTCCTTTGGTCTCGCTCGTCCCGGAATTCTGGCAGAGTCTCCATGCAGAAGATGACAATTGAAATCAAAATAACGAGCACCGAAACGATGGCGATTCCCCGCGCCGGCCCCGAGCTTTCGGGATACTCGAACAACAGCCAAACCTGCTTTTGGAAATCAGATTTGGGCAACACGCGCTCGTCCTCTTTTATAAAGCCTTCATCATCTCGGAATTTCTCCATAGCCTCTTCGCCGAGTTGATAAAACCGGATCTCCTCGGAGAAAATGTCAATGGGGACGTTAACAGGTCTCCGGATGCGCCCCCCCGACTGGTAATAATACAGGATGGCATCGAAGCTGGGTCTGTTCCTGTCGAAGAAGTATTCGTTCCTCAGCGGATCGAAGTAGCGCATTCTTTTCCTGGGGTCTCCCAGCAGCGTCTCCGGGAACTGGTTGAAAGTTTTCAGTTGCGTCTCGAAGCGTAAACCTGAAATGTTGATCACCACCCGCTCGCAGCATCCCTGGCGGCCGCGCTCGAATCGCTCCGCCGACAGGTGAGGCGCCGAGAGCCCGGCGGAGTCCTCCAGCATGTTTTCCACCGTCATGACGCCCTCTTCGGCGTCCTCATCACCCCGGCTGTGGGTCGCGTTCCCGAGCGACTGGTCCGCCCCGTGGGCTCGGTCATCCATACAGGTGGTTTCCGTTCCCGGGGAGGCAGAGCGTGCCACGCCTCTCCGCCCAGAGCCGCGGGGAGCTCACATTTGCATGCATCGCACCCAAACGTCGACACTCGCTCCAAACATCCACGCCGTGGAGCCGCATCTCTCCCCCCCCTCTCCGCCTTTTTTTCCTTTTCCCAACCAACAAGTCGACACCCACCCGCGGCGCGCACACGTCCGCGTCCCAGCCCGTCAGAAATGACCTCCACACTATCGAAAACGCAAAGCTTCTCCAGTTCCTCCCCGGAGCCAAAATAAATAACACCCCCACTCTGGCTGGGGTTGCACGATTTCTCGGAGCTCCTTTTCCACGCGTGCTCGTTACTTCTGAGACGCAGGTAGCGGCATTTAAACGCGTTTACGCAGACTTTTCACACACTTTAGAAAGGCGACTCCATTACGCGGTAACGATGGCGTTTCACACCTCCGACAGTTGTTGCCACTAGTCAGACACTTTTCATTGAGAAACACCTGGTGAATTATCAATATGTCCATGTTGGTGGGGGGAACCAACCCACGAGTGGAACCAGACTGGTGCACACACTCGTCCTGTGTGTGTTTCCTCGCTGCAGGAGGGGGGTGGGGAGCGATACTCTCCGTGGTGCTGAAAACAAGCGCGCGTCAGTCTGTAAATCAACACGCTCTCTCTTTGAAGCTTTTAGTGCGTGCGGTCCGTGCGTGTCTGTGCGCTGGCTGTGCCTGCGCGCGGCTCCAGGAAGCCTCTGAATCAGTCGCCTCATTTTAGCCACGTGATGACAGAAGCGGCTCAGGGCGCTCGGAGCGCATTTATTAGACCAGACTGTTGTGATTATCACTAAAATAGACAAGCTTCAAAGAGTCCTTCCAGTGCTACAGTCTAATGTAGACACCCCACCCCACCCCACCCCCCACCAACCCGCACGCACGCACACACACAAACACACACACACACAGAGACACTAATGTTCACTCTTTTAACCAGTCCAAGATAGAAATATCTCTATTTTACATCCAAATAAGGCAACGTGTATTCAACTATAAAAATAGGAGCTCGGAAAATGCTCCTAAAGTGGATGACAAAAAAAAAAAAAAGCTAGCTGTAGGGCATGGGAACATTTCTTGAACTATATGTAAAAACAGAGGCAGACTTTGTTTAAAGGACTACTTCCAAACTTGTCACACATTTGTCAAACCTAAGTAAAAACAAAGGCAGCCTTTGTTTAAGAAAAGAAAAGAAAAGCAAATCTTAAATTTGTCACATCATTAGTCAAATCCAGAATTATTAAGGACCTGAAGGTACCACTCTGACCTGGGAGAGCTACAAGTCCAAATATGCTCTCTACCTTTTGGGCCCGGTGGGCTACTTCTTTCATTTCTTCTCTGAAAACACCCTCATCTTTGTTGATGCGTATGTAATAATGTGAGTAACCAGAATGAATTCCCTTGTTTTGTTTCAGATTGTATTTTTCTCAGCATAAAGCAGACTGAAGGAAGCCAGTCCAGTTCTGATCGACCTTTATGACCAGCTGTGTGTGTCCAATCTTCATCCAAAGTTGGACCATTACCACAGCAGGAACATGTTTTGTCTGGACCATCTCCATGACAGCAACATTTTAAGTGTTTTCTAAGGGGAAGGACTTAAAATGATAAAGTTATATAATTTATGGTCACGCTTGTACAGGCACAAGTAGACCAGGGACTGTTTTTTTCACCCACTTAATGTGAATTAAGCAGGTTTTGTAGGCATTATGTCTTTATGTTATGATAGTATGTCTATTACTCCACACACACACACACACACACCTCTTCATGAGCCTGGTCCTATTTACTCTTTCCTCCTCTTAGAAGTAAGTTTTATCTTGCCACTGTTATTGTTGGAGCCCCAAATTTCTGTAATGCATCTTTTGAAATACAGAGAGCTCAAGACATAAGAGAGTGGTTAGAAAGCTTTAACTCTTCTTGACTGATCTTTCATTTCATACTGTAGTTCTCATTATCAAACACCTGCAGGATCTTTAGTCAATTAATTCAATCAATTTTCCACTGAAAGGTGATAAATCACCAATGTAAGAAGACTGCTGTGACTTATCTAAGTCACATGCTGATGGGCTTTCTGAGGTCTACTGCGAGATCCGGAAAACCTCTGTAATGATGATAATGGATGATTCCTGCAGCGGTCTAGCAGGCTAATGGAGGTGCTTTCCTGATTACTCTGCTTTGACACAAAGTGCAAACCCAAGTGTTTTGGTTGTAAAAATAGGCGGACAAATGCGTCTATAGGGACAACCCTTGTCTGATGAAATTCCCAGGCAGGCGCCATCGGTGTGAAACCTGGTGTCAGACATGATATCAAGTCTGTTCCTCAGCCGTCGCTGACAGCACAGGTGATGTATTTACTTTGTAGACACAAGCCAGTGGCAGCCCTTTGATTCTAACCCTGCTTTTCACCTGCCCATACAAGAATGCAAGAACAAACGTTCATCAGTGTAGAGGGCTTTTTTCCTCCCCAAAATGTGAGTTTGATCAGGTTTCTGCACCATTTACTTGCTCATTCTAAAGTAAATAGCAGGTTTAATATGTATTCAAACCTCTACAGCTGAAGGACACTAAACATAGACAATTATTTGATAAGTCTGGAAAAGAAAACATAACTATTAATGCTGTAAGAACCTTAAAATAATGTAATTTTTGCATATGGGCTGCTGAGAGACAGTTTCCTGCCAAAAGAGCCTAATTGCGTCACCGTCATACACCAATTTGACCTTTTTTTATTGTTTAATTTGTATTATTACACAGTCTGATCAGTGTGGCTCAGAGGCACACCCTGAGTGATCAATACGGACAGAGAGAGAGACCAGTAGCAATCGACCGGTCACCAATTGGCTGTGTCCCCTGCCAGTGCAGAATCATTACACATTCACACTGTTCGCAGCCACAGCCACCATGCATCAAGGTGAAGACCAAGGTCGTTCATGATATGTAACATCTGCGAATCCCCCGGTCAGACGAGGGCGTTAAACAGTTGATGTAATCTGATTACTCTGTCCTTTGTAGGTTATTACATGCAAAAGAAGAAGAAGAAGAAAACCCATAATTAACAGTGCAATCAGACTCAGGTAATTAATAACCAGCCTAATCTATTTCTGTCCCCAGTCAATTTGTTGGCATTAGTAGAAGGAGCTGGCGAGAGGTTAAATATGCACAGTAACTGCTGATTTGCTGCTTTAGTCAATAGCTTGTAAAATATTAAAAACCTCTTTTAACAAGTTCAATCCAATCAGAGCAATTTGATTATTAAAACCCATAATTGATCTATTAGATAATGCAAAGCAGGGCTGTTAAATTGGCAATCAGGAGAATTAATGATAAAAAGAAAGAAAAGATAACTTTAATTTAAAAAAAATACACCGCGCGCTGATGATATTATTTGTGGTTCCTGGTGAGATTTAGTCTATTTAGTCTTCAGATGGGCCACACTTCAGTAAATCTTCTAACCAAAGAAAACGAAAACAGCTGCTGCTTCGGCAACGCATAAGTTAAACGTGACACACTTGGAGAAAAAAAAACGAGGGAATTAAGCTCAGAATCTCTTCAATCCAGTTCTGTGCCTTAATCTCATGTCGACTTCAAAAACAAACACGCAAAAGTCAGACAACACAGATTTGCCACTTACCAGTGCACCGTTTTTGAACAAAAAACATACGGTAGATTTTTTTGAGAGATACAGACATCCATCCACCTATCCCTCTATCCATCCATACATTTATTCTTTAAGGTGGTTTGTATCCTGGTCACAGGTCACCAGCAGGTCACCAAAAAGCACTGTGCAATTCCTGGATTTCTGGTTCACAAATCCAGGAATTGCACAGTGCCTTTTTCTGATTAGCATGTCTGACCTTTAATTGTAGAAGCAGCATCAGAACTTGTATCCAATCTGTCCCATCATTTTAGGTTCAACTGAGTGTGTGCGGCAAAGCGGCGAGAGACGTGCAAACATTTTCTGCAAGTAACCAAAATATAGCTTCATATATGGACTGTGACATGTCGCGCTGTTGCTATTCCGAACAGCATCCCTGCAGTGAACTGTGAAGGTCGTCGGCGTGGAGGAGAGCATAGATTGGAGGAAAAGATCCAGCCTCATGGATTAGAGAACCCTGGGGAGGACGTACTCTCTGGCCTCTGCATGACATGCTGTCACATTATTAGATTGGTGGAGATACAGAAGGATCCCCATGAGATTTGGATTAGTGCGTGAACTGCATGTGTGTGCCAGGAAAGAGCGAGGACAAGACATCAGCGTACAGGCACCGAGGACACAGACATCAGCGTACCGGTGATCAGGGGGCTAATCATGTCTCCCAGCTGATTCTTGAATTATTATTATCTTTATTGATTTATTTATTTTATTAAATTGATGACTCAGGAGAGAGCTCACACTCGGTATTCTGTCTTGTACTTGTGCAAAGTGGAAATAGTGTAAAGAAAGCCAGGTTGGAGGATCGTTTCTACTCACTGAGAAACAGGAAGGTTTTAATTCCTGGTCTGAGTCTTGTTGAGTTTTATATCAACAGAGTCCTGACCTTGAACACTCCCAGGACTTTCAATGCCTCCATCTTTGTTGCTGCTTTTGCCTATAAAAAACACAGAGAAACACACAAACTCTAACACCCATCCTGCGCCTTAAGGCAGGTAAAGGTTTTTAAGCTAATTAGACCAAACATCTACTGATCTATTAGTAACTTCTGCCACAGATTTTATTTAAGAATCAACTTAAGGGTATTTTTGCTTAAGGTATTCCTAATGCTGATAATGTCTTAGTTATAAGTCTTATATTAACAAGGGCTTAATTCTTTGCTGGTATGATTTTTGTGTTAATTTATTGACTGAGTAATACGAATACAATATAACCTTTCTGTTTTATCGTTTTATACCCACAGTATCCTGCAAAACAAATTTCCTTGCTGGTTAGAAATTAACTCGCTATAATAACAGCAATGTATCTGCTTTTATATAATATGTGTTATTTATTTGTTTTTTGCACAAGGTGTGTCCACATAAAGTAGCCCTCTTTTCATGATGCCAAAATGTTATCCTTTAAACAGAAATATGTACTTTTACATGACAACACAACAAACAACAACAAAGTTTTGTCTGTTTGTAAAATCCTAAAAGCTAAAATAATGAATGATAATAGAATCGAGTCCCTGACGAGCTAAATGGGATAACAAATGAACATCACACCTGCAGCTAGCAACACTGTTCACAGTTAAATCATTATTTTGCATTTAAATAACCAACAGGGCAGATTATTTAAAAAACCCCTTATCTTATACATGTGTGAAGCGTTTCAGCTGTATTATTCCTGCCAGTGACCAGGCACCCTTCTGTAATCGCCAGTGCGAGAGACATCTTTGAAGTGCCAACCACAGTTTGTGAGGAGCAGATGGGCTGACTAATGTAAACTCCTCGCCGGCGCTGTGTGCATCTCGCTGCCAAATCCTGGTGAGAGCTGAAGGAACGGCCCGTTTGGGATCGTGGCAGGCTGCAGTAGGAACCGTGGAGACGGGAAGGGCCTCTGAACTAATTAAAACATTTATGACAATAAGCAGCGCTAGACACTGTTGATTCTGTTTCATTCTTTTTAATTTTCTCGCCTGTACCACACTAATTGCCAAATTTCCCATGAGTAATAGCAGATGTTTGCCTCTGAGTACCTAAGGTCAACAAGGAATACTGGGGCAAAGTACACCTCCCTCAGATCGAGTTATGAAGTATTCATGTATCAGCTTTTATTCTGATAGGAAGTACATTCTAAGTTTCCTTTTTTATTTAAGAGGTGCTAAACCGGCACTGAAATGATGCATTTAGAGTAAAGTCCTGGAGGCGCACTGAGCTTCCTGGGAACATTTCTATGAGAAGAATAGACATTGTGTTTGTTTTGGAGAGATTGTCTGCTGAGACGTTTGCCGCAGTGTGACCTAGCGTAGAGCTCCGTTCCGGCCTCTCAAAGGCTTTAAAACTCATGCGCAATGTCTTTCCAAAAGTCATTATCCCGTTACTCACCGTAATGGACAAGTCTCGATCTGAGCGGGTGTGTGTCAGCCATCAATTAGCCTCATTGACCACAAAGGCTTCACTCATTCTAAGGTTACAGATAAAGACGCCATAAAACATTTCTCCCTCCTGCTGTCGCCATCAATAGTTGTACCTTGTACCTCATATTTACAGAGAAAAAAAATTTGAAAAAGCAACCAAAAAAAAACCAGTGACATTAAATAAAACACCTTTTGTATCGAGCTGAAATTAGACAGGATGTCGGTTATTTTTGGTTTTTTTTGCCTCCTCAGGCTTTACTGGAGGATACCCTGTAGGTGGAGGAAGAAAAAAGCAACAAAGGAGCAAATACAACCAAGCAACGCCGGTTTGCAGGCAGTAATATTATTACTGATGGTATTTTGGCATGTTGGTAGTCATGGAAACTACGGGAAAAGGGGGAGATCCCAGTACATCAGTGATGCAATGGGAATATTCCTCTCTACTATTCTGGGCTGTGAAATTAACACTGAGATTAAATTTCACAGCCCGCTGCTCACTACGCACTCTTCCCCCAGCAGCTGAACCCCCACATGTACACGCATACAGTAAGTGTGC
The DNA here is from genome assembly GCA_000180735.1 of Tetraodon nigroviridis. Lineage (NCBI taxonomy): Eukaryota > Metazoa > Chordata > Actinopteri > Tetraodontiformes > Tetraodontidae > Tetraodon > Tetraodon nigroviridis. Next base: position 727,165 of record CAAE01015043.1, on the reverse strand, counting down.
ACAAACACACACTTTCATGTTCCTGCACACATTGGTGAGAAGATGAGCACAGCAGGATTAGACATATCTGACTTAATTGACTTTAATTTCCAAAGAGGAAACGTAAAGGCATATATTAGCGCACATGCAGGCTCACGTGCAGAAATGAAAACTGATTCCACCCACATGCTTGATGCAAAGAGTGGCAAATGCATGTGTTTAATAAATAATAAATATTCACAAAAGTGCCTGTTAATGACATCTGGTGGGTACAGATGCTGTCCTCTAATCAAAGGCTCATGTAGGCTTTTCATGTCCCTGCCACTCATGATTCACCGGCTCGGTGTCGCGCAGTGACAGGACATAATCAATATTCCTATTATTCCGCCTTGACACCTGCTTTAGATCCCAGGAAGGATGTTTAAAAGCTCCCTGAGGAGCATCTTTCAAAAGACCAGTCCTGTTATCACAACCTACAACATGTTTGTGTCATCTTTTTTTAACTTTTCTATTATTACGTGCCCACTAATTTAACTCATGACCACACTGATATTTTTATGACCTTCAAAGATACAGATGTATCTACAACAGGTGAATTGTGTCATAATGGAAGAGCAGGGGAGTTTCCCTTTGTGTCATTTCCTAACAAACGTTAACTCCCCTAGGAGATGAATAAATAGTGTAATATTTGTCTTTTTAAATTAAAATATACAGTAACTATGAACACAATACAGGATTTGGTTGATATGGCAGAATTCACATTTAGATTTGTTTTTAGTGTAATAAAAGAAAGTTTTTCAGGTTGAAAACACAACCAACAGGTTGTTGAATATCACCACCCACAAAATCCATAAGGTCCTCTCACTTTAGCACCTACACAGACGTCTTCTGTGACATACAGCGGTGGGGTCGCGTGACGCCATCTTTAAACATGGATGGGATGGTGCTGTCATGCCAAGGCTGCTGCAGCACCATTCACACTCCCAGTGCACTGGATTGCGATGAAATAGTCACCGATTGTGCTGCGGGACCCCGGCTGAGGTAACGATCCAGGTCAGTGGAGATGACGAAACAGCCTGAGCACAGCTGCAGGAAGGTGCAATGAAAGAAAAAACAAAACATCTTGTGCAAACTCACAATCTCTATTAGAGGGCAGAGTGCTTTTCAAATGCAGTGTAGTAGATCAAAACCTTAAACTTTAAAAGGAAGAAAAAGAAGAATTGGTACATGTTACACACTGAGTTAAATATGCGGGTCATGCAGAGGGGAGTAGCCATTAGCAATGCAGCTTATTTCAAAAGCTATTAAGCTGTTACCTGAGCAAGAAAAATTCAATTGTGCAACAAATGTCCTCTGCTTTATTGCTTTTTAATGTTAATGGTAGAGCAATTCATCTTTTTGAATTAAAACAAGAGCACACAAAGCAGGACGCTCCATGAGGACAGACTTCAAAGTGTGAGTCCTCATTAGGCGAACGGCGCCTTTGAAGAGGCAACGGCAATCCTCAGACGGATCTCTCTAAAAGCTGTTTTCCGCACGGACTTCCTGTATGCACGCATTAGAGAAAGGTATTATTTTGGCCATTTGTTGTGTGCTGTGTCTGATATTGTGCCGTGTGTGTCACATCAGTAATCTCTAAATCAATTCCAGCTTCTGACAGCGCATGCAGGGCTGCACGCTTACGCACGGCGCCTGTGGAAGACATTGTTTATTGGGCCCCCACATGAGCTGGCGCCCCAGCGAATTCTGTTCCAGTGATTAAATGTAAAGCCAATTATTCAAAGAGGCCAAATATTATCATTTGGGTTTTGCAGGATTTTTGCTGAAATCATGAATTCTGGCCACTTTACTGTTAACTTGACTGTTCTTAGTTTGAACTTTTACTATAGTAACTGCAAAGTGTAAAGTAGAATGAAATTTGATGACGTGCTACAGACATGCCTTACTATTTTTTTTTCCATTTATTTAAAAATGTGATCATTTTCTGTAATGTCAATCCATTTGTCAAGGTCAAATTCTTATGAGTAAAATTAGGTGATGTCTGTCAGGAATTCATTCATTCATTCAAACTCCAAAAATAAAAAAAATCACCTTTCTATCATTAGAAATTAGAATGTTAGTGGAAATATCCAACAATCCATGAGCACAACAGAGAAGGCAAAAGGTGACATTGATGAAGCTGCGACAAACATTTGTAATATGTGAAATTTCGGTCTCAGATTTGTTCTCTCAGCACATCCGACCTTACACACAACAAAGATGTGGAGGACGCCGCTCCTGTCACACTGAGACGAGGTCTCGCTCCTTCCTGCGTGTGCAATTGCCTTAGCTCACTGATTTATAAAAGAAAGAGTGAGAGACTCTGGAAACAGATGGCACATACATAAAAATATATGGGCCTGTCACAAGAAGGCCAGACTACTTTTCCTCAGTCTCCTGGGTGATCTATGACAGTAGAGAAGGAGAGCAGAACAAGGTATTACAACTACCTCCGAGGGCACAAGATGAGAAATACTGAGACAAAAGAAAGTGTGAAGCATCTTTCAGAACAGACCAGTTTTTTTTTCGTTGTTGTTTTCGACGCGGTTCATCTCAACACATCTTAGTTTGGGAGCGGTCCTTGAGGACTACTCCAATTTACCTGCGAGTAATGAATTATTGTGTTCTTTTAAAGGTGCTTAAACCAATGTTTCAGTGTTCATTTTGCCATGTTTCAATTACAAAAGGGGGAAAAAAAACCTAAAGCCTCTGAGAAAGGGATGCTAACAGACAGAAGAGCACGTGATCAATCAGCAACACTGCATCCTACACACGTCATGTGCACTCCTCCAAGGCTTTGTGCAGCGTGGAGAGAATGTTTGTAGCTATTTATAGTCATCATTATTATGCAGGGATACCTTATGGATGAGCATGAATAAGGCATTCATTCTAAAAGTGTTTTCTCTGATGCTGTGGTGTGCTCAGTTTTACTGATACAAACCCCGTCTCCATCTTGCCGGAACACAATGCATTCCAGCGTTGGACTGTCATGGCGATGAAGTCACTCATGCCTTTGGATCTTCATCCTGTGTGTCATGCAGCTGCTGTTGACGTGTTGTCTGCTTCCATCAGCCCGTGGGCAGATATAAGCTGGGAAAATCCTCCCGGAGAAATATAGATTAATGAACCAATGGCTTTCCAAAAGTGGACTCTTTGTCTCTTGTTAGTGTTGTTGTGTTTAAAGAAAAAAAAAAAGCCCTGTGAGAATTAATTGGCACACTCTTTTAATGAGCAGCTGAGCAGGAATACCTTTCCTGCCACTGCTCCTCTGAGAATACAGCCATTAAAACAGAAAGCGTTGTTATAGCGTACCTACATCAATAATGGAAATGTCAGTTTTTGCATTAGGTATTTTAAAATACATACATACTGTTTGTAAATCACTAGATGTGTTTAAAAGTGATTCAAACAAAAAAAAAAAGAAAAGACACACTGTCGCTTGGCGCCCAATATCAATATTCTCTGAAAACGCCAAAAAAAATTCTTAAATTTTGGAGTTATGTTTCCACAGACAGGCAGGCACACAAGCCAGCACCGGCTGTCACATAACCTCCTCCCTTGGCGGAAGCAATTATCAATTTGTCTCCACCATTATTAAGCGATAGGCATCAATTTAGCATCATGTCGTGCGCTGAAGCCGAACGTCGCTAGTGTCACATCGTGTCCACAAGAGGGCAGCATTTAGCTCTGACGAATGGACCGTAGCCATGCTGCTGACAGGTTCCTGGGGCGCTTTCAACATATTTCAGTCCTCAGGACAGTGGCAAAAGCTACTTTTTTTAATCAGCTTTCTAAGCAGTTGACAGACTTGCTGTCAAGGAAACATTCTCAGATAATAGACAGCAGATTCTCCTGTCAAGGTGTCTTTTCTACTGGTTCAGAAATATCAGCCTCTGGCGCTAGAGTGGTCTGCAGTTGCACTAAATCACTACTGGAGGGTATCTAAAGAATGGTGATACATTAAGACCCTGACACGTGGCTGTCCCGTACGTCAGCGGTATGACAGAGTGCTGCTCTGTGTGCATACGTTTCCCACCGAGGCCGCAATTTCCCACCGGGGGCTGCGATGGCAACATGCCCACTGGGTATCAATCTATAGCTGACATTTAAAGAACCTCGGTAGCAATAAGAGGTAACACACGCTGCCAGTCAAGCTACTTTTTTCACTGTTGGTTACACAAAAACCTGTTATTTTGGATTTTAAAAAATGAATATTCACAAAACCAGCAAAAAATCTGCAGGAAAGGTAATAAAAGTGCATTAAAAAAAAAAAAAACACACACACACACAATGCTGCTGAATGCATCAGTGTGATAAAACTGTTTCTTTCTTTGTAACAAATTCCTTTTGTGGGGGGAGAGGCTTGTGAGAAAAATGTAATGGATAATTAAAAGAGTTAGGCAATCATTTTAGTGCTTCACTACTTCAGCCTCGGTGGTTTGTCTGTGTTTATCCTCCACGTCGGTGATTCTTTACCAAAATATGTTCCACTACTGTCCTGCACAGATGATCTGTGCCATCACTGAGTGTGTGATTACTGTGCTGCAAGAGAGCTCATCTGTTAGCAGTGAGTCCTCATAGAGCAACACAACCTCCCACCACACACACACACACACACACACTGCACCCTTTGTAAACAGATACTGACTGAGTGAATAGATCCCTCGATTGTCATCGCAGCTGTAAACACAGATGTGCTGAGAATTGTGCCATGTAATAAAAACAGACCAGGCTTGACAGGGAGTGCAGAAGGTTTCAAAAAATCATTTACACCACGATAACCGATGGAGAAAAGAAAAAATCTGAAGAACGAGTGAGACGTGATAAACAGACTGAGATTATATTTCAGGGTTTCATTCCCCCAGGACAACAGGACAATTGTCTTCCAGAGTTGGGGAGTCAGTTCTTGAAAGGTTATCTGCCTGCTGGCCACAGGTCAAAGGTCATGGGGTGAACGGTAATTCTGGTATTTGCTGCTGTTCTCATCGCAGACTCTTCAGATCCCTGTCCCAATCAGGGGATTTGCTTTAGACTATTTGGGAAAGGGGAGTCTACATTAATACAACGATTACCCCAGATTTACCCAAGTTACCTGTTAGTGTTCTTTGGAACCTCTACTCAAGTTCAGGATGTAAGGAATGAAAGGAATGGCTTGGATATCACAGAAGGTAAACCAAATACTTGGTTTTATAGTCTGCATGTCTGGAAATCAACATTTTTATAGCATGTTGTGAATAGGTGATCCCCTGCAGGCTGTTTGCACGCTCCCATCCAGGCCCGGCTGGAACAAGCGTCAACAGCCAAGGTGACCGAGACCGATGACGCCGTGTCTCGCAGTGCTTTGTCACCGTGATAATCACATTTGAGTGTTTCTTGAATGGAGATTCCGATCTAACTTCCTGCTCATTTCCATGACCTGGGTTGTCTTTTGAAATGCTGCGTCTGAGCTGATGCGGCTGATGAAGGCCAGATGTGGGCCGTCGCAGCGCAAACACGTTCCAAAGGGGAGTTACAGCGCTGCTGCTGCTGCAACAACTGCTGATCTGTGATCCTGCATAAAATATTATTCATGGCTCTGGGAGCTCAGGACTTAGTTACATCAAAACCACACGCTCTGGTTTTACTGTATGTCATAATAAAGAAAGCCAAATCATATATTTTTTTTCCTTTTTAAACTAGCTAAATGTATTTCCCTTTTCTTATTGGCCCATATCACACAATGCACTCAACATTTTTGGACCTGAATAAAATAATCCCACATGTAGAAAATGGGCATCTAGGACTTCAATTTTAATGTGGAAAAGAAAAAAAAGTGAAAATAAAATCTAAATTCTCGCTTTGGCACATATTCTCTACCACTCTCCCAGTTTGACTTTTGTATCCACAGTTGTAAACCTTAATGAGCTTCCTGAGATCTACTGTGCACAAACTGAGAAACAGAGCAACAACATAAAACATTACTGACCTGCATGTTAAATGAATGAATGAAAGAAATATCAATAAATTAATGCTTCATTCATGTCAAACTTTACAACGAAGAACAATTGGGAAAAAAACTAAAAACCTCAAATCTCATAACTTGTGAAACATCATCTGTTGCTTTTGCCAGAAGAATGGGACAGAACGTAAACAATATTTATAGAGACTTGGGTAATGACCTATGAGACGGTACTATACCAGTACTATAGAGTACTCCATCACCAGCAGGGTTTTCCAAATAAGTAGACTTTTCCGAGCTCAACATGGACACAAACTCTGCAAATCACCATCCAGGAAAAACTCCTCTCTGCCTTTCACCTGATGGCGACCCAGGAAAAATGTTTAGGAGTAGGTGTGTAAATGAAAGATAAGACAATAGTACAGGTGGGGCCTGGACATTTATTCTAATGTGACTTTTATTCTTTCCTAATCGAGGAAGCTCGGCAGGCACTAGGACCTTCAGCCCTTCATCAGACTGAATCTGCAGCTCAGAGGAATCTGCTCACTGACTTTCGGAGGAGTTTTCAAACAAGTGCAACTCTGAGAAAAGACCGCTGAAAATACTGACCTGAGCGTCTGCTCTTCCCATTCCTGGCTTTCCAAATTGGATACAAACTGGAATATGTTTCGGTGACCTCTGCCAGTGTCTTAGAGGAGAGAGGGGACAACAGTTGTGGAGGTACAGGTCTTTAACTTCATTTTTAACAACCACAACATTTTGCTGTGGTACAAAATGCAAAACGTGACAGTAATAGTGGATGTAAACATCACGGTCATAAAACCTTTTGTTAAGTTTTTTCCCTTTTTTTAAGAGAAAACCTTCCAAAATGGAACATTTAAAATGCTGGTTTTCACATGCAACAGTTTAATTTTAGGAGAGTACGTTTTTAATAATGAAATATTACTTTGAGGGCACAGTGGGGGGTTGTAAGGGTTAAAAATCTGGCCTAAAGGGGTTACGATCATCACCTTCATCCCAGCAGAAGCTTGTGAAGCTTGGCCTCGAGGTTATCAGGTTACAATAGCGCCGATGACACCTGCACTTGTCTCCTTGGGCTAGGAAATTTCTCAAAGCATTCCTGCACTTTCTGTATTGTATGCATGGCTGATGGTTGACAAGGAGAGCGCTGGGGGGAGTCTTCTCAACAGAGGTTACACAAACGGTTGCATTTTCAGGATAAGAGTGTGTGACTGGACTTTACATACTTTAGATTGTACTGTAGTTTTTTTTTTTAATTTCAGAGTAATTTGAACGAATATCGAATCACTAACAGTTTGACTGTGCTTTGAATCATTTGCACATTAAACTAAGTTTCCCATTTTATTCAGTTTTAGTAATTTCTAAGTAGTGGCTAATTTTACTAACAGTGTTACTAAGTAAATGAGCATGAATAGTATTTGACCATAGCATATACATTCACACTTCAGATAAATACACTTTAGTAATTGCATTGGATATAATCAGTTATAGTGTGTATTATTATCAGTTTTGTACAACTGTTGTGGTCCTGGCAGGTAATAAACGTCACAAGGACATAACCAGTTACCATGGTGACTGCTGAGAGGTTGCTGAAGTCTCTGTCGTAGGATTGTGGGTAGTGTGTCTTTTTCTCTCAGCTGCTGACTGCAAATAAACTCATTTTAGAAGTTGCTGATCATTAAAGCACTAGGATGGTGATAACAGGAAGGGAAAAAAGGAAAAAAGAGGGGTTTATTATCTGATGTATGTTTAATGTCTTTAAAGTTTCATTAACCTAAAGTGAAATGTTCCGTTTTTTTATATGAAAGACCACAGCATCTTAAAAACGGAAAAATTGTGCGATTTTCCAAATGTATTTTTTATTTAATAACATTTTTTATTTAATAAAAGTTAAATATTGTTATTTAGCTAGCTGTAAATACCCTAACTTAACAAATAAATCAGCTCAGTAAATATTTTGGTTTATAATGTAACTGTGACAAAATGAGAATGACCAACGTGGCCAGTTGTTGTGTTCTGCTCAGGTGAACACCAGCATTTCTTATCGCCGAAGAATCTGTGCTGCAGGTGAAGGAACCCAGTCTGACAAATACACACTCTGCAGACAGATCTAGCGTTGGATACTCACACCTAGTTTATGTGAACTGGCCGAGCAGACAAATGGTGTCAAAACTGCTTTACTTTGCCCAAAAGAAACATAAAATTTGTCTTTATTTATTTGTTTTTTGATGAAATCTAGTCCATTCCTGTAAGATATTTAAATTGATCCGTTACAAATAAATCACAGTGAGCCTGAAAATAAAGCAGTGCCTTTTTTTTTGTGGGGGGGCGGCTACAATTGCTCACTCTAAACATTTTGTAAAAGAATTTTAATGGTTTTAGCAAAGGCTACATTTTTTGCTCTCCCTCTACACCGACGTTGTTTTCCTACCTACACTAAACATTACAACATTTATTTACAGTCTGAACACGCGTAGAAAAGGATTTGTTCTGCAGTAGTTGTAACTTAGTAGTCATTTTGGTGATATTGTCATTTATGCTGCACATAAACAGAGAAACCATGTTGGGAAGTGAATATAAGATCAGTCTCTTCATAAAATTCCTATTTTAGTTTACTGGAGGAAAATGACAAGAGCTGGCGCCGACAGTTTTCTGTATACAGAATACACGTGAGCTCATTCTGCACAATATCAAACTTACGTTTATCAGTAATAAACTTTCGCTGTCATTTCTATGAACCAAAAGTAAGATTTTTGTTTCTTTTTGGTAAAACCGAGATCTCCCCTTTATTGCTCATCAGTGTGGACATTAAAGTATATCATATCTTTTATTTAGTAAGTACATGAGTTAAACTATGTAAAAAAAAACCCCAAATAAATAAAAAATGCCGTGCTGCAGATTTTTCTCCTCCCCGTAAACATGCTGGTCAGTGACACTGTCTTTAACCACAGCCGGAGCTCCCACTGCGTTGTTTTAGAGGCTCAGTTTTGTAGCTACTTTCAGGCTTTTTCAGCCACTGTTTTGCGGCCTACAGAGAGTCAAACGATGCTTTGACAAGAAGAGTTTACTGTATGCATGCTGTTCAAATGTTCACTGCAGAACTTTCTGGTATTAAGCCAAAGTTAACTGTTTGCACTGTTGGGGAATTAAATATCCCCCCAAAATAAAACTTGAATATAGTATGTTTCAGCAGCCTTCTGTTATTCATGGCCTCACCGACATTAAATATGATTTCCCATCCTTCACATATAATTGCATTGCTTTTATACCTACATCTAGACATGTCCCATCATCTCTTGGAGCCTCTGGCACAGTTCAAGGAACATTTTGCCCATCTGGAAAACATGGAAATAAAAATACACTCTACAGTTCAAATTGCCCACTGTCGGATTGTTCAGCATTATATTTCTCCTAATACTGCAGGAGGATGAACATTGCTGTGCAGGTAATGAAACACGGATTATTGGTCCGTGCTCAGAATCCACAACTGAACAGCAGATTAAAACGACTTGCAGACATTCAGAAGTGAATTTCTGCAGGGATGAGCGGCAGAGAGACAACAAGCCTGTACCTGTGACTGAAATCTCGTCATTGCAAAGTGTAGTAACACACACACACACACACACACACACACACACACACACACATACACAATGTGACTCATTTTACTCATTCAGAATGCCAGGCATAACCCTGAATACAACCTTTCCTAAAACTGGCTTATTTCGTTTACTCCAAACCTAACCAGTGGAAAATCTATTGTCAATAAGTCTTTACTTTTGATGCCAGACAACAACTAAAACTGGCTTTAAACAAACAGTCACATTTGGAGATGTCCCCGTGTCTTTTCACGCAAACCTCCACTTTTGTGGCATCCCCTTGTTTACTCTCCAGAGCAGAGGTGTGTTTATGTGGACAGCCATAGTAACCTGAGAAAACAACCACTGCAGTTTAAAAGCAGCAAACTGCCCGAATGTATGCAAGGAACTTTTTTGCTTGGCCGTAAAGGTGCAACTGCGTCAACGGCTCCGTAAACCCAGACTACAAACCATCCATTTCGAAACAACCGCGAAATGTCAAAGTAAAAGTGTGAACCAAAGCCAAAAAGCACCTGTCAAAAGCAATACATTACACCTTTGCTGTAGAGGTATATTTCTCTCCATAAAAACCTATAATAAGCAGCATTCGGGGTGTTTGAGTGACAGGCAAAAGGAAGTTTGCTGCAGTATGAGTCTGACTAAAAATAAAAACCACTCCGTGATCGGAAACTGAGCTCTGGCTAAATGCTGTGGGCGCCCTTATTTTTACATTAAAATACCTGGGCTGCATGTGTAATGGTTTTGAATGTTTTGAGGCGAAGGTCTCGGGAATTGCAATTTTTTTTTGGGCAGTTAAAGGCCCAGATATTAAAGGTCTGGCATGATCGTTTTTTTAGTAAAGAGAGAAAGGTGGTCTGTCTGGTCCATCCGTCATTCAAAAGCATATCTGGTGTGGCAGTGCTGTAAGTCAACTGTCGAGCTAGTTGGAACCAGCGGTATCCTCTGAGGACACCTTCTGAGGTTCACAGTCCGATTCAACAATTATGATAATAAAAACAAATATTAAACTGTCACTTCACAGGACAGACGGGAAACTGCACGAGCTAAACTTCTCTCACATTGGTTTGACAAAGTGCACCAGTCCTATGTCAGGGCTTTATTTAACTAACATAAATGACTGGAGCAGAACTCGCTGTGTTTGGACCCAGTGTGCCGGACACAGCAACTAGTGAGCCATCAAACCTGGTCAGACTGACGCTTTAGTGCTCGGGTGTCGTGTGCGATAGATTTTCCTCAAGGAAATTTGTTGTAAATGCAAACAATACATGTCTTATTAGCCCAGAAAGCCCCAGGTTTTCCTAAAAAAAAGGGAATTAAATTCCATTTTGGAGGCTGATGCTTTTTGAGGTCTCAGTGCAGTGTTCACAC
>CAAE01015043.1:685125-711284 GCA_000180735.1 Tetraodon nigroviridis | reverse complement strand
CACTACTGTACGTCATAGCTTCTGGATCATTGTCGCCTGGCTGACATGTGACGAAGACTTTGAAAACAGGGTTTGAGATTAAAGCTCCCTTGAAGAGAATAACATCACTAAATGAGATGACAATAACAGAGTCATGGCTTTGTCTTTACGGTGATGAATTAGCTGGCGTCTGGGCTCCTTCACCTAACTGAGAAGGATCGTGATGACTCTCAGTCTTCGAAAGAGAGAAAACAGAGCGAATGCCAGTATCTCATGGGAGGAAAATGCTGTGTCTGCATGCATAAGACACCAAATTCCTAAAGGGTCTGGTTTCTGCTTTCTAAATGATCTTTAAATGTGCTGCCTATGCCTGTCTCCTGGTCTACAAACGTGTGGTGAGTCTTAACAAGCCTGTCACAACTCAGACCGTCAAGACTTTACAGTGTTAATGTTTCACATGCACATGATGCAGCTCTGCTTAATTTGTTTTTTGTATGTTCAGCATGTGAGGATCTGGTGTGCAGGAATAATCTATTAACTTTCTCCTTCTTAATCAGCCTCACCGAAGAATGTGTTTAGAGTGGGTTTATGAGCTTAGGGTGAAACACTTTCTTTGCTTGTTTCTCAGCAGGGATATAAAGCGGAGGCAGAAGAGGAACAGAGGAGGGCTGGATGGGGGCCAGAGCAAGAGCTGATGGCTGGAGCCCAGGACACATTAAGCTATAATCACATCCTCTAGAATTCACTGAGGTGCTACAGTTTACAAGCAGAAACTGAAAAGGTACAAAGATGGATAGATGGATGTACCAAGTCACAGAAATTCGATGAGCTGACACAAAAGCCTTTCATTTTCCATGTTTATGGCATTTTTCAGGAACACACAACACCTAAAATAAGAAAAAAAAAAATGCTGGCTTATTTACTGCTGTAGTAAAGAAGAAAAACAAAACAGCAACTAAACATTACAGTAGTCCAATAAAGTGGTACCGGTAATTAAATTAGTAAATAAATGTTAACCCATGTCTTTATTATTTAGGAAAGTTTAAATACAATAGAATGGAACAGATATTTTAAAATTGCCTGTACAATAATAAATAAGACACAACATAAAAAGAACTCTACGCCTCCCAGAGGTAGAAGAATGGAAGTGGGGCATCTCTTTTTTTAATGTTCACTGTAAAGAGACAGTTTGTTCTTCGTATATGAGGTGAGAGCGCAGCTGGGGAGTTTGAAAGGTTAAAAAAGTCTAGAGACTAGAATTAGCACAGTTTTTAATCCCATTCTGTCCTCTGCAGGTCATACTCATTAGATAAAAAGCTAATTAATGCTTTGTAGCTCGGTATTACAACTTAAAAAAAAAAATTAATACTACGATGTATGGGAGGAATTTTCATTCCTGTAACAATTACCCTTTTTGGTATGCAAACTAATGAAGTAATCATGTTTTTAAACATGCATTTATTGCCTAAAGAATGACACAAGATGAAATGAACCTCAACAAGCCTGGACTCGTACCTATAATATCAGGATTATGTGTGTCGTTTTTCCCTATATAACTGTCTATCTCTTCCTGATGTCAACAGAACATTTTTAGACAGACAAGATATATGAACGATGATCATATTACAGGCTTTTTGTCTCTAACTAAGCCTCAAAATGAATGAAGAAGACCTGAGAAAGTTATTCATGACATCATCCCATCATTATTGTGTAATTCATAAAACCCCTCTTTCTACATGTATATAAGGTTAGATTCTTATACCAAATGCAGCTCTAATATTCTTACATTTAGAATTTAAGCTGCCAAATGATCTTTGAAAAATCCCGTTTTCCCTCAAAAGTGTGGAGTTGTTGCTTTTAACGTGACTCAGGAACGTCTTGCATCATTTTGCAAGAGGAGACTTTGTCATTAGACTCATTAAAGCTTATTCTTTTAATCAGTTTTGTTCTCAGCGTGAAAAGTTTTCCAAGTGTTTCCTAAAGTCTCATTCCTCCGTGAGCAGAAGCACTTTCCACTGGATCACCGCGTAATTGCTGTTCTTGCGTGTCATCGCACAGGAAAATAACCCAGAAAGTGCAGATATTAACCACAAATCTGACCCTAGCATGCAATTATCTCCAAAACGGTTTACCGATGCTGTTTGTTGTTTCGAATCACACTTTATTTCTGATTTGGAGTGACGGGGTGTTTCTGTGCTGATTGCATCCCACAGGTAGCGTGCCCATGAGGTCATCCATGCTGGTGGTGGTCCTCCTCTTGAGTGCCCATGCGGTGGCCAGGACGGCACAGGAGCTGCGTCTGGACAACCGCCCCGGCTCCATCCCCTCTGTGGACCCCAAGCTCTTCAACAAGCGCCGCCACCTGTCGCCCAGGGTGCTCTTCAGTGCTGACCCCCCGGACTCTGAGCCGGCGAGCGGCTCACATGGCCCCGGAAAAAGGAACCGAAGGCGAGCCGAGTTGCCTCAGCACCGTGGCGTTTACTCTGTGTGCGAGAGCGTCAGCGTCTGGGTGGGCAACAAGACCAAAGCGATGGACATATCTGGCAACGAGGTCACGGTGCTACCCAACGTGACCATCAACAACGTGAACAAGAAGCAGTACTTCTTCGAGACCACGTGTCACAGCGCCCACTCTGGCAGCTCCGGCTGCTTGGGGATCGATACGAGGCACTGGAACTCCAACTGCACCAACTCACACACTTTCGTACGCGCTCTGACTTCCTTCAAAAACCTGGTGGCGTGGAGGCTCATACGCATCAACGTTGCCTGTGTGTGCGTGCTGAGCCGCAAGTCCTGGCGGCAGTGAGGACCACACAGTCACACTCACGACAATACACAGAGAACGAGAGTGAAATACAGTACACACACTGACACTACCGGCACAAAGTAAATTATTGTTATTAGAGCTGTTTATATAAACTTGGAGACCTTCATATCAAAGGTTTGTATCTATTATTTTGACATGTCAGAGAAGCAATTAAATTAGGTTATAGGTAATCAAATCTCCAACTTTCTCGGAAGAATAAAGGAGCCAGGTTCAGCTGATTGTTGGGGGTTTAGCTAAAACACAAGTAGACCGTTCCAGCTGGCCCACATGGCTTATTAAGAGATGAAAAACATGACACGAGCCACATGCAGGGACCATTTTATGTACAATTTTTCCTGACATTTTGCTGACTACCACAAGACTCTTGAAATTCACAGCAATCTTGTCAAATGAAGTGCAATGTAGGTAAAACACAGCATGGGTTTAAATCTCCTATTACCTTTAAACCACTGCAAGGCTATTATAAAACAAACATTTTGCTCTTCTATTAAAAAAATATTTACTGTAGTGTGACTGAGATTTAACAATATTGCCGGTCTGATAAAAGCAAACATTTTGTCAAATGTTATATTTGATATGCTATTTATTAAACACTGTTTTTTTTTCAGAGAAAGTGTGACTTTTTTATCCTTTATTTATTCTTTGGGGCAACAATTAAAAAAAAAAAGATCAAAAAACAAAACAAAAACCCACACAGATCCATTCACTACCAGGAATGTGTTTAAGCCCCTTCAAAGTGTTTATTTGTTTGTTTGTTTTGTTTTTTTTAACGTGTTTTCTCCTAAAAAGTGCAGTGAAAAGCCTGAAATACGATTCAACGTTGCCCTCTAGTGGACATGTTAAAATAGGGTTAGAATTGTTTACTGTGCATCTTCGGTTAAGGAAGGTAGTCGACACCTACATACAGCATCTGCCTGTTAGTAAAAAAAAAAAAAAACAGTTTGCAAAATGTTAATGTGATAATTAAGATTTTAGAAAGTAAATAAATAAATAAAAATGGTTGGAGATTTAGAAAGCAGACATGTTTAAACTAAGTGGGACTACATCCACAGCTTTCCTAATGACTCACAAATTCTACCCTGAACGTTTCCAAACAACAGCTTGTTGAAGCTGACTTTATCTGAAAAAGATCAATAAGTCGTGAGCACGATCAGGACGTTGCTAAGCTACAACGCTAAGATGGAAACGGATGGAGGGACGCTCGATTGTGACTCAATACCCCCATCTGGTGGACAGGATCGGAAGCGCACCGTTGCGCAAGCAGCTAGGCGACGCGTTTCCTCAGAACAGACAGGACCCGATGCATTCTACATTCAAAATTCCAGAAAGAAAAAGTGAAAATAAGATTAAAACATAAATAGATTGAAAAGCTAAAACCTTGAATTTGTCTTGCTTATCTTTGAGGTGTTTGAGATGATCTCTCCTTGCTGTCCTGAAGTTTGATGTAACAAGTTTGAAACTTGGACTCTTCCCAGAGCTGGCAAACTGAGCGATCTGGGGTCAGAGGTCATCCACTGATCCAGGAAACCAGTGTGCAGATGGGAGGAAGTTTAAGAAAAAAAATCAGCTTTCACTGCACCGCATCAATCTCCACAAGATATGAGCAGAGAGGCCAGATTGAAGCCTCTTTTCAGTAGCACAAACATGCCCTAGATATGTACGGTATATACAGTATATTATGTGTGGGGGCACACTGCATGTGTGTGTGTGTGTGTGTCCACTATGAAATTTGACTTGTTGGTTCCTCAAGGCTTATCTTCTACAAATCTGAAAATACTGTTTTGGCTGTAAGCACATTCTCATGTTGATATAATAAACACTGACACGTGGGCTGGTATTCAGTTAAAAGGTGTTTCCATGGTGATAAACTTGCTATGTCGAAGAGGAAATATCAAGGGAAAAATAAGGGGAAAAATAAAGTTGCCTATTCTTTCTTTTTTTAGCGTACCATTCAATATCACTACAGATAGATTAGCGCTCTGAAGTTTCACGTAACATAATTTGGTTTGATCACAGAAATAAGACCGCTTCTTTCTCTCTTTAACCACTTTAAATATTATTAAAACCTCAATATTGTCACATTTGACAGTATTGTTTTTACAACGACGTCAACCTTTCGTGTCCCTCGTGAGCTCGTGGGCTCGCGCACTCCTGACGCACGGGTGGGGTACCTCAGCACGATGCGCGCGCGCGCAGGTGGGCGGTGCCAAAGGGCGCGCGGCGGCGGAGCGAGGACCGTGCGGATGTTTGGCTGTAGCGCCGATTTTCACCGTCTCTGTGTGATTTACGTCCAGCTGTGACGAGAAATTACAAAAATATTGACATTACTGTGGGCGGTGGTAGCGACAATTCAAGTGGCACCATGAGTAAAGTGCAGGGCGGTATGAAATGTGTGAAATATCTGCTTTTCGTATTCAATTTCATCTTTTGGGTAAGTAGGCATTTATATCACCGCTGGTGCTGTAATTTCATTTATTCCTGCAGTATATTTGCAACGGGGCGTTTTTGCTTTTTTTTTTTTTTGCAATATTTGTATTTCAATGTAGCCCGCATATTTAGATAGTCGTAAAGGGTCACAATTGCGTGTGAAAATCGAGGTAGTGCTTTGTTGTTCTCTGTGTTTACGTAGTCTTATAAGCAAAATCTGCACGTCTGTTGCATTTATATATAATTATTGAAACGTGTTTCCGGTTAAGGCTCCTAAACCTGTTATTCTTATGCCCCCCATCCAAAGTAAAGGCTAATATGGCTCCCAGCTGTAGCTCTTTTGAGTCAGTATTGCTTGATGGATTTCCCTATTAACTGTTGATAATTTAATAAGTGAAATCCATTTAGACATGTCTGTATGACGTATGTTCCTAGTAATGGAGCGTGATTAATAGCAGCCGGTGGAGTGCCGCTGCTCCTGTAACGCTCTTCACATGTTCTGCAAAGATCAGCCATGGATGCATGTGGGACTTTGTTTGTTAAAGTTGGGGTCAGTTTGTTTGTGGGACACAACAGATGCTGTATTTGGGTCTGTTTGTGGACATCCTCTTGTAACTTACTGGTTTCTCTGACTCCTGACGCTGTTAACGTTATCTTTGTCAGTCCTGGTGAAACAGCGCCCCCTGTCGGACGCGTTTAGAACAATCGGAAAAGTTGCAAAGAGCGAAACTAAAACCTTTTATGGCGATCCCATGAGATTGAGCATGGTTCTGAGATTTATAGTTCTGCTGGTCATTTACATACCAGATCTTCATGTTATGAGCAATAGTGATCATTTATGAATTTTGGTTTTCTCCCTACCATTTTTTTAATCAATGAGGGGCTTTTTTTTTTTTTTGCAGTTTTCGTTACATGATGTCAAAGGAAAATACACAGAGCAGAATTAGGATCATACTTATTATGTACTCACACCTGCAGTTGAAAATCTGGAAATCTTGCCTTTTCTCTTCTGAAAAGTCGTCACAATTAGTCATCTTTTACAGCTAAATGAGTGCATCTAAACGGATTGAATTGACTTGTGTACTTGTGTAAGATGACCAGTTTGCTCACCCTGGCACAGTAGTGTCTTTGTTTAGGGAATTTCAGGAGGGAAAGCAGAGCTGTTGTGATCCTAGCCAAAAGGGCTGCACAGTAAGCTGTCATTTTGGGCTCCGGAGCCAAACAAGCAGCCAATGGAAGCGTGAGTTACATCACCGAGGCCCTGTGAGGCTGGCACAGACAGAGACTGGGAGACAAAGTGAGGGTCGCTGTTAGTGCTTTGGTGGTTTTTCTTCTTCTTCTTCTTCTTCTTCTTTTTTTTTTTTAAATAGTTCGCACGACAGTGTGATAAACACTCGGCCATGCATGCCGCTCTCGTGGGATCTGTCTGACAGTTTTAAACCCAGAGTCACTCCACAAGTGAACGCATGAACGTGTCTGGCAGAAGCTGGAGCCAGACATTGAGCATCAGGAGCCTCTGGGGCCAAACAAGAGGAGCACAGAATCTTAATCAATTGGGGCAAAAAAGAAAAAGAGAGGATTGTGCCAGCGCTTAATGCGGTCACACGCTCTTGGCCGTCAATTAAAGTGTAAAATCAGCGTTTTAATGAGCGGCCACCATTGTGAGCTTCACAGTGAAGATTTAAGGAACAATCTTTCAGCTCTCCGGCCTGTTGGTGTTGGCTGTGGGACTCTGGCTCAGGTTCGATCCAGGAACAGTGGAGCTGCTGACAGGTGATGGGGCCCCAGAAACCTTCTTCGTAGGTGTGTATGACGCCACCAACACACACACACACACACGATAAATAGGTGCTAATTGTTCAACATTGTCAGTAAAGCATTAGTCATATGAAAACATATGTATGACATATGGACCGCCACTCTGAGGGGAAATGAAAGATGGATGACATAATTACCGATGTGTGATTAGCGGCAGTGCTCATTTTTTTCCAAATATCGATCTTCTCTTCGCCGTAACGAGAAAAGACGAACAGCAGAGATGCTTCGAGACAGACGGAGCCAAAGCTCCAGCTGCTAATGAGGGAGGAATAAGGGAGTCTTCTGTGGTTAATCCAAATCAAACTCTTTATGTTGACGTTACACAGGCAACACAAACACTGTTCAGCGCTGCAGCCAATAATCAAGTCGCCCGCCCGGGCCCCTGCCCACACACTGCGTAGGAGCAGATGATTAGAATGGGCGCCATTCTCGTGACTCCTCTTTAGACCACGAGCTAAAAGGATGACTTCATGTCATCAGCTGGTTGCTGCGCGGCCATGGATGCCGGCTCCCTCCCTGAGGACAGCAGGTCAGGCAGGGCAGGTGGTCGGAGCTGACAACCTCGAGAGTCAAGAAAAAGAAAGAAAACAACCAACAGCTCATGCTGGGACAACAACTGAGCTGTTGTGTGATCCAACTTTCATGTTTCCTACATTTTCCTCCATGTTGCATTTAGTTCAGCTTGAAAACAAACCACAGATGCGTGTCGTGACTGTAACAGTGCACTATAAATATCTATGCTTTAGAAAAAGGAGAAATGGCAATACCATTAAAAGTGACTCTGGTTAAGCTTTTTCAGAATAGAGAAATATTCAGAAAATACTGGCAAAACTCCACTAATCTCTTTAGAAAAATTTCAAATTTCACCTCCAACCGCTTCATTGATAGTGGTTTACTTTATATCTGAGAAACCCTGAGGGAGATTTCTTTGCTGACTGTTAGTGTAGCCGTGACCGTAAACAGCAGCAGCCTTCGCGGGCTTGCTGAGCTGTTGCCTGCCTGTATGAAACAGTAGGCAGCTTAAACAGAATGTGATGCCATAACAAGATAGAGCGAGAGCGTTCCCTGTGGACGGCTCGCTTTTCCTTCTGTTGCCTTAGTTAGCCTGCTGCACCAAGCAATCGTGTAAACACATTTGTGTGTGCGTGTAGGTTCTAAAGAACGGAAAATATACAGTTGACCAAATAAGGTGTCATGGGGGTGGGGGTATTTCTGAATATATCCCTCCATCTTTCTCTCTTGTGTCTCAGCATGAAAACAATTGTCCCTGTTCCATCCATGAGGTATGACTGAAAATGCCAGGATGTGTCATGTTTTGTACACACAACGCCGGAGGATGTGGTGAAAAGACACTCTTGACTTTAAAAGTTTCTCTCAGCCACACAACAGTCAGCTGGTCCTGCTGTGTTCCCGCAGCGCGCTCACCTTTGTCGGCGCCTCGTCTGTGGTCCAACACTTGAAAACAACAGCTTGCAACAGCCCCATCCCGTGTGGGTCAATTAACTGGCTGCAGCCTGTGTCACTGATTGGACCCTGAGCACGACCCTCAGAGACGTTCCCGGTGTTTGCTTCCACTTCTCTGTGGTGAAGGCTGGGAATACTCCGGGGAGGTGACGAGATCCAGGCTCGGTTCAGTTGTGCTGAAACCTGATTTGCCAGTGAAGCAGATGGCATCAGGCATTTTTTATTTATTTTTTTTCCCTGCTTCACCCCACGGGACTGTGCATGGTCTTTGTCTGAGTGACTGGAAATAACATTACAATGCCTAATTTACCGTCAGCGTCTGCAGCTCCATTAGCGTTCTGATTTTAGTTGTAAAGATAAAAAGCATTCAGCTGCAGCCTGAGTCGAGAATCTTTGTTTTGTTTGGCGGACAGACGACACAGATGCCCACTGAAGATGTTTAATTTTAGCAGATTCTGGACTGGTTCACTAAAAGCGCCGTCTATCTGATCTATTCCTTTTGATTCCTAAATTAATGTTTGCTGTTTAAATGAGATTTTTTTCTACACCTCTAAACACCATTTCCAAGATAACAACGTGCGTCCAGATATGCAAATAGTGGCAAAGTAACTAAACAAATACTGTACGTTGCTTATTTCTGTTTTACTTATCCCGATGCATCTTTAAGGAGAGGAGGAGTATAATCAGATAAAGAAGGACAGAATGTAGGAGTCCATTTCCACTGGCTTTCCACCTACACTTTCCTTCTGCAGCTAAACAAACGCACCAGCTGAAGCAGCTTCAACGCTGAACGCTTGGACAGCCTGATGGCCGAACTGTGAGCGGCAGTGACGTGAAGACCAGCAGAGAGCAAACTGATCATCTCTGCATCTGATCTGTCCCCAGCTGTCTACATACTTCTGGGTGCGGGAGGCCTGATGATGATCGTTGGTTTCTTCGGCTGTTTCGGAGCCGTGCGTGAATCACAATGCCTGCTTGCATCGGTAAAAGGCAAACGCTAACATCATCATTTTTTTATTTATTTTTTTAAACACACCGGTAATTTTTAATATACTTCCTCTTTGTTTCACAGTTCTTTGCTTGCCTTCTGATAATATTTGGAGCAGAGATTGTTGCTGGTGTGTTTGGATTTCTGAACAAGGAGCAGGTACCTTACTCTAATAAGGTTTTAAAATGGATTATTATTGTGGTTGTTGTTGCCATCCTACTTTATCCGAACTCATTTTTCAACATCTGTCAACATCAGATTGTGGAAGATGTCCAGAGTTTTTACAGAAACTCCTTCACGGACGCCCCCACCTCCAATGGCACAGCAATTGTATACATCTACCATAAGACGGTGGGTCAGGTTTGGCATCAGCTTCCTGTTTACTGTGGATACTCTGTAAAGGTGTTCAGTTATTTGTGTGTTTGTTCTCCTACAGCTGAACTGCTGTGGAGGCTCGGCTTCAGACATGTCCAACGCGCTGTGTGCAGACTTGGCTGAGGATACGAAGGTAGCATAACCCGCCATGACAACTTTTGGCCACGTGGTGGCAGCATATATCTAGCTATACCATATGGCCAGTTTGCTTTAGAAACTATTTAATTTGTACAAAACTTCCATATGTGAAGACCTGAGCAGAATCTGCGGTTAATATTATAAATGTTAATCATATTTTTATTATGACGTGCTTACTGTGTATTTCAGGACTGTTTTACTGCAGTATCAGACTTCTTCAATGAGAGGCTTCATATTATTGGATACGTAGGAATTGGGGTTGCAGGAGTAATGGTAATATTAATTATTCAGGGATTTACAACTGTTTAAAAATTATTTATTCAAATTAATATTTTCTATTGTAGGTCATAGGAATGATCTTCAGCATGGTTCTGTGTTGTGCCATCAGGAACAATAGGGAAGTGATATAAAGGGTGAGTGGACGTCAGCGTAGGGCCCATCCAGCCATCCTGGCCTGTATTCCTCCCCTGCCTATAAACATGGTCTCCTCTGACAGGCTTGGTGATGTGACGCGAGTGGTTGGAGTCCTCAACTCCTGCAGCTCTGGATGCAACTTCCACACTCTGATCTAACATGTCATTGGCCGCGTCTTCAACAGTGGACCTCTGCATCATCAACAGTTCACGAGACCTGACCTGAGGAATAGTCCTGTAAATACGGTCGCCTGCTCTGATGCATTTGCTGTTAATATTATTCATGCCTTTTCTAGTCAATGTTGTTATGTTACCTAATCATATGTTGTGTGCCTTAACATATGAAGGACTGGTTTACCTTTTAAAAGCAACTAAATACATTCAGCAATTTATTTTGGGGTAAAGCACAAAATCCATGTAGACGTGAAGCATTTCTGGAAAAGGTCTGATGATCTGCAATGCTGTAAAAATCCGTAGGCTTTCCTGGGGCAACAGTCAGCTGTAGTAGTGAGCTAATGTGTGATCTATTCTAGATTGAATTTTTAGTGTGAAAAATAATTTTGTTTCTGTTCCTGTTAACCAAAATAAAGAAAAACCTGGGTGCTTTTATCAATTTGTGACCATTTTCCATCACACACCGGTACAGAAACAGGACGCAAAACATCTCAGGACTGTTTTTTTTAGATGTGTGTAGCCACAATTTACCAAAAACACTCACATTTACAGCCAATTGTAACGCAAATCGAATGTGTTTAACAACCAGAACATTTTACAAATCCAGTGATAGGATATAAATACCACATGAACCAAAATAGTGTGCATAGATGCATCTCAAGTTTTGCAAATACATACAGTCAAACTACTTGACAACGAAGGACCTAAAGTCAATGTTTATGTATATCTTTAAATGCATGGTCCCCTGTAGTAAAAAGAGTTGTGATCAAATATAGACCACAAAGTAACAGCATGTTTCAGTGTAAAATGTGGGAAGTTAGACAAAAATGGGTCCTTTGTAATTGTGCTCTTAAGCCTTGACTTTAAAATTAATTTTTAAATGGACATGGAAAAAAAAAAACCAAATAAATAAAACTCTTTAGCAGTAGTACAAGAAAAATCACATGAAGACAGTAAAGAT
Organism: Tetraodon nigroviridis; assembly: GCA_000180735.1. Lineage (NCBI taxonomy): Eukaryota > Metazoa > Chordata > Actinopteri > Tetraodontiformes > Tetraodontidae > Tetraodon > Tetraodon nigroviridis. Next base: position 699,720 of record CAAE01015043.1, on the reverse strand, counting down.
AACAAACGAAGAAGGTCGGTCTTGGTGATAGAGTTGAGTGCCTTTCCCTCATAGAGGGAAACAGAAAGGACTCTTTGGGTCAAAGAAAGTATAACGCTGCAGTATAACACCCCCTGGATGGGAAATAGCTGCCGCTGGCTATAGCACAAACACTCGTGAAGGCCCTCTGCACTGGGAGCCCCGAGGCCCACCTGCTCATACTGACAGAAGGCTGAGAGGAGAGTTGTCCACGATGTATTCGCCAATGCCCACAAAGTACATAACCTGTGCAATGCCGAAGAGCGGAGCGATGACGAGAGCGCGACAGCCAGCCCCTTTTAGGAAGGCAGAAGGCCCCTCTTTCCGCAATATCTTACTGTCGAGAAAAAAAAGGGAAGGGCTTATTGATGCAGGCTTTCAGATTTTAAAGTCATAAATGAAAACAGGATAACTGATAAGTGATCATCTCACCTCACACAGTCAACAACTCCGCTGTACGTCTCCTCACTGGATCCTTTGTTTAATGACTGCAGCCTCGTTTTCACCACTAGGGGACAGAAGCCTCCTTTTTAACAACAAGCTTGACTAATCTTTCAATCAAATGCTTCAGCGTATCTGACGCTTACCATCACAGGGGTTAACAGCCACAGCAGCCGTAGATCCCGCTGCACAGCCCGAGAGGAACGCCCAATAGAAGGGCGATGACTCCCCAGGGCCAGGTTTGCCCAGGCGGTTCAGGTTAGCAAATAATGGGAAGTAGACAACTGAGAAAGGAACGTCCCTGGAAGACGAAAAAATAAAATAAGTTTAGAATAGATAATAATAGATGTTACAATACGGCATTAACTAGCTCAGGGGTGAAGAAGGGAGAACATCCATGTACCTCATCAGAGTTGCACCCAGACCTTTGTAGAGCCCCGGGATGCCCTGGGTTTGGAGGAGCTCCCGTGCAATGTGTGTGGCAGAAACAGCTCGGGGCGCTGCCACTACTGCGCCAGAGTTGTAGGAGCGGCTCAACATGGCATTGGTGACCGCAAGCTTCGTGGCTGACATCTTGACTGGCTTGTGCTGCTGTGCAGCTATGATCAGACAAACAATGATTATTATACAGCTCAAGGCGACAGCGGTGTGTAATTACCACACCAGCAATAATAAATTCTCACCAAGTCTGCCAGCATCCTGTAGTTGGATCTTTAGCATTTCCATAGGGGTGGTGATAACAACCTGGCACATGCCTGCACCACACCCTGCCAACATCTCTTTGAACACCGTCAGACTCTTTCTGTGAACAGATAAATGTATTGGGCAAAAATGAGAAACCGGGCTGGTTTGGTTTTTTTTTTTTCCTTTTAATATAAAAACTCTTCTTACCCATCCTTTGCAAGCTGATGTCTGAAAAAGTCATTTGCTGCCAACTTGATTGCCTTCTCAGGGGTGACCAAGGTCAAATTTACAGCTGCACCTGAGGAGAAAAAAGACAAAATATTAGCACTGAAGTCACAACACAGCTGAGAGAGCTGACACGCCACCACGAACATTTATTAGCATTATAAAAGCACAATGTATCAACTGTATCCTATAAAAGAATTTGTCGTACTGTAACTCAACCTTAGGTAGTTTCGGTTAAAATTGTTATTAACATTCTGCAAAGTTTTCAGAAGCAAGGTGAAAAACTGAACTAGAGAATGAAGAAATGAAGAAAGGAAATGAAAACAGAAAGAGGCAAGCATTAGAACTATGAAACAGATGTTAGTAAACGAGAAGGGGGAAAGACCCACACAGAATTGAATAAACTAGAAGAAAAGAAAAGGCTCCATGAATTAATGACAACAAAAGGCATAAAGACGTGTTAGTGAAGTAGTGGACCCAATTCTCCTACTTGCACTGTGTGTGTGCAGACTTTAGAGAATCCTGGTCTGTGACCAGCTAAGAAAAAGAATAGTTTTAGAGATTCATCTCCATTAACCAAAGTCTGCAGAGACACAGTCACAAGTGTGGAAAATAAGGACCCATGACCAGTCAAAAGGACAGTGGGAAAAAACATTCCATGAATTCATAATCCAGTAATAATAGATTGCAAACAAAAATCTGTGCCTATAGCTAAATAGAGCAATATTGTAAGAACCATTAATGATTTGCCTCCAGCGTGGCTGCGCCTTATCGGCTAGCCTTCAATATCCCAGGGGGCGTCTGCAATATGAAAAACACAGATGCAAACAAACGGCATTCCTCACACAAGCAGAGACCCAGGCTAAAGGCCTCAAGTTTCTTTAATCATAACTATAACCACAAGATTTTATTGTTACATTTATGTATTCATCTTACAGTTACAAACATGCAATTTCCCTATGCTTCATGAAGGGTATTAATACTGTATATTGTTGTTTTTTCCACCGTCCTATACGTAAAACTTTAACTACATCTGATAAAGCCGGCAGCTTATACTCTCAGTATAGCAGCTTATACTCAGAATACATTTAAAGCCTCGGTAATGTAAGATATACCCAGCTGGCATTAGTATTCACTGTTCGTCTAAAAATGAATGTTGCAAACATATATCTCTTCTACATACACTGTCCTCCGCTAGTTTCAAAAATGTAAATGTGCGTCATTTTACCTCTGTACATTCCAAAGTAGCCTTCTGACCGAACTGTCTTGACAAGGCAGTCCATCCTATAAAAAAAAATACAATAAATAAATGTAAAGTTGAAAGTAATTAACCTTAAGAAGCATCATGCTGATGTAAATTAACTACTACCTAGAAGAAAATTTAAAAAATATTATTCATTTTTTATTTGAGTATGTTTGTATTTTCTCTCTCACTCACACACTGAGTCACAGGTTCGGTTTTACAGAAACCAAAAACATTTTTAATCTCACAGGAATTCTCATCTCTGAGATGAGTCAGAAACACTCCAGTACACTGGCGCTGATTCCACTAAATAGAAACAAATTCCCCAAAACACTTACAAGTTCTTGTAGACCATCTGACCCTGTCTCTGATTTTGCAGCCTGGTTTTTGCCAAGTCAATGGGGAAGACACACGTAACGCCAACAATACCAGCGATTCCTCCATTGATGAGTTTGGCAGGGAGGCTAAAGAGATCAACAATAAAAATGAACGTGAAGCAACTATGCAAACAAATGCAGCGCAAGAAAAACAGTGAATAAGGAAAGAGACTCAAAATTACCTAATCTGATGCTGAGACATGATTTCTTTGAAGTGAAGACGTAAACGTTCCGCAGACGAATTACTGAGAAGACTGTGGACAGAAGACGCAGCCAAAGATGAGAAAATCCGACAGTAAAGCGAGATTAGCCAGGTCAGGGAGGAGAATCGCTTAAATAGATGACACTTGATCACGAGACCAGGATGTATGAGTACTGTGTGTGTGTGTGTGTGTGTGTGTGTGTGTGTGTGTGTGTGTGTGTGTGTGGATGAGAGAGACGGGTGGGGGGGGCCACCCACACATACCGGAATTACCATATATGGAGTGTTCAGCCTTTCATACATTCCCGATAACGTTGTTCCCGTAACATATAAAAATTGTACATCTATATTTCTCAAATATTACTATCATTCGGCGACTTGAAAGTACGTTTTCGATCAGAAAAACAAATACACGATCACGACTCACAAACATAAACGTAAACTGGAAAAAACTATATTGGAAAACATTATGGTTAAGTACAAAACAATATCATTACACAACTGCACTAAAGCAAATGCTATTAAACAGGCAGATACAAAGATACCTAAATACAAAGATACTGAGTAGCTTTAGCCCATTCAAAAAAAAAAAAGGCCACTGGGAATAAAAATTACGTCCTATTCCGAGAAGCCTCTTATTCCCAGCAGTTTGTATACTATATGAAAGCACAATAAAAGGTAACTTACCAAATGTGTTTCTTTTTTCTTAAAGAAGCTTTCGAATCTACTAACGTCAGGCTCTAACGGCTACACCGGCTCGTGTCTGTTGAAATACCGCCTAGAAAGCGGTGGAAATTTCCACTGCCTCTTTATGCCGGTGGGGGTGGGGCTTAGCGAATTACAACCAATCGCCGATCGACCACATGCTTAACGCTAATTGGCTGGAATCGTATCAATGGAGGACAGACCGGACAAACCCATTTGTGTGAGCTTAAGGCCCCCGTCTATCTCCTGTTTCATGAGAAGTGTGTGGCTTCTCCTGCTAAATTTAAAACCATAACGGTATTAATTGGCCAATGCAGTTGACCCCCAGACTGTACAGGACCGCTATGTCGATCAAATAGTCACGACCCCAGTTTTTTTTAGATTCATATCTAATGATGTAAATATTTTCAGATGGATCACCAGATCAGATAACAAGAGAAGTTGTGGGGGGAAAAATATTTGGAGTATGAGTAATAATAATAAAAGGGAGTGTAGACGAGCCCCCAGCAGATCTCGGTAATATTACATATAGACACATTTACCAGAAATCTACTGCCATTTTTGGCTTTTTGCGGCATGCATTTGTTCTTGATCAGTAAAAAGAAAGCATCAAATGAAATGTGAAATGTGTTATTTACTTTACAGCATCCAATGGCACGATCAATTCTGGTGAGGTTAGAGTCTAGAAACAAGTTGTTAGGGTAATGATTGTCAACTGGAGCAAGTCTGACCACCATTAGTCCTGAGTGATGCAAATGCAAACAACACACCAAGGACCCATTTAGGATCAAGCAGGTCAAACGACTTGGTTCCCTTTTGTTTCCAGGATGATGAATAAATGAATGATAAATGAGGCTTTGAAAATATGTCCTGGCCCAAAACAACTCACCCTGCAAACCTGTAAGAACATGCTGCTCTGTAATGCAAATAGTGTGTTAAAACACTAATACCTGATAAGGTCAGCATTGGGCTGACATAAGTTTCACGTCAGCCTATTCTTCTCTTTAGCTTGAAGCAAGTGGTTTGGCAAAAGCCTTTGGCTACAGGGACATTCTTTAGATTTAAAGACATTCTGTTTGTTTAGAAAATAATGTCTTTGTATGCAACTGTGTCAGTAGAACCAGAAAACAAATTTAACTGGTGGTTTGTGGTCACTGAGGTCTCACACCAGATGCTAATCTATTTTTATGTTGCTGAAACACTTTTGAGTGTAACTGACTCCTCCCTCCCTCTTTTTTGTCTTCTATTACATTTTCCCGTTGTTTTTGTAATAGATAAATGGTCTCATTGCAGCAGCCACAGGTGAATGCACGCAACGCTGGCCTGCAGTTCCAGTTTAACCTCTACGATCCACGCTGACAGTGTTCTTTTGTTCTAGTAAGGCTGCATAAATGTTACACATTTTCTAAAGGTATTCTGGATTAGAGGCCCTTGATCAGTTGAGTCAAAATCTAAAATTGTCCAGCAGCACTGACGATGAAGCTGTGTGCAGCTTTCAGAGGGAGGAGCACTCAGCTTGTGCAACTACATGGCCTTCCTCCTTTTTTTTAATCTTAGCCAGACAGATAAACATAGGTTTGTCCAGTTTTACTGTGCAAGCCAACAAAAACCTTGACAAAATTCACTTGATTCCAAAAGGGTAAGTAAACTCTCCCAGGCTGTAAAAGAGTATGTTTTGGAAACAGCTTTAGGAGGAATGTTGCTGAAAATCTCCTCCACTCAGCGCTGACCTTACTGTGTCCTTGACTTTAAAAAACACCACTTTGGTACATCAGTTTCACACCTCGCACATATTTGAAATACTAACCATCTTCCTGTTTTTCATTATTGAAAAGATTTGACATTGATTGTATTGAGAGGTGGTTTTTTTGTGTTTTGTTTTTTGGGGGGTTTTTTTGAGAAAAAAATCAAAACCAGTGCTTTTTTTCTAAAGTACTACGGATATGAATCTAAACAACATAACCCTAAAATATATGAATTGTTCATGTACTGCACTGGAATTTGCCCATGGATTGTGCTGACCAGAGCAAATTCCACGCTGTTTAATGTGTTCGGGTGTTAGAGTTTTCCAAACACAGTGTGGGAATGTCGGCTTTAGAACTCAAACTATTGTTTGCTGTCATTCAGCTGACTGTCTGGTCTCATGAGCAAAACTATGCACACAGTGTTTCTAGTGTTTGCCTTTGCGGCCAGGAAGCAAGATAGAAACATTAAAAGCTTTGTATTTCCTAAAATACATCAGAAATATGAAACAAAGCTTATAGATAAAAGAGAAACTATGTTGCAAGCAGCAGTGTTAAATTTCCCTCTGTAACATGAGCTGAGTACCGGATGAATAATGAAGAAAATGATGGCTCCTATCTGAGATTATGCTATCTTTTGTGTTAAAACGATGATTTGTCGAGCGTTCACGGTGACGGGGAAACAAGCAGCTGCTGTGGACGTAGGGGGAGGCTGCACTTTTTCTGCCAAAGCATCTGCTGTGCAAACATTCCATTCTCCACGCCCGCTGCGCTGTCAGCTCTGTTCACACGCCAACCCTGAGTTGTGTTTGCACATTTTAACAAAAATATGCCACAATATGAGAAGCTGAGACCCACAAAACTGATAAAGCTTACTAGCTATGCTGTAATATCCCTAAATAACAGGTTCAAATACCACTGTGACACACGTGCACATGGCAGGTCACCCTAGCTATTAATAAACTCCAGCTGTCCTGGTAAATTCCCAACTATGAACTCTACTTACCGGTAGTTTTAAGCAGAGGTGACTTACCAAGTCATGGGTTTGATGACACACATTAAAGTGTTATGTCTGCGTGCGGCTGAACAGGCTCACTGATAAGCTGTCTATTAGGAGACCTGTTTCACGCGCCCTTCACACTGATGCAAATATAGACCTGTGAGGCAGCGCTGCGGAGCACCCCGGATTGTGTTTGCTGTCGGAAACAGAGACAAGGGAAGCTACAGATTAAGTCACAGTCAGAGAGCTATTTAGAGACTTCCGTTTAATGGTCAGAATCACAGATTAAAAGTAAATCTGGAAGTGACACAGAAGCGTACAGCAGGGTTGATCAACAAGACAAGGATAACGTTGTTTCCGTTTGGTCGTTTAAAAAAAAACACCAAATAAAGAATTAGAAGGGGATCATGTAGTTGCCCTGGCCTGGAAATGGGTACAGATTTCTGAGCGGTTTGGTGCACCTGGCTCCATCCATGCTGGCCCGGTGCGCACATTGGTTGCTGTCAGTCCTGCAGGCGCCACAGTGGCAGCTGAGAGCCACCGGGTATGTGAAGGTAGGGTCGACGTCGATGGAGCAGCCGGGCAGGACGGCTGTGCGGTATTCCACCTTGTCGTAGGTACAGCCTCTCTGGACCAGGAAGCGTGGTCCAAGTATGTCCCTCATGTTGCTGTCCTGTTCACCACACACGCACAAACACACAAGTATTTTATGTTGGGCATCATTACCTCCGTGAAGGTAATGGGAAACATGCTAAGCCGTGCTTATACCACATGACAATGTTTGCTTGTACTCTGTTCTACTGATTCCTTTGTTCACACAGATAGTGTACATACCCTGGAGTAGCAGAATCCCATGCAAATGGTGGTGTTGATCGCCATGCAGAACTCACACTCTGGTCTCTCCACGTATAAGGTGAAGTCAGTGGGTAAGCACATGGGAACAGCAGGACTGAACAGCAGAAAAAAGAGCCAGAAAGGGAACACTGCCTCCGCCATGTTCACTAATATTCAATCAGTCCAGTCAGTATGGGTCTGGATAGAAAACCCACCACAAAGACAAGATGGAACATTTAGATGACACCGTTTTTTATGTGTGTAAACCTGTTTCTTGACTAACCTGCGTGAGAGCTTCAGATGCCCGTTGATGCTGAGTCTGAGCACGGCCGCTGATCCGTATTTATGCCAGCTTTATACATGAACCTTTGTTATCTTCCATCTGTGATTAAAAGACAACTCCATTGTGTCAATTACCGCAATTGCATGAAATATTAAATCACTGGAGATCTTTATTTCAACAATGACCACTTCTGTTTGCCCCTTTAACTGATCCTAACCAACGTCATCTAATCCCAATTCTTTCCACTAGATGTCACAAAACACCAGAATATTAATAATAAAATTAAAAACGACAAAACCTCTAAAATTTGCTCATTAATAAAGAGCAAATTCACAAGTCAGGAAAGCATGTGTTCATCAAAATTATAAACACGCTGCAAAACACAAAAAGTGCACCACTCTGCAAGTTAATAAACAAACTGCTGCTGCCTGAGTTTGCGCGGAATCGTCAAAAAAAAAAAAAAACCCCAAACAGCGTTGGTAGGCCTCGGTTTCTGTCGGTGAGGTAAAATAAAAACTGTTGCAGCCGACGTCAGCGTTCCTTTCTGCACACCACAAGGACTGACACATTAAAACGTCCCGTGGTGATAGGACAGATTCTCTTATTGCTCTTCTTGTTTAATGATTGCTGAGGATTAAAAACACTCTGGCGCAATAAATCCGGTGAATGTTTTTAAATTCAGTTCTTTTATCTTTAGATGCACATATTTCTCTTGGACTGAGTCGGGCTTTCCGTCTTTGTCACAGCAATCTGTGACTTTTCTTTGGTTGTGCATACCCAGAAGGAGTGACTCATTGTGAAACACTCGTGGCAAAGAAAACGCTTGCGGGAGTGCTCAAAACCAGTGCAATGTTTAAAAAAAGGAGTGAACTCAATGGAAGTACAATGTCCATTTCATCGGCTCATTCAATATTTAAAGCATTTAACTCGTCTTTGCAAACATTAACTCTTGAGATCGTTTCACATTAACTTTCTGAATTGTCAAAAATAGCTAGAGTCAGCCAGTTAGATTGCGAATAAGGTAAATTATGTTTACTTGACCGGGGGGACGTTTGTGTGATCAGCAGCATATTGTGGTGCAGCCGGAACCCGCAGATGTGCTCAGTAAAACCAAATGATTCATGTCTGATTATAGCTATGACGGACCCACCTGTTTCCAGACCCTCCCTCCTCACATTTGAGATTATAAAGATGAGTCCTGGGTGTGTAACATTATTTCATAGGGAAGAAAGACACAAAAGAGCAAAAATGAGCGCCACCCAAACCTCAGACATAACAAGATCTACAACCTACACCTTCAATCACTGAAAATATGGCTTTAGTGTTGTGTGTCCTTGATGGATCATTAACTAAAGTAAACTAATCTTTATAGTCAGCGGAAAGCATCAGGGTGCACCAGAGGAGCCGCAAACGTGCAAGGAGATGTTTGATGAGTCTCAATCATCATTCGGAGGGAACATGGGAGGACTACAACGAGCTTTCTTTTAGCCATTTTAACCCTCTTTTTTGAAGGATTGCTTTGAGTGCAGCCGATTTAAATGTCCTCGACAACCGAATCTAGAAAACCAGTTCCTTCTGCCTCTGCTGCAGTCGATTTCAGGACAATTTTAGGGGAAAGGCCCTAAAGGCCATCACTAGGGGGTTTCATTTTCCAATCCAAATACAAAAAGAGGATTAGGAAGCGACAGGAATCAGAGGAAACCATGGTCGGGACAGGCGGCGAAGTGGCCACCTTTTCTGTGTGGGATTATGTGGTTTTTGTAGGGATCATTTTATTGGCGGCGGGGCTCGGCCTCTTTCAGGCCCTCCGTGGCCGCAGGGACACCAGCAGGGCTGAGTTCCTGCTGGGTGGGCGGCAGATGACGGCCGTGCCGGTGGCCATGTCCCTCACGGCCAGCTTCATGTCGGGCATCACCGTCATCGGCACGCCGGCAGAGGCTTACCGGTTCGGAGCCGAGTTCTGGATCTTTGGGTTCTCGTACGCCATCATGTCCGCCATCACCGCTGAGATTTTTGTTCCACTTTTCTACCGACTGGCTATCACCAGCGCGTACGAGGTATGAAAATATCAGAGCCAGAATCATAGCGGTGCAAAGTCTGCCCGACGGTTGCTGCTTTACAATCTACAATCAATAAAGTACAGCAAGTGAAATTTCTTAGGAATTTAGCAGACAGATTGTTTTAGATGCCCACAGGTTTCCTAACCAGGTTTATTTTTCATTCCCAGTACCTTGAGAGGCGCTTCAGTCGGCCCATCAGATTAATTGGGACATCAATGTACATCATACAGACGGTAAAGGGGGGTCATGTTTGCATCTGTGTATCAGTGTGGTAGAAAAACATCTGTCTTTTCTTCCCTTGAATTTATGGAAAAGCACACGAGTGACACAAATACGGGCATGAATCACACGATTGCTGAGTTTCCACTTCATCAACTAATGGGGGCCCGTCTGTTTTCAGGCTCTCTACACCGGTTTGGTCATCTATGCTCCAGCTCTGGCGTTAAATCAGAGTAAGTCTTCTGCACCATTGTTTTCAGCTTCCTCTCATGTTTTTTCCACGCACAATCATCTTCAGAAACAACACACTTGATGTCTTTTTTTTTTTGTTTTTAGTCACAGGACTTGATCTTTGGGGAGTGTTGGTGGCCACAGGCGTGGTGTGCATCATCTACTGCACGCTGGTATGTAGATGCATGCAGCAGTATTTAAGAAATCATTGGTAATATTCTCAAATACCTGATATTTTTTTCTTTTTAACCGAAGAACCAACTTGATGCCTCCAGTTTTGTGCGGTTGAATGCAAACGGACCCTTCTGTGGTTTCAGGGCGGACTGAAAGCGGTCATCTGGACAGACGTGCTTCAGATGGTGATCATGCTCGCTGGATTCATAGCTGTCATATCTCGTGGAGCTATTCTGCAAGGAGGCCTAACAAATATTTGGGAAGATGCGCGCCAGGGAGGACGTCTGGAGGCGTTTGAGTAAGGGTGCAAACAATCACGTTTCAGCTGGGGGTCATTAGATTTGAACAAATTGATATCATCATGGTTTGTTTCTACTCCTCTGAGAGATTGTAATATTTCTTTTTGGCTTCACAGCTTTGACCCAAATCCTCTCAAGCGGCATACCTTCTGGACAATTATAATTGGCGGCAGCGTAATGTGGGTGTCGATCTACTCCATTAATCAGTCCCAGGTGCAGCGCTACATCTCCTGCAAAACCTTAGGACATGCCAAAATGTGAGATTTCCTGCACTTCTCCATAAAGCCTTCATCCCTGACACCCCCATACACACACACACACACAATCTAAGGACTTTTTTGTCATCTATCAGGTCTTTGTACCTGAGCATGGTTGGCTTGTGGGTGACTGTGAGTCTGGCTGTGTTTTCTGGCCTCACCATGTACTCCATTTACAAGAACTGCGACCCACTAGGAAATGGTGACGTTAGCACCTCTGATCAGGTGGGAGATGCTGCAGCATCTTTGTTTTTTGATATTTTCTTTGTAACATCAATGTCTACGTATGTGACGTAGCGAAACTGTCTGTTTACCAGCTGCTGCCTTACCTTGTGATGGATATTTTGGCTATTTATCCGGGAGTGCCCGGCTTGTTTGTGGCTGCTGCTTATAGCGGCACTCTGAGGTGAGGCCTGTGCACATTTTCTTGACATTTCAACCCCTGTAAACTGCGGTGGATAAGGTGAATTACATAAACTCCCTGGTTCCTGCTGATTTATGTTTAGGCAACCAAACTGCACTGCTGATAACAGAGTTTGTCAATGTTGTTCTTAAGCTCATAGAAATGCTACCTGAGCCAGTTTTATCCCTTATCTAATCTGTTTTACGTGGCTAATAACTTCCTTGTAAACATTTTACAGCACGGTGTCTTCAAGCATTAATGCTCTGGTCGCTGTCACCGTGGAGGACTTTGTTCTGCCATTGTGTAAAAACCTCACAGAAAGACAGGTGACATGGATGAACATGTGCCTGAGTAAGTACACAAGCTGCTCAAAAGACTAACTAAATCCAGCTACCTTAGAATAAACCATTCATCAGTGTTTGGGGTGAAGGTATGTATAAGTGGGGTTAAGGGTTTTTCCTAACGAAATGATGTGTTTAGTACTTCAGAAATACAGTTAACTATTTTAAAGCTGGCACAGAGGACATGGTTGTTTCCTCTTCCCCATGGTGGACAGCACATATCTTCATTACACATTTTCTTTTCTCCTAGGTGTTTTCTTTGGGGCTTTGTGCATTGGCATGGCCGGTGTTGCTTCATTGATGGGGAGCGTTTTACAGGTAAACACGCATTTTCTGTACTACAGCGCCACCACCTGTTACAGTTTAGAACTACACGCTGTTGGAGCTCATCTTTCTATATTCAGGCCGCTCTGTCCATATTTGGCATGATCAGTGGGCCACTTCTTGGTCTTTACCTACTAGGAATGCTTTTCCGCACAACAAACTCAATAGTGAGTGTATTCCATCACCAATTAAAAACAAACAAACAAACATGCACATTCAGAAAGCGCTTCATTGTCAGCGTTTATTTTGCAGGGAGGGCTTGTGGGCATGATCCTTGGCCTGGTGGTGACTTTGTGGGTGGGGATTGGTGGCCAGATTTACCCTCCGACCTCTGAAATGACCAATCCTCTCCCGCTTACCACTGTGGGCTGCACCATGCCAAACTACACCACGGCGGCTCCGACGACCAGCCCCGTGACTCTGGACAAACCGCCAAGGTAAGTTACGAACAAGCGTTCTCTCAAGGGCAGGATGAAAGGAAAAAAAAAGGAACAAAAAGAGGAAATGACACAGTAGAAGCTTCCAACACAAGTGCGGGCATACAGATGACAAAGCCAGTATGGATGGAGATGATGTGGTTAAACAACAAAAATGTTTGGACTACACCAATAGAGCTTAATTTAATTCACTAAAATGAATAAAGTGGTCATTAGCTGTCTACAGTATGAACAGAGAGCTGGTTTGGGTGGTTCTGATTTCCTGCGTCCATCTGTTGCAGGCCTCCGCTGGCAGACTCCTGGTACTCCCTGTCCTACCTCTACCTTTCTGTCTTGGGCACACTGATCACCATCGTGTCTGGCCTGCTGGTGAGCATCATTACTGGTGAGTGATTAGCTTCTAAACTCCGCTTCCTGTGTAGTGAACAATAACCCAGTGGTTGCGCTTTTCTCTGAGATGTTCCGTTTTGTGCTTTTGTAATTTCTGCTTTTAGGCGGTTGCAAACAGGAAAAGCGCAGCCCTGATCTGTTTGTGAGGAAGAGCGACCTGATCTGCTTCCGCTGGTCCAGAAAGTCAGAGGTAAGAGATGGACCCCCCTGCCAGAACTGGTGCCAGAATCAGAACCAATCTAACCATTAATGCTTTTCTGAATGATCTCTGCAGGCGTCGGGCGTCGGACAAAAGAGCCCGTCTGACTTTTGTACTGGAACTGACAACCTGGCTTTCACAGACGTTGATGTGACGAGTAAAGATAGTGAAACAGTTTTTAGTGAAACAGTCACCAAATTCTGAGGTTACCCTTCCAGATCACTCATTTTTGGAGACAGTTTGTTTTTTTTAGATTCAGTAACACCGTTAAAAACCTCCAGCAGGCAGAAGGGATGGAAATATTTTAGCCATTGCTCCCATATTCAACACAACAGGACCCCTCATTTAGGTCCCCCAGTCCAGACCCTGGGAAGCCTTAATGGTTGTGTTTTATTGTGTAAATAACAAACTACTCAGTTGTTTTGTTGCTATGCCACTATAGTGCATTTTGTTGCTTGTATATTTTTTACTTTGGACCAGGAACTGCTCCATGTTCAACAGTTGTTATAGTTTTTGCTCTGAATTTGTTTCATATTTACCAGAACAACAGAATTTTGCAACAAAGAAAATGAATTTTTTGTATGTATGATACCATTCATGATTTTTTAATAACAACAACAACTACAAAGCAGAAATAACAGTTTTTGGATTCTTGATGTCTTGTATTTTTCAAATGTGAATTTTGTACTCTTTTGGGGCTATCTTTTATCTATAGTGGGAAAAATATGTACTTTCTAAAAAGAATTTTCTAAAGTTGTAATGGTGTGGATTAAATGCTCGCGCACACAAGCATGTGGGTTTACGAATGAACTGTGTAAACGAGTGTTTGTCTTTAAGATGCTTCGGTTAGAGATTGCAGGAGGCCAAGTTTTCCCAATCGTTAAACTGGTAGAGTCAGGGCAGTAAAGTATAACTTGGAGGAGATACAGCGAGCAAGCGGCACCGGTCTAGGCTGACCCTGCTGTCCTGACAACATCCAATGACCTGCCCATTTCCAGTTGCCACGGCACCAATAAACACCACCCTACAGCTGTGTCAGCTTTATTAGAGCTGGGAATTCAGCCAGTGATGACATGAATGCAGACTGGCTGCAGGGTGATAAACGGTTGACAGTCAAAGTTTTCATTGGCTGTAAAACACAAGATAACTTTTTTTTTACCAGAGGGTTACCAGATTCATAACTCCATCCCAGAACAATCCGGTTTGTGTCTGAAACAAAGAATGCAGATTGAAAATGATTAACGCTCAGAAAGAGTAGACACACAATTTTTTTTCCTGTGTTTCTTTTTCTAAATCCGAGAAACAAAATTATTTCAAATATATTGGCAGAGAAGAAAAAGACGAGAGCAAATCCATCAGTTGGTCCAAAGGAGCACTTTTTACTGAAATTCTTCACACAAGGCCAGACACAATAATGTGATCTGACATGAAAATGCTTATCTGTCAGTAACAAAAATATTCAGGAAGAATTCTAGATTCAATTTTAACTTGGAACTTGTTCTCTACA
>CAAE01015043.1:627474-645182 GCA_000180735.1 Tetraodon nigroviridis | reverse complement strand
GTTGTGGCAACATTTCAACAGCAGTTTAGAAACACTAACGAGAAATACGGCTGTGCAATAGCGCCATTTAATCACTGTACAATCACCATTTCTTACACCTTATATCACATTGTTAATACTGATCTCCTATATTTCTATATAAGCTGTTCATACCTTTTGCTGTGGTAAGGACACGGCCCACAGGTTTTATTTTTGCCACTAAAGTAAAGGATCCAAAAGTGTTTATTTTTTCATTTTTATTTTGCAGAGGTGTCACTGGTTTTCCATTTTCATGTTAATAAATGATAAGATCTCAGGGATTATTCATACAGCTCTTGATGTGGTGTTAATGGAGAAGCGATGGACTCTGAGTGGAGTCCTTGAACAGCCACCAAGCTGAGTCATTCACCGCACGTTGGACCTGCCAGAGAAAATAAAGTTCACCAGATCACAGTTCTCCCTGGTCCTGTATGTAATCAGTCAGTGGTGGGGTTCGTCTGTCAGGTCCTGACAGCTGCTTGTGCTGTTAAATGCACAGAGATCAGTGGTCGTCACAGCCTTTTACGTGACAGCCGCTAAACGAAGATTTTAAATTAGTTCCACGGGTGGCGGAGCATTTCTCTTGAGGTGTGCTTTGTCTATCTGTGTCTGACTCTCTCTCTCTCTCTTTCTCTTTCACACAGACACACACAACACAACAACTACAACCGTTTCCATCTGCAGCGGCAGGTCTTCTGCTCTGACTCTTGCTGCCAAGCAAACTCTGTGATTACATATCACTTGATATTCCGGTCACCCTGTCGCATTCTGGCCCCACTGCGGTCACTTATCTCCCCTTGCACAGGAGATCCACACTAATGTTTAATATCCCGAAAACTGAATTTAAATGTGCAGCACAGAGATCGGATTGTATCAGACTAAATACAACGGATTTGATGTGCATAATTAAGGCCTGTTGAACACGTGTAGTCCCCCTAGCGGGTCGTTGGATGCACTCAGTCCAAGCATAGAGAGCATATTTTGCCCACTTTGCCCTCAGTTTTTTTTGAAAAGGCTGAAAATGCGGCGAAAACTTTGTTGTAAACTCGGATGAAAGCCGATGCCTCTGTTATCTAACAACCAAGCTGTCATAGGATTTATGTTAAAAATCGAGTTTTTTGGTTTTTTGGTGGTGTTCCAGAGGGACTTTTGATCTTCCAAAGATCAAACCCAAAGGGGTATGATCATCATATATATCCATGCATAAATGAGCATGTTTATATTACTAGTACTGGGGTAAACTTGTACAGTTCATTTTATTTTTCCTAATTAAGGCTTTAGTTAACTCTAAAAATCTTTTTTAAAATCTCTAGAAACTATAATATTTTAAAGACAAATATTTTAAAGAAAAAAGCCCCAAAAACAGAGTAGGCATGACAGAAGGTACCCCACCCAATGTCAGACACATCAGGCATCAGCTGAAACAGTTATAGCATGTAAAGCATCTTCAATATCATCATTTGTTAAAAAATGTACATTTAATTCATGTACAACATTATAAGCATCAGCTACTATAGGGTGGTGTTGATTCACTGTGACATCAGCTGGAGGCAGCAGAACCAAATTCATTTCACCAAAGTCACACTTCAGTTGTAGATTATGCTCATTGAGTTTTTGGCAAAAATAAAATAGGTGCAACAGATTACACATGCTTGGTCAGTCTTTTTTCTTAGTCTTTAAATGTTACCATTTCTTGTTTTCCTATTAAACTGAGCTCTTGGCCTACAGTATATGCAGCTCCTTGGTTTGATAAACTTACCATCAGATGCAATATAAGTGGAGTGTAAAGTAAGAAAAAGTGATACAATAAAAACATTGCTTCCTTGCCTGTTCTCCTAGCACAGTAGCATAATTCACCATATGTATATTTTTTTTTAAAGGGACAAACCAGGCAGGCAATCTCAAGAATGGAAGCCCCATCACATTAATCCTGCGCAAATTTCCTTAAAATCTAACCTCAAATGGGCTCCATAATCTAGGATTACATTGGCTAGTAAAGGAAAAAGAGGCAATCAATCTTCTTTAAAGGTTTTAATCTTTTAAAAAATAGACTGGATTATTTCCCAGGGTTAGGTTTTACGACTGGGATTTAATTCCCACAGAGTTTCAGTGGCAGCTTTTAGCATTTTTCCTTCCTCCCCAGGCGCCCTCTTGCTCACTGTCAGGGGATCCTTGATTTATAGATATCATTTGACCTGTTAAGGCAACAGTCTGCCAAAAGTCCAAGATTAAGTGCCAATGTCTATGTTGACAGCGGTTCCTGCTGCTAATTTTACATGATCTATGGGGCTAATACCTGCTCATTTTGAAGTTATGAACGACGCCTTTACAAGGAAGGACTCTGCAGTGAGATATAAAGCAGGGGCAGCTCTGGTTTCTATCTGACTGCTCATTTTTCCCTGGACTGCTAGACCGTTGCATGCGGCATTGTTGACATTCAGGAAGAGAATAGACAGCTTATTGAGTTAACCAGGTTGCCATCTATATTCAGATCTCCCGAATTATGAGTACAGAGAATGCTGGATCGAGTCAACGTTTGGCTCAGATCAATAGGCTACTTCCAGCTTGGTGAACTTGTGATTAAAAAATCTGAAAGTCTCCTAAATCCAAGAGCATCTTCAGTAAAGTTTTTGTTGTTTGATCCACAATGTCATGTATTGCAAGCTGCAGTATGAGCTGACATTTTATTTTTCGAATCCATGTAGTCTAAAGTTTTTCTAAGCTTGTATCTGGAGAAGCTTTAGCATCACAGCAAACAGAAGCTTTCTGATAAAACACCAGAAAAACAGTTGCCTTTTTATGTCACAACAAAGTTTTAAATTCAATAGAAACTTTCTAATGCATTTGAAATAATATGTAATCAAAAAATACATTTTTAATGGCTTGGATCTATATCTACAGATTTACAAAGTGCGTGGGGTTCCCAGAGAGTGACTACAAAAACAGGTTTATAGCTCCATCATATTTAATAAATGACCAACTACAAAACTGCAAACGTAACAGTTTTCAAACAAAGAAGCTCTCCTGTGGCCTCCTGTGGAAAGAATGAGGTCAGTAATAAGTTTAACTAGAGGTGAATATCATGGATGGGTCAGCAAGGTGTGAACACCTTTATCCCAGAAACATTAATTAATTTATTTGAATGTTTGTAATTATTTTTAATTTTATAATTAAAGATGGGAATTGAATGATGGCAACTTTGGTTTCCCCTTTGATAATAGCTCTTGAAAAAAAATTCTCTTTGTTTTTCCCTCCAACTGTAAAATAGGATATTTGCCCAAGATCTAACATTTACTGTTTAATAGTATCTCTATAAGGTTTGGATGCAGGATTAATGAGCTTTAGTGGCTAAAAATCAAACAGACAAGGAGCATTAACTGTAATTTTCCTCCGTCTTTACCCTTGGAAAAGTTTCTAGCAACAGCTTGTGTGTGAGTGAGAAATTGATGGATGCGAAAGCATTTCAGAAGCTTCATTGATCTCGTCCTTGTGTCGAGCATCACGCCACTGAGCGCGAGTGACCACACTGACAGCATGAAGATTCGTTTGACAATCATTTACGCTCAGTCATTGCCCCATTCATTTTAGACATGTCCTGAGGAACTTCTCTCATTGACCCCAGCGCACTTTCTGTCCATTAACATTTGGGACATTTTTTTTTTTAGTAATGATATATGTTGGAATACACAAAAATGATTATAAATAAATAAAGAAAAAAAAGTTTTCATCAGAAAAAGACCTTAATTCAACTCAGCAGTACAGATAATAATCGCAGCGTGTAGACATACAGTGTTTATGCTCATATTAGCAGAGGAGTGGGTTCATTGCAGCTGGTGTAATGGAAAAGCCAAAATATTAAACACCTTGACAAGATAAAAATTTACCCCATTTGCCTAAAGGGGGAAGGCAGCAGCACTTTGAAGAACTGAGAGGATTTTCTCTCCTGCAAAACTTCTGAGGCATATTACACTTTGAGGTGATTAGCAGTCCCGCTCATTATACATGCATGCAGGGATCATTTCAATCCTCTGTACAGTGTAAAACACTGCTGGAGCCCTGCAAAGAAAATATGGGAAAGTGTTGGTCAAATTACAAAAGCAGGAGCAGTCTCTCCCTTTTGCCTCATATTCTAAATATTACTCATGTCTACATCGAAAGCTGAGCTGTAATACTGTCCAAACAACTTGTGCAGATTAAACATTAGAGCGTGGTGGACTCATTTGCATCGTACTTTTTCTGATAACAACCTCCTGTGTGGCTGCGAGCACTAACCTCCATTAACCATATGTGCGGGCAGATAGAAGCAATCATATCTGCTCCTAAAAAACAATTAATTATCATCAAGAGGGTTTTGTGGTTTTTTCAGCAATTTACTGTTGTAAATATGTGTCTGCAGTGCAGCAAGGTAAAAGTTAAGCTTAATGCAGCCTTTGGAGTAAAGTCTAATTATTTTTCTGCTTCTTTTGACACATGCTGTTGCAGCTCTGGACAGGGTGCCAGTTTAAAAATCAACTGAGTGTGTTCAGTTGCCACAATATAGATGACTGCAGATATGCATCATCAAATTTGAAAAGGTATACTGCTTTTTGGTGCCAATGACACACAGAGTTGGTAATTATTCTATAATAATGCAGAGCTGAGTCAAGTCGTGGTGGCTTATCAAAAAGATTTTGGCAATTCAGATGCAAGCAATTAAATCAAGGCAGAGTGGATACTTCATATTCCTGCGCACCACCAATTCACAGCCGTCTTCTTAATTCCCCAGAGATGTCGATGTTTCATTTGTTTCTGCATTTTAGTTTTCTAATTTCCCCAAATGTCACCAAAATGTCTTTTACCTTTGCTTTATGTGAATTCCCTCTTCCTCTCTCTGGCAGAGTGTCTAGTCTAGGTTGTTTTGGGCGTTCTGTTCTCCCTGGGTTTGACCTTCTGTGGTCTTCTGTGCCTTTGGCTGTGAGTTTGAGTAGTGATTTGGATTTCCACCGGCTGTCTGGACTGACTTCTGTGTCCTCACTTCGATTTATTTAACAGAACTTTTGCTGGTGTCAGTATTTGGATCCCTTCAGTTAAGATCTTGTCATTCCCTAAAACTGTTAGGACTTAGAAGATGCATTTCAACTTTAGAGTAACTTTTGAACCTTAGAAACAAATCACACCAACATAATAGCTGCTGACATTTAGTATTTAAAACTTTCCAAAGTTTCTTTTTGGCTCATTCTAGAAGATTATACCAGCAGCTACTTTGATATGCTTCCACTTTTAAAGAGGGAACTCACTGCATTTCTGAGTTGGTGCTTCAGGAGGTAATAGTGACATTTTTAGACCAATAATAAAAAAATTTACCCCGTAATCAACAACAAATAAGCATTCTGTGTAAATTACTTCCTGCTATTTGCAATGGTATTGGTTTTTTTTTTGTTTTTTTTTCGGTATTAGGTATTCAGAATTGAATCAGATGGGTATTTTGTAGCATAACAGGGGTTCTAAAACTTGTTTGAAAGTTTGAAAAATGTTAAAGCTAACTGTAAAACTACAGTTTTTCTAACTCTTATCTATGGTCTAATTGGTTGTCCGGAGCGACTATCAGCATTTAACAGGCGAGTGAAGAAGAACCCGGCTACCTCGTTCTTGGACCCAATATCTCAGCCGCTGAGGCAGATTTCCACTCAGAATCCATCTTGAGCCTTGCTGGCTGGGGATCCCTTTGATATGAGAACAGGGCTAATCTCTCTGCTTCTGACTGCTGCCATGTCTTCATCCTGCAAACCAGTTGCCCTTTCATTAACCTTTGACTTGTACTTGGGTTTCTGAAGAGGCTGGTATTAAACAGGCTTACCGGAGATTGGCAGTGGTGCCGCAGCGAGGAAACTCACTTTGTTTCTCACAGGTATTTTGTGGTGCTGAATGGTAGAATAGCTACATTATGTAACCCTCAGTGAAGTGGCGGCCTTGTTTCGTGACTGAAATAACAGTTATTTGACTAGGAGGATAAAACATCTAGAAGAAAAAGCAAAAAGTAAAGCTACACGAAAAACATGGCTTATGGGTCGAATTTATTATTGAAGAATATATTTAAACTGATTTTCTTTTACCAAACATTTTGCATAGTAGAACAGGGCCAGATTTAGTAAGATTTCAGTAAGATCCTCTTAGTTTTGCTATGGAGTACATGTGAAAACAGTCACACCTTGTTGTCAACACGGCAATCCTGTGCGCGTTCGCCTGTGTGTGCTTCAGGTCAATGTTCTTCTGGTAAATAAATCTTCTAAGTTGCAATTCACCTGCAGAATGTTTGACTTCCTGGAATTAGTTTGCTGCATTTATTTTTACCTTCTTCAAGGTTTCGGTACAGAAAAGAGCACCCACAGCTGCCACCAGCAGGATTCCTGGTCGGGGTGGCATGCTCCTGCTCACACGCAAGAGTTTTGGGACACACAAACGATGTGTAAAGGTTGTGAACACAAGTCTAACCAGATCATGACACCATTCTTCAGACTGACCCTTGGCCTTTTCTGGATGATTTAGAATAAACTGTTAGGATAAACCAGTTCTTTTTTCATTCCTAGTGTAACTGTTCCAGGTATTCTGATTGTTAATCTGACCTTCCAGATAAATCTTTTGTTGTATCTTTGTTGAAGACTGTGCAATTTTGCAGGTTTTTGTTAAATGAGCTGGCTGGGGAAGCATTTCTGGCTCTTTGTGTGTGGACTCAAAATTCTTTTCCCAGGCGTGCATGGTTCTTCTTGGAATACTCTTGTTTCCTCCCACAGACAAAGGATTTGTAGGTTTGGTTGATTGCGTTTACTAAATTGCTCTTGGGTGTGTGTTTGTGTGTGTGTGTGTGTGTGTGAATGAACCCTAAAGAAAAGCATATTGATGATATTTTTAATGGTACTAATGATTCTTAAACTGGAACAATAGAAGTGATGCTTTAGATGTTAACAGGGTATTTTAACCTCTACATTGTGTAGTCACGTCAAAAAGATGCGTTTAGGGCCAGAGATCAAAAGAGGGTGTGTTGGGGTCGGCCGCAACCATCAACCTGAACACAAGAAACAGGTGTTAGAGACAGATTTGAACACAAGGTGCAAAACAACACTGGGGATAATATTTAAAGACATAAAAGACTGAATGGCCAGAGAGCTGTTTCCAAAGCTTGGCAGGACAATCTGGCAGCAGTGGGAGTGAGGAGTTCCAACATCAGTGTTGATGAGGCTGAATGAGGAGCAGGTGTGCAAAGTACAGTCCAGGAGAACGAAAACCGTGGATACACAGATGTTCCAAAGCACAACCCAGTAAAACAGAACTGTATTTATGGTTAGCCTGGTAAACACCATGATTATTAACAGTTCTGTCTCTTTCTGAGTGATGGATGAGGTGGTAATTCTAGCCAACCAATACATACTACTGTATGATGCAGAATTGATTTGATGTAATGCTCTTTAAAATTGGATAAATTGTGGTTAGTTAGTATGGTATTTATTTTACTACATACACGCATACTTGAAACACTTTTTTGAAATAGTTTGTAAAATAAGGAGTTTGCTTTCATGTTAGGGTTGCTGGTTAGTGTCACAGCAGTGAGACATCAGCCGACTGACGTTTAGTCTGGCAGTCTTGAAATGAGACTCTACATCAGTTGTTTTAGTATTTTTGCCATATATTGATGAGAAAATTGCGATCAGGAAAAATATTTTCCACGCTAATACCAGTCACACAAGACACCCCAAAGTGTCCTGGGCCGCATATACACAAGCATATACATAACTTTTTTTTGCTTGATTGTATTTCTCCTTCCATTTAAGACAGGTACAAAGATTGCTTTCATACAATAAAATTCTTGTTTGACAGACTTTTTTTTCTTTTCATATACTATGGCTGTAGGGTTATAGTAAACCATGTTTTTTAAACAAACTATTTCAATTACTTTTCCATGATTAATGTTTGTGTGTGTGTGTGTGTGTGTGTGTGTGTGTGTGCATGCAAAAACACACTTTAGCGCATCAGTGAAATTGGTACCAAAAGAGCTGCAGCACTTGTAACACGATCACAATCAGGCTGCAAGTACCACTCTGTCTTTCTGAGAGATGGATGATCTCTTCTTTTCACAGTAGAGTTCAGTAAGGGAAGGCTGATCCGCCCAGAGGCGAATCTGAACTCATCAACTCAACAAAGTCTTTGTCTTTCCTTCTTTTCTCTCTCTTTCTCTGCGTGAAGGTGATATATACAATAAATTCAATACCGAGTGAATTTTCTACAAGCCCATGTTGCGTGAGATACCAAACCTCACACAATCCTGAACCTGAATTCTGTGTTTGAATATACACTGAAAGAAAATCCAACAAGCTATATAGGGAAAGAAATGTAGTGTTTCCCCAGTGGCCAGGGCAAGCACTCGACCTCAACTTTAAATGTGCAAATTCAGTTTTTTGGGGAGAAAAACACAAGATATTCCCTTTAAAAGTAGTTGTGTCAAACTATATTAATTGTCCCATAATACACAGTCTCAATTTGTTTATTTTCTGGCAAGAATGCTCAAGTATCTTACATAAAACCTTAAAGGGTAATTGGGTTTTGTTTTGTTTTGTTTTATTTGCAATCACAGAGCATAGTAGTGTGTTGAACAAAGAGGGAACACTGTAGGCTTGGACATTGCCTCCAAACTTTATGAAAGTTGGGAGAATGCTTGTACACTAATTCCCAGAGGACCAATTTGAACGGAGTGAAGGGTTGAGGGAGTGTGACAAAGCTGGCTCGCCTCGTGTCTGTGAAAGTGACAAACAAAACTCGCAAGCGTTCTGAAGGTCTGACATTCACCGTGCCTGACAGTTATTCACTCTGGCTCATTAATAAGTATTCTGCTCTGACAGCTGATGAGTCTGTGGGCTGTAACCAAGCACAAAAAGCCCTTTTAAACCCCCTTCTGACACCAACGTCATGTGAAAGCTTGGCTGTATTACACAAGTTTATAAATGGTCGTATTAACATCTAAATGAAAAGCTACAGCGTGTCAAAAAGGGGAAAAATAGCATCTTTTGCAGCTTGGTGGACAGGAGACTTTTAAGCAGTAAATTTTATTTTTACCTCCTTTGAAAGTCTTTCCCTCTGGCACTAGAATTGTCTCGGTGCTCGTTTTCATCGTCTCTGCTTCACTGGGGCACATGATGGGAGAGGTTTCTGCAGGAGGTGATCTTTGTGAGATGACAGGCCGCGAGTTTTACTTTTATTATGATTTATTTGAGCCGGCCGGTTTCCAGCGACTGAAATTTATTTGAATCAACAGCAAATTGCAGAGCCAGTTGGGAGCCATGCTGGCCATCTGTGAGCCGGGAGACACTCAGACGGGACCTATTCCGACCGGCTAATGTTTGCAACAGCCAAACAGAGCTCACTTTACACTCACCCGCTACTTCTTTACCAGTATAAACAACACCATTTATTTGATAGTTTAGCTTTAATATGCCTTTTGCTTCAAATCTGAAGATCTCCTTTTTTAAAAGTGCAGCACCTGGGGTGGTAATCACAAACAAAACTCCTACAGCTTGATGGTTTATTTGGACTTGGGGAACTTGAATAAGAGTCTGATTAAAATATAACCTAGGTTAAGAAGTAAATGTGGTCTGTTTGTACATGCACAGTATGATAACTGGGCTGGTCCTTCTCTGTAATAAAGGGAACAAAAAACATCCCTGTCTTTCCTGATTAGCCAGCAGGGTCAATCCAATTCTGAAAGAATTCTGGAGACCCAGTACTTTCTGGATTAGATGCTGTAATGACTTCAACATAGATGTGGATAAACAGATTATTCCATGCTTGATTCATATTTCAGTTTCATTGGGCCATTTTTTCCCCAGTCAAGCTATCCATATCTATTTCCTTTGCTAAAAACAAAACAAAACAAAACAAAACAAAAAAAAAAGCATGAATTTATCTCTTCATGCCAAGTTATAAAAGGTAAGATGAAGTATATTTTTAGTAATACCCAAATTACATTTTGTCACAGGAAAAGCTGCTTCATCTCTTGTCCTGTGGAGTTTACTTTACTGTTTTACCTACCTGTTCGGCTGTAAGTTTTATCACATTGACTTTTACTTCTAAACAACACCAAAAAAGGGAATCTTAAAGCTCGAAAAGTCACAAAAACTCCATCTATGTTTAGGCGTGCTTTATAATGTAACTCACACTATTGGACTGCTGGTTTGAGAAATACTAGATTTTGCGTATAAAAGATTTGGTATTTTGGCCCCAAACAAGCTCATCCGCTCAATTGTACGCCCGGTGGCCTTTGGGTACTGCGGGCTCTGTGTCAGCACCCACGGAGTCTCGATTTAGTGTCGCAGCAGTGAGACATCAGCGCTCAGGGCCGTCATGAGCCCCCTGTAGATGTCAAGTGACAAAATGGAAACTCCAGATGGTATAAAGAGGGACAACTGCTGAAAGCCTGACTTTGTATAGATGTAGAGATGTGACAAATGGATCATCCCAGTGTCAGTGTGTCATCCATAATTCAGCACCTGTGTACGGGAGTGTGTCTGCATGGTTGTGTGTGTTGGGACTGAGCTTGATAAGCCAAGGACGGGAGACATATGGGACACTCTGGTGAGCCGAATACAACCCAGATGTGTTTAAACAGCTGGGAAGGACATCTTTTCCACTCAAACCTCAAGGGAAGCTGTTTTGACTCAAAACTCTTCCAACATGCACGTACCTGTGTGCAGGGACTAGTTTTTTTGTTTTTTTTTTTAATATCTTCCCTTCAGAGACGATCAAAAATAATTGCTCTAGTAAATTGAGAGCCTATGTATTGAGGCATACGTATGCTCTCTCTCCCACATAAGCTGCAAACTGAATTATATGTTCCATACACCAAGAAGTCCGATCACTCTCTTTGGCATCTTATGTGGTTTAAGTGGCAGAGGATATGAAAAGCAAATGATAGAGGAGTACATGAATAAAACATTGGCATTTGAGAAACATATAGATAGGTTAGATACATCTTATGTAAATATGCAAAACAAACATCATTCAGGGGCATATACATAAATGGAATCTTTGCTAAGAGCGGAGAGGAAGAGGATATGCTTGAGAATGGAAATCTCATTAGTTTGATATTGAATAAAAGCAGTCATCTGGAGGGAATGGCACTGACACAGCAGCAAGGGAGCGCAAGACACAAGAGTAGAATTTATCTTTGAAGTCAGTGGTATTTACAGAGAAAATGTGCAGGCTATTTTCAGCTGGGGTTTTTTCTCTTTTTTGTCATCCTTGCAAAAGTTTGCCTCCAGGATAGAAGTGGATGGTGCTTTTGCATATTTTATTTATGTGTTCCTGTTTATTTACATCATTGTGAGACTGATTTAGTGTGATTTATTTATATTTTTTCCCATTAGATGTGATGGGGAGATCAGGCGTATCCTGCATACTGTCAAAGTACCCCGTGCCACATAAGAAGAATAGATGATAGTGGTCGTTTAGAAAAATTACATGAACACGAACCAAAAAATGCCAATATATAATTTGCAATGTTATACTGCATTACAGCATAACATTATCATACTGACTAATACATTTTTTTCCTCTTTTGTTAAATAATCCTTTGTTCTGTAAATTTATTGGGTTTTTTTTTGTAAATGGTGCAGTTTTCTTCTGCCGCTGCAAGACGCCTGGTTTAATACATTATACATTCAGCCTTGAATAGATCTAACGAATAGTGCATCTATTTATTTATTAATCAAAACTACTGTATACATCAAATTTCAATAAAAGGTTCTCCATCCACTTTTGAACCACCAATTCATCATAATCATTGCCATCACCGTCAGCAGCAGCTACCAGCAGCAGCAGCAGCTGCATCATCCACATTGATAAAAAAGAGGGAAAAAAAAAAGGAGGGTGTGTTGTCACAGCCCATGATGGATTCTGGGGGCAAAGCTGAATGTTGATCAAGGTGAAGCATAGAGGAGGCTCTGCTTGTCAGGGACCCGCCAGCATCCCCAGGCAATCTCTGCAGTCAGGAGATGGAAAGAGCACTGTTCTGAAATCCATCATGTGCCACCTACGAACTAAGCATTGATGGAGAGGAGAGGCTGTCCCAGAGTCACAACATGTGACTGACTGGGGATTTCGGAGAAGCTGGCACGGTTTCACAAGGAATACTAAACTGATGGTTGACGTTTGCAGATGCCCAATAAATGTGACCCAAAGTGCAGCCCTTTTTACCATTATGAAATTATTTTTGGGGGTAAATATAAAAGGAAGAGTGATAAGCTCACGTTATCCGTTCTCAGAGAGTTTGAACAGCAGGATTGTTCAAACTGAATGAAAAACCATTATTTACGTAGATAGCTACAGGTCAACTAAATTGTTTTTGTACATTAACAAAATATAAAAAAGTTACCTGTGTCATGTAAGGATTTTGTTGCCAAATAAAATATTCCTTATCACGCAATTAGATTTCACCATATTTATACCAACCAGAGGAACATCAACTGATATTTTTAGGGCATTTATCAATAACCAAGACCTCCTAGCAGATAGTGTCTAGTGCAGAAAGTGTCTTTACCAGCCAATGCAGAAATACTGAAAATTTATAAAAGAAAAAAAAGTAAAACTTTTTTTTTTGCACTTTATGCCCTTTGCCACAGGGTAAATGTCAGAAATTTGACAGGGTTAGTTTATCATTTTTAGTTTTCCAGCAGATTCTTTGGTCTTCAGTAGTTATGTCTATAGAAAAAAACATTTATCTCAATGGCCAATTCAGCACAAACAACTGAAATCTTTTAAATACATTTAAAATGAATTTCCCATGTGTGCAAAAATGGTTTAAAATCATAACAAATAAGAAAAGTAGAGACCACAGCCTTGAACAGGTGCTCAAGGTTGTCGAGAGTCATAGCATTGTTAGGCAGGAAGAAAAAGAGCCTGTCAGAAATAGGAGAGGACCAAACCATTGTCATAAAAGTCGTCTCCATTTCCCATGGGTTGCTGGGAGATAGAGATCTGAGAGGCAGGGCCTTGATAAAGATCACAGATTGGCTCTGAAGTCTCCCCCTGGATTTAATTGAAGTCAAACCAAGTCACAACCTGATCTAAAAGATGACCCAAGGAACATAGTTTTATTTTCTAATTTTAGCATAATACTGCACAGCACCAGCACATATTTGTTTACTGAAATTCACAATGGCAAGATAACAAATCACAGGAGGTTCCAGTCGCCTGATGAAAATTTTCACATATTGCAAAAATGTTTTTCTTCTATTGCAAGGTGGGGGGGGGGGGGTCCTAACACCTGCCTCTGCTGTGGATTTGCTCTGACAGTTCTGCCCCCTTCACATGTCACCATCATCAGTGTAGGTAAACCCTGACACCCATTCAGGCATGTATTACTGCTGTCATGTATTCAGCCCCTGATCTTAATTACCTCCTGGCTTACAGCACCAGTCTGCCTGGACTGGCGCAGCTCGGGCTCAAGCTCATCCGTACGTCCGCGTTATCTCCGCGCTGAGCTGTCAAGGTGGGACAAAGATTTAGTGATTGATGCGTTTCCCAGAGTGGTGGATTGTTCCGCTGAGTTGCCACATGCACTAATAATGACACATGATGGAAACCTCTGTCACTGAACCATGATGGGAAATGAAGATGGATAGCGTTGTGGATGGAAAGTGATTTTATCAAGCAGGTTTTTAAAAACATTTTTGTTGCAGTAATGCTGTTGCAAAAGAAAGCAAAAGTAGGATGGTTTTAGAATTAAATGACTGAGAATGATAAAGCCTACTTCATATTTAATATGACTGGCAGAGACGTGTTCCTATATGCAAAGGATTAAGAATACCTTTTATCATAAAAAAACATTCTTCAGTTTGTTTTCTAGGCTTGTCGTTGTCGCACATATTTTCCACATACTATAAAAAGCCCACAAGCCTGAGTTTAATTATCCCGCAGGAAACTCCTATAGAAACCAAGGGTAAAAAATAAATAATAATAATAAAATCATAAAAGTAGAGAATTAATTAAAACTATTTCATGTTTTATACCACCCTTGTGTAATCAAAGCATTCTTATGGATGAAGCATTTGAGTGGGCTTTTGTCTTTTAGGCTTACACGGGAGATTTGAGTGAAATGAATCATTGTGTACCCACCACTCACCAAGTGGAGTCACAAGCACCACAGTGTAACACCGCAGGCTTTGTCATTTAAAGCTATCCCTCTACATCTGTTTTACAGCTTTAGTCTCTTCACTTCAGCTTGGTGATTTTAATTTGTCAAAACTGTTTACCATCATGCCTCCAAGGCTATTACTGGTGTGCCACGATGGAGCAGACAGGTAATGAAAAGCATACAAATGGCATTTGGAAAAAAAACATTGCTGAAAGGAGAGTTGGGTGGATAATGCTGCCGGATCTTACATGCTGGTGATGATTTATTATTTCATCTTTTCCTGGGAATCAATTATGCTAAAATGCTAATCGTGGACATTATGAATTTCTTTATTTGTTATGAATAATTCAGGTATTTATTGGGCCTGGATGACATCCCAAACAGCTCTGTCCTTTGCACAAAGTGCAACTTACAGTCTATTGAGGTGATTCCTGATTTTCCTCTTATTACATGCACTCTTTTCTCTCTAGGTGCCGTGATTTACCTTTACTTTAATAACAATAAAAGGCCTCATATTTATGGACCTAATATTTGAGACAAGAAAAACTAAATGACTTTGGTGCCATGTGCCATACCATCAAAAAAACAAAACAAAAAAATTAAAAGAAAAAAACAGATCGATATTTAAACAGTTTTCACCTGCTGAAACACACAAACACATAAATGATCTGTCTGCGTATGGGTTCAGCTTCAAGAAAGGAGGTAAATTGAAGGATGCGAAGTGCAAGTGCCGCTGACTA
Organism: Tetraodon nigroviridis; assembly: GCA_000180735.1. NCBI lineage: Eukaryota > Metazoa > Chordata > Actinopteri > Tetraodontiformes > Tetraodontidae > Tetraodon > Tetraodon nigroviridis. Next base: position 630,266 of record CAAE01015043.1, on the reverse strand, counting down.
GAGAAGCGACATGGCCACACAGACACAGCAATGACAAGGACACGTCTGGCTGCCTGTCATCGTTTAATTCCCACAGAGCAGACCAGCACACATTCAGCCTACATTATTGTCACACTGACCCATCATGGGGAATTAATTACACACCTGTTAATGACAGAATGCTGGAGCAGCTCCCGCTAATATCCGTCTGGGTAGAAGACTCGATCACAAGATGTTAAAAGCTTCCACAATCAAAACACGCTGCGGTGGGCCTGTGATCGTGTTAACTACCGCAGCATATGTCCCCTTTGTAGAGGTTCTTATCTGAAGAGCTCACAGTAGTGTGACAGAATATATTTTCAGCATGGATGCTCTAGTAACGAATCAAAGCTTTGCAATGACCAACAAAATGAAAACCTTACCACCAAATTGCTCAAAAAGGGATATAGGGAGTGTTTTTATTTTCAATTAACTTTTCACCAGCCCATCTAACACTGGTTTAATACAGTTTAAGTGTTAACGGGACTTTTTTTTTTAATGTGTGGACTATTTGGTTTTTTAAAAAAAGATATTTAGCATACTTTCAATCAATAAATGTGTCTTTTTTTAAAACCACATTGGTAAACTGTGTAGATTTAGCTTAAGCAAAAAACGCTAGTCTGATGTGATAATTTCCAGTTCTTGACACACGCACACACACACACACACACACATACCTTAGAAAGATTAGAAAGAAAGTGCATGAGAAACTAGAGACCCTCCAGGGGACCTTCCATGTGGAGTGTGAGTATGGGAGCCAAGGGAGTTAGGATGGAACCCCAAGCTGGATGGGTAGCCGCAACAGCCAGAACAACATCTGAGATCTCTGTTCAAAAAGAGCGCACTGCTAAGAACAGCTTAGATGAAGGAACAGCGCAGGATGCCCAAGCTCCCAAGCCCCATGGCTAGAAGCATCCAAGTTTAGAAGAACTAAGACCACTGCCAGTTAAGAGCTAACTTCTATTTTTTTTTTTTTTTTTTTTTTAGCACAGGTTGCCGTTGACACCATTAACCAGGCATTTCTTTTTTAAGAAGTACAGAGGAAACTTGTTTAAAGTGATTTCCATCAGTGGTTGTTAAACTTAATGCACAGAAAAGCGCACAGAGAAGGAAAAAGCAAAGCACTCCTCTTGATCCATTAGCTCTATTCTACTTCCCTTTTGATCTACTTTTAATGACACAGTTTGAGCTGGAGTGATATTCTTTTGAGGTTTAACTTTCGTGAGTTAGCAGGCAAAACTGCACACACTCCAGTGCAACAACACAAGAGTAGGAATACACAGCAGAGGTTGCCAATTCATTTTGTCAATCATACACTATTCTATGTGAAACCTTTCAATCAAACAGGAACTTTGCTATTTAAAGGGCAAATTAGAGGGGTTGATCAAGAATGCCTTGTTATGGCGTTAATTAGATGGCTGCAATGGAGGAATCGCTTGATCCATTGCTCTCCAGCAGCCAACCCTATACAGCCTGGTAATCAGGTCACGCAGATTGATATGATAATCCCAGGGGCACAGCATGAAAGGAAAGGCTAACTGCACTGGTGCAGCACGAGCCATGGATGGTGAGGGGGAGAGAATCCTCTGAAGTCAAAATCATTCTCAGGCCTCAGAAAGCAAATTTAATACTGGACAGAGAGAGAGAGACTAAAGAGCCTAGTAGAGCAAAATCGTTCCTGCTGCAGTATATAGATTAGAATCTCTGATACTTTGGAATTTCACTCATTGAATGGAAAAGAAGCATCCTTGAGATGAATAGGAACAGCAGACAAGACCAGGCACAAGTAAGGGAGGGTTGTAACTGTAGAATAAGATGGCTATTGATCTTGAAGAGCAACAATTTCAGGGCAAGTCTAAAAGTCTGCAAACGCTGTAGGAGAACATGCATCCTCCACAGCTCCTGACCTCATCATTTTTGAAGACTTAACTAGACCGATCCACCCACTTTTCAACCTAGACAGCATTTTTTTGCATCACATGACAAGATTCATTTGATACAATTTTTTTTAATTTAGCATGTTGTAAGTGAAAAAACAAACAAACTAAAAAGCTGAAAAAATAGCTTCTGCACTCTCTGTGACTATAATTAAAAAAAATAAAAACTAACAAAAACACACAACCTGCAGAAGCTGTTTATGGTGAAAAGCAGTTCTTGGGCAGATGTCGCACATCCACATTCAACTCACCCGTGGGAGTCAATATTTCTTTCTATATCAAAGACCTTCTGCGTGGGTGCATTGATGTCTCCAGACTACTTTCTCTCATCAGAAATGCACTTTTCCTGACATTTACAACCATATGCTATTATGAAGGAAAGCCTTGACTCCTCTGGAATGACATTTAGGCACTGAGAGTGATATACTGTATCAACATTACACGGTGCAAATGGGAACCAATCTCTCCCTCCTTTATGAAAATTGTACAAAATAAACTATTGGATGAGGGAGACACATTGCTTTTTGGATATAAAACTCAATAGAGGTTAGACCTTTTAATAAAAGCAAAGATATTTCAGGAGTGGTTACACCAAAATTTATACGATTAAATTAACTAAATTATATTGTTGTGGGGCATAGATTTGGCATATTAAAAACTCATATTTTCAAGATATGTACTTATTCTTACAGTTCTTTGACTGTATCATTGTGGGGTTATGAGATTCCTGCTTCAGAGGGGAAATTGATTTACCTCCAGGGCTGCAGAAGAAGTACTCCCAGACACTTTCCTCCTGTCAAGTAGTGGACTTTATTAATTGTCAAGCATAACAGGCAA
>CAAE01015043.1:603368-620017 GCA_000180735.1 Tetraodon nigroviridis | reverse complement strand
GAGTCTGGTCATCAGTATTTTAAATTCTCATCGGGCAGTTGCTTTGCGAGCAACTTGCCTAAGAGGGCAAAGGAGGTTGAAACAATACCAGCTGGGTAAGCATAATGTTACACTAAATGGGTCAAATGAGACAGAACTCATTACTGGAAAGATGTGAATCTTGTGTGGGATGTTTGCCCCTGATCCCTCAGTGGGGCAAACTGAGAGTTTGTTTGTGTAAGCTGCTACCTCTGTTACACTCATGAGAAGTCTAACTACTTTACCTCAAGAGGGCCATGGGGGATTTCCCTGCACTATATAGCACACAAAACGCCTAGGCGGGTATATTAGATATTTCAGATTTGCATCATATTCGCATTCCAGCTATAATGTGTCACTCTGTGCACAACTTTATGGATCTTTTTAAAGCTCTTTGTGGCATCATTTGTGAGGCATCATTTTACAGACCTGCCGTTTGTGTGGGCTCCACCCTCGCTACAACACGCCATCAAAGAGCCAGGGTTAGATGGCGTTTGCTGTCCTGTGACTACTAAGTATCTGCTTTTATCCTGAGCTGGTTCTGTCTTGCCACAATTCTGTTTTATTTATTTTCCTATACCTTGCAGCGTCCCCAACCTCACCTCTATATTCCTATCTCTCTCTTCTTGTCTCTCTTTCTGTTTCTCCTCTTTTATTGGTAAAATCCGTTGTCCCATCTTGAACAAAGCTGCCTCTTTCTGTCTCAACATTTTACCTCATTTTTTTTTCATTCCACCTGGTGTACAGATTTTAAGAAATGTTGTGGGGTTACTGATAAGGTGAATCATACCCTGTGGCACACCTTACCCACTTTCCAGAGGGAAACACTGGGAGTTAAGCCACTCTTAAAAGGTCCACTGCCAACTTGCATTAAACATGACTAAGCCTCCAGTGGGTGTCGTGTGATGAAATTGATGGTATTTCTAAAAGTATTGTGAGCAAAATAGGGTAGAACTGTCTGTTGAAATCGCAAACCACCCGTTGATCCTATTGTAAATTTAACATTTCTCACCATCTGTTTTATTCACTTCTTTTTTCCCCATTTCTTTTTTAAGACTTAAACACTTTCATCTACTCTTGTCATCTTTCTTGTTGCTCACAGCAACCCTCAGAGCTCAGTCTTGATAAAGTACATCACAGCACTCTCCCGTTCTCACCTTCCCCTGTGCATACTGTGAAAGCCTGCACATCGCATGGGGGTGTGATGATGACCCTTTCAGTCACAAGGGCACCTCTAAAGCCAGTGGTTTGGCATGCATAAAGTACATCTCCCACACTCAATAAAAGGCTGGTGAACACCCTCAAAGTATTGATTGTTTCGATTTCTTTGTGCATTATTTACAGAGTAAACCCTCTGGTTATGATGGACACAACTTGCTGGCCCTTTGAATATGTCAATACTCAGGTCTAAGAATGGTGAACTCATGATGTCAGTATTTTTCTGTGTAGTTGCCAGACTTGTAAAGTGGTGGAGTGGGGGTATTTTCAGTGGTCCTTTCTCATTTTCTCAACAAAGGCGGTAATCAGCGTTACGACTCTTTTAGGTCATTGAGTATCACATGTGGTGCTGTCCTGGCTGCAGCTGATTCTGCTCATTGTTTGATTATTTGATAAAATACTCCTTTGGTTTTTGGGGGTTTTTTTCAGCAAGAATACTAAATGGCATTATGATACACACGCGCTGCACAACAGTCAGTGTGATTGATGCGGTTCAGTGAAATATTCTAGGACTGGCGTAATGCTTTATAGATTAACACATATTAAACTCTGGAGCAATTAGATGATTGTGCTAAATGCTGAAGAAAAAACCCAAAATATTAGTAATATTTCTTCAAACATGTTTTTGTGGTCCACTTGGTCTTTTTTTTAATACACAGGTGATGCACGGAGCACAGTCAGAACAAACAATAGCAACATCACCAACAGTTAGAGTGACTGGTTGATGAACAACTGCTGAGACAGACAATGGGATCAAAGGGATTGATCCGCAATCTGCTATCTCGTCCCCATTTTTACCCTCTGTCAAACAGGCGCCAAGGGGAGATGGATTCTGCCTGCAGAAGAAGTAGATTAATGGTAGTTGTAAGGCAGGGGTGGTGGCGGTGATGGTGGAGCAGGGGTGATCTGGCTACCCCCCCAAACACTCCACCTTTCAACCCAGAGCAGCTCTCCTCTGGGCAGGATGGAGGTGGCAGAGACGTTATTGACAATGCTCCAGCAGGAGAGTAGTTGCCAAGGGCCTCGGGTGGACCGTAGAGAGGATTGATAGAGCAGAAACTCTCTGCACACTTGCTTACAGGCTAACAAATGCTCACACACACATACACACACACGAAACTAGAACCACGTGTGCATGCAGAGCACCTATAGCAGGCATAGTGTGGATGCTTGGAGAGTTCATCGTCTCGTCCACCTTTGCTCTGGCTTCTTGCTCCATGAATTCAGTGGCCCTCGGTGATGAATATGCATGTGCGCGTTGATGATGTTCACAAGCTCAACACACAGCATGTAAATTGCCAATTGCACCGAGTTAATGACACATGTGTGACCCTGTGTTCATTTCCCATTGACTTCTAGAGCACTAAATTAATTGTCTGGCCGCCAATTACCGTGGAGGCTCCCAAGCCTTGCAAGTGCAGACAATCTCAGTATGCTTCAGATGTCCATATTACGCCCTCCTCTCCCCACACCCCCCAACCCCCCACATTCTTAGCACATCCTTCTCGTTAAACATCGCTGACAATCTTTCAATGCAGCAGAAGTGCGCACGGTGGGGTTTTTTCTTTTTTTATTCTTGTTCAGATTTTTTTTTTTAATAAAAGATGCTCAACAGAAGAACTGGGTGGGGGGGGGGGGGGGGTTTTTAAAAAAACCTATCAAAATAAATGAAGAATTCCTTTTAGAAGACCCACAGAATTAAATATAGTATTGAAACAAATCCACACTGATGATCTATATTTTAAAACTGCACCTACTAGAAACTGTTCGCTTTCATCACTCTGTCGACCTGCCAATTACACATTCATCACACAACTCCCCCTGCATTGGCAGTTTCAGGGTTCACGAAGCCCCACATTTTTAGCACATCCTTCTCGTTAAACATCGCTGACAATCTTTCAATGCAGCAGAAGTGCGCACGGTGGGGTTTTTTCTTTTTTTATTCTTGTTCAGATTTTTTTTTTTAATAAAAGATGCTCAACAGAAGAACTGGGTGGGGGGGGGGGGGGGGCTGTCTCAGATTAATGAGTGCTCAAATGTGAGCAGACAGCGATGGAATTAACAACCTCATCTCGCTGCGTGTCTTTCTCCTTTTCTCACCATGCTTTGTTTTCTCAAGAATGTGGTGACTAATTACAGAAACTGAAGCACTGACGTTCTTGCCCACCCCTGCATCCACAGACCGCTCTCAATGTAAGCACTAACTGTACTGTAAAAAGGAGATGAAGACATCAGTAAAAATCTTTGACAGGTTTGATCACCAGAAAATATATTTTTACCTAGTTGTTTAACCCAAATCATATTGCCACAGTCCTTTCATGAAAAAAATAAAAAATGATATTTTTTCCACCATTACTGGTAAGAAGGTCTTTAATAAAGATGTCTTAAACACTCCTAGTTAGGCTCCTGGCATTAATGGGTTTGTAATTATTCATGCCACATCTTCAAAATTGCACAATTAGAAATTTGCCAAATAGAAGCTTTTACATGAACAAGAGGTGTGGAGGGCATACCATCTCACTTCCATCTAAAGCATTTATTTACACTTCTTAATCCATTAGAACTGTGTTTGTATTGAGAAATATTTATATTCCTGACTGTTATTGGATGATTTTATGGATAGGAGACACTTCAGATATCAATTGTTACTTTGTGGAGATCAAAAACGACAGCTGCATACGTGAATGCTTTGTTTTACGAAGAAAAAGGAAGAAGTCATGATGGCTATTTGACATAAATAACTACTCAATGATTTACCTTGACCCAAAAAAGCATTGAGAGTTGTGATCGGAATCCAATGCTTCAATGTCGGCCACCTCAACCAGGTGCTGACAGTTGAACTCAACCGCACAAAGGAGCCTTCCTCTCAGGTTTGTGTGTGCGAGACGTTTTATCGTCTTTTTATCGTCTTACACACACACATTGTTGGGAGAAACCAACAAGAAAGAGCAGAGAAACATATTAGAGGAAGTGAGATGGGGATTTGCAGAGCAGGCAGATTCACAGGCAGAAGTCTGCTGGAGTCTGATGTATTATTTCTTCGTAAGAATTCTGGAGGCCATTTGGTGCTTTCTGTTACTGTCCCATTTTTCTGCGCGATACACAAATAAAGATTCCGTGTCAGCAGGAAAAAAATGGAGTATTTTCGCTTCATTATTCTTACCTACGAGTCACTGAAAGCTAAAGAGCTATAACTCCACACAATTGCTATGTATGTCATTCTAAATAATTATGGTTTAATTCATAATTGCAGATCCCTTTGAAATAGAGTAAGGATAAAATTATATTCACATCAGTGTTTGGATTAGCCATCCTCACAGCATTATATACACTGAAAACTGTTGATTTGTGAAAAGAATTTTTCAATAATACTATCAAGTAAACAGCAAATTGCAGTTTTTGCTGCATGTGAAGGACTGACACAACTATAAATCAGGAGCTATTGTGTACTTGCGGGAAGTGTTTCTTTTTTTATCTGTCTGATGAGGTTATTCCTTCAGAATGTGCGTGAAACGCCGATGAGTCACACATTCTCACTTTTGACAAGTGTGCCTAGATCTCTTTTGTCATTACCATATGTCAAACAGCATCATGGCATTTTGAGTTTCGTTATTTATTACATTAATGCAAATCATACTGCATAATTTTAAAAGGGTTCCGATAAACTAAATACTGTATTTAGACCTTTTTTTTGTTATTTAACCCCTAAACCCTGGTCAGGGGAGCAATGAGCACCTTCCTTTCTCCTCTATTTGATCTTCCACACATCAGCTTAGTTGTCCCTTGCAAGTCTCCTGTCACCCAAAATAAATTGCCTTCGCTGTGAACGGGTCAAAACAACACAGAGATGTCATTATTTTGCTGCAATTGATCATACCTTAGAAAACAGAAGTCAATAGTTTCTATAATTGCAATGTCCTCAGCCCCTCCGAGGCTCCTCCACAAAGACCACCTTACTTCTTTTCATCTAAGTAATGCTTATTATTTTTCACATGTCATCTTTTGAAAGTGTATTCCTTGAATTTAATGCCCATTGTATTTTCTTTATAGCTTGTGGCACAACAGCACAACAATGCAATTGCAATACTAGCTTGAGTTTAAGCACAAGCTCAGGAAAAGGTTTACTTCTGTTTGCTGCTGATATTCAAATTATTGCTACCGTGGAGTTAGCCTTGGGAAGCTATATTTTTAAAAATCATTCTAACAGAGGTGATCATTTTCTGGATGTGAAAAGCACAAAGACAGCTGATGAATAAGTCCTACAGCGTGAAAGCAGTAGAATAATTTGAGCACCCAGATAATGTGGCATATTTTGAGCATGGTTGGTTTTTTTGTTTTGTTTTGTTTTGTTTTTTTCTTTTTTTTAAAAAAAATCACTTGTCCTGTGATTCCCTTTCAATTATTGTATGTGTATGTGTTAACATAGATTTTAGGTGTATTCCTCTCAAATCTATTGAAACTGAGGCAGGTGTTAACCCAATGTATTTATGTTGACAGACCTATTTATTGCCGCACAGCCTTCATCATTAGAACCTTATGCAAAGGCAGCCGATCCTCTGCGCCTGTATGTTGAATCATTGACGGGGTTATTAAAGAAACGTCAATATTTGCCCTATAGGCCCTGTGTCAGTCACAGCTTATTATAGGATCTACGCAGAACTAAAAAAGTAAATCAAATAATCAATTTGTCAGTCAACACAAAATTGATAGCATGGATTGTGTGGATTAATCCAAAATGTCATACTTAAAAACAGAATTGACAACTTTGTTCTTAATTCTTGTACTAGTTCCAAGGTAAAAAATAAATAAATAAATGAATAACATACATGCAGGCTACAGAGGGCACACATATAGCATGATGTTACAGGATGTACACAGATGCCGTCTTGCATCGCATTTAATCTACACAGAGTTTGTTCTTCTGCACAGACACAGACATTTTCAAACACTACATTATGTCAGTGCCGCTGCTCCCTCGAGCGACCATCTGCTGCAGTCCACCGTATCCTTTTTAATGCATTAAAAAAAAAGTTGTCTAACTCTTGGCAAGAGGCCTTCGTTCACCATCTCACATGCATCACAGCAAATTAATGAGTCGCCTAAGAGAGAAGGTGAATGGAGATTTTTTTTCTGGGTCTATCGGGAAATTAAAGATAGCTAACCCCTCTGAATCAGGCAAACTAATGAAGAATGTTGCTGAGGCCTTCGTGAACCCTGAAACTGCCAATGCAGGGGGAGTTGTGTGATGAATGTGTAATTGGCAGGTCGACAGAGTGATGAAAGCGAACAGTTTCTAGTAGGTGCAGTTTTAAAATATAGATCATCAGTGTGGATTTGTTTCAATACTATATTTAATTCTGTGGGTCTTCTAAAAGGAATTCTTCATTTATTTTGATAGGTCTTTTTAAAAATATATCCATTTTTACAATGTGACTAACAATATGTTGGTATTATCTTGGCTTGATTGAACTATTATTGACTAATAACTTTTTACCAGTGTAAAAAATTGTTGATGACTTTTCTTTCTTCAGAAGCTGTTTCTAAAAACTGGCAAACACAAAGTGTAATTTTACAGCACATTTGATTTACAGCATCTGAGCAGCATCGGTAACCCACCTTTAGGTTTGTGTTCTGCACGATCACCTTTGCCAGTATTTACAGGATTAGCGTAGAGGCAAGGCTAATGTAACTCTGTCATCACAGTTTACACTGTTTCATCACCCATCATTCACCATCTCCCCATTAACTGACGTGGAGGAGAGGACCGCCAATTAAAAAAGGTGATACTGTGAACACCCCTCAAGACTACTTTTTACACCTTCTTTGACTTCGGCTCTTCTCTCCGCCGCGTCTTCATGTCAGACACGAGCCCCGGGTCAACAAAGTCACTCCACATCTTGTCAGGACAATATTTTCACTACCGTTTTTGTCCGGCGGCATTGACCTTCCTTCTCTGATCAGTGCCAACCCCACAGCCACAGCCCACTTTGACAAGACTGCAAAGAGCAGCCGAGCGTATCCTAATTCATTCTAGCTCTGCTTTGCCCGGGCATGTAAGGTGCTGCTGGACTTCTGGCTGGGTTCAAGAAGGCTTTGTGGGTTTTTTTTTTTTGCTCATTTCATTCGAGCCTGAAGGAGAGACGCTGTGGTAAATGCTTCCATCTTATCTTGACATATCTCCCTTCCCTACACCAAAAAAAAAAAAGACTGAGTTTACATTTCATATCCTTTTAAATTTCCTTTCATGTAAATGTTATTTGGAATATTTAGTGGAATTGGCGTGCATTAGAAAAGAAGCAAAAAGACTACTATTACATTTCATTTAATTTATCAATTGATTATACCTACAGGTGCAAATTAGGCTTTAACCAAAAACAGTTGTTTAGTTTCTTTTTAAAAGGTCTTCAGAGGTCGTTTCCATAAATAACTGCCTGGCTTCATCAAGGCCAAACCAACACGCCACATCTGTTTTGTGCAAAACGTACTTAAACGGAACAGACTGTTGCACTTTATATAACTCCTCTCCCGTCGAGCTCCCACAGCAGGAGAGCGGGGATGTTTGCACTTGAAAATGACAGCTAAAGGTGTGTGTGCACCTCCGCAGTTCGCTGGTAGGCTCCGAAAGTTCCTTCACAGATGGAGAGGAGTGCCCCAGGTTAGTGAGGACTAAGACAAGGATATGAAACAGGGATGACCAGGGTCCCAGCGGAAGACAGCAGAGGAACAGAGGAATTGGAGGAACTGTGCTCGCTCAGATCATTAGTGCGGGAACATCTGTTGGAAGAAGTTCTGTCGTACCACATGGGCCACACATCTTAAATAAGCCTTTGGCTCAGAGTGGAGGAGGGAGCAGCATCAGCTATTTACTTTGATAAATCATTTGTATTAATCACTAAATTCCACCTGTGCACCACCGTGAACTCCAGTTGGCCCCAGCAAGGTGAAGAACGAACCAAAGTAGCGGAAGGAACACAGCGGAATTAAATATTTTAATAAAGGCTGAACTTTCTGAGACCTCCTATTTTCCCATTTAAAAGCACAAAATTCTATCATTGAAAATGTATAAAATAGACGTGTGTGGGGGAGAGAGAAATAGGGTGTGCATTTGATACACAGCTAGAGACTGTCACTACATTTAACTTATATGACACCCCTGCTGGTAGGTTGCAGCATAGGCATTTTAAAATATTTTTACTGATATTTACTGTGATTACTAAATCACTGCAGTATATTTATGTACAGCAGCAGTTTGCTGCAAATATAGGTAGTATATTTACACAAAATAAAACCAAGAGGCTGAACACTGAAAAATTAATCTAGCCATGAAAATTGACTGTTTACAATGTTTTAATTTACACTCGCAGCGCCCGCTAGCCTCCCACAATCATCGTGGCTGGCCCTGCTCCTGGTGTGACTTCATTATTAGCACCGGAAGGGAGGCTATTTGCAACATCAAAAAACCAAGTAAATAATAAATAAATAAATGGTAGAAGTACAATGTCCATTTTCGTGATATAAAATGGGCCTAAGAGAGAGAGAGAGAGAGAGAGAGAAAACGCCAGTGAGAAATCCATCAGAATATTATTTCATGTGTCTCCATCCCTCCATCTTATTCTCTCTCTCTCTCCCCACTCAGATGAATATCAGTTTGGTGCAAACCTCCCATTAACCTGTTGACAGGTTTGTGGCAACCTTCCCCCCACCACCACCACCACTACCATCATTTTCACACTCTCACCTTTCTTTTTTCCCCCTTCCTCTATTTTTGATCTGTTTGAGTAAATTCCACCAAAGGTAATTTCTTTTTCACATTACAGCGTGCCTTTTTCACTGACCTGACGGCATTGTGATAATGCATTCTGGGAGCTGAGAGTGTCTCTGATGAGGTGTGAGTGCAAACACACCACCGAGACACGGTTGAATGCTGCAGGACAGGCTTGTGTTGGGACGATGACATCTGCTTCAAATGGAACATGAAAGTGTGGCATGTGCTTTTGTGGGCAGAAGCAGAAGAAAAGAGGAAAAGAGGGGGGAAAAAAACAACTTTACACAAGATGTATGTATGACTCGCCAAAGTTGGTTGGATGCTGTAGTCATGATTTGGACTGGAAGCCTTCGAGGCCAGCCAGGCATGAGGAAGGTGGGGAGGAAGACATGCCAGGTACCGTGGGGAATCGTTTGATATTAGAATTCAAGGCATCCTCGTCTTGCTTTGAGTAGGATAATCCCATAATGCCCCTGGTCACAACACAGCTTGGGAATGAGAGAGATGGAGAAAGAGGAACAAGATTGACTCAAGAATAGACTGCATATTGATGAATTGTGTAACACACCAGTAGTCACAAATGACATCAAACGGCAACCTTAACTCAATTAAAACACCAATTTAGAGAGAAAAACACTCTACATATTGAAAGGAAAACAAAACTACTGTTTTTTTCCAGACTTACATGCTTTATCTTGGGCGTTTTTCCAAGATCCTGTAATTTTTTTTTCTTTCTTTTATTAACGGTCCATCAGCTTTTATTATGACATTTTAAAAAATTGAATTTCAGTTGGTGTATCTGCCAGTTTCCCAGGCTAATTCGTCCTGTCAAGACAAAGCCCTTGCAGACCTACCAGATGGTGTTTGTGTATCTGAAATGTGCACGCAGCGCAACAAGTGCAAGGTTGGAGTTGAATGTGTGTTACTACAGTGTATTATTTCTACTCTTTCTGGAAAGATGATTTGTATCTGATAGGATCTAGACAGGCCTGGTTTTGGCTCACATTTAGTGCTTTTTCTTCAAGTTTATTGCACAAATAGAAAGCGGTCTTGCTTTAATATTGGCCTTTTATTAAAATTAAGGTTGGCAAACCTTGTCATTTGATTTAAATCAGATGTGCGAACCTTCATGACCAGAGCTTGGAAATGTCATTTGGCTAATATTCACCAGGGATATTATTCCAGAAAGGAGGGGGTTAGAGGACTTTAATCACAGGCAAAATGCTGTAATAACTGTGTGGAACATTCTTCTGCATTAGCTCCGACACACACTATCCTTACTAGAAGTCACACTGGATTACTTATAAATGCAGAAGCAGAAAAATGCAAACTTCATTATAATTCTTCGATATTTAACACATATTCAAACTCACTTAACAGAATGATCACAATCATACAGAAAGTGTGTGCCTAGTTGTTTCACTTTCTTTTGTGCCAGATTTCTGGTTTGCAGACAGCTTTTTAATAACTCTGTCTGGCAAACTTGTTCTTTTTGTAATGACCAAGGATAAACCTAAATTCTCTTCAAGTCAGTTTCACAGTTCCCAGCTTGTTAAAATGCGTGGCCATGAGTTGGTATTTCCTCCAAATTTTTCTGCAATAACAGATGAAGAAATATATTTAAGGCTGTATGTTATTTCATGACGTGCAGATGCTGAAACACACTGAACACAAACCGTGATGTGATGCCGAAGTCGATTAAAAGCATTCTGACATGTGAATCTTTATAGTCCAGATGCATCGGGGCAAAGTGGAGGGAGGAGGTGGCTGCCATTATAATTCAACATACGCTCAAATTGAAACAGGACCGCATCACACATCCTCTTACTCCTTGTGCCCGCAGCCTTCAATTTTTTTTTCAAAATAAAGAAAGGCTTATGTATAATAATACCGTGTGTTTAATGTTTAACTTCAACATATGCACTGATCACAATTGGCCAATAGATGTCGCTGTAAAGCATCGCAGCAAGTCATCGTTTTAAAGCTTAATTAGTTGTAAATACTTAATTTTTATTATATTGGGCTGAAAGTAGTCACTCCCCAGTTACCGTCTAAGGGGATTTTAAAGTCATTTATCGTTTTACTCGCATATTAAATTATCCATATACTTTACTCACAGCAGAAAATAATTTGTTTATGACTGGAACTGTGTCGGCTGCAGGTTGGCTGCAGCTTATCAGGAGTATTGTGCAACAAAGTCAGATTCCACCCATGCTCGTCCCGGCTGGCTCATCAGGCTGTGGGGCACGTACGCGCGGCGACGTGCCAGGCCGTGGATTCCCAACATGCTTAACTCATTTTTATTCAACTTTTGTAAAGGCCTTTCAAGACTGAGCAACAAAGACCCAAAGCAGCTATGGTGTGAAGAGTTCTTTCATTATTAATAGAATATTAGCCCACATAAAGGTAGATGACTGAAGGATTGTGTTTTAGCACTACAGAGGCTGTAAAGTGCACTGAGGTTAATTCTGTGATCCAAGGGTAGATTTGTATCTTTGTTTGGAGAAAGAAAGGGCTTTTTCCTCGACACTGGATTCGCATCTCCTTTCCTGGCTCCTCTGTGAACTGTGGTGCATCCCCCGGTCTGATTAATCTTAATGAATTATGCAAATAACCTTTATCTCAAATACTTTGGCAATGTTTCTGCATTGTTTTATTAATGCACTTTGGAATCCTTCTGGCTAATCACGTTGCCTTTTCCACAACCTTTCTTTGTTTGCAATTTATCGCCATCTTTATATTAAATCCGCGGTGGTCCCCGGTGCATTTCATGGAGGAATGAGAAATTAGTCATTACTGTAATTTATTAATTTCTAACTGAACAAGAGGCAACTTGGATCAGTAACCATAGCAGCCCTCTGCTCTCCCCCTCTTCAGCAGCGTCCCTCAGGTATGATTTCTGGGAGTGAGCCATTCACATTCCTGCTCAATTAATTCTGTTTAAGGAGCTTTTTCTGGCAAATGCACTGTTTGAATTACAGCTAGAAATTGACTTAAAACATACAAACTTCCTAAAAATCGATTGTTTGTTTAGCATATTGAACTCTAAACAAAGCAGTTGGTCTGGATAATAGTGGTAGCCATGATGGAAATGGGGGAAATAAGGCAGTTTCTTTTTAGTTTTACATTAAAAAATTGTTTAGATTGTCAGCACATTTTTCACCCCAGACACACCATTGGTTTTAACACATTTTTGTCCTGTTAAATTACCATAAAAATCCACTTTGACCTCTGTTTTTTGAGCATTTACTGTTACGATCCATCCAAAGCTTTATTGCAAAATTTGAAAACGTGCATCAGCAATTTTTCTTTAAAAAAAAAAAAAAAAAAAAAAATCTTTGTAAACAGGAAAGTCTATTTAATTTGATTTATTGAGATAATATTGACATTTGGAATCAGTAAGAGTCGCCGGGCTTGAAAACATTAAAACTTTTGACCCACCTTCCTGGTGACTGTTTTTTTTTTTCAGATTCATCACGGTGGCATTGTCTTACAAGAACACCTGATGTCCTATCAAACATAAGAAGGCTAACCACTTGAACGTTCCAAATCGTCAAAAAGAGAAACCGAATAGGTATCTGCTGCATAAGGCTAAAAATGAATAAAATGCTTATGATCCCACTAGATCTTTAACACAGATATGCATCAAGAGTCCTGAAAGTAACACAAAAGTTTCACATCACAGAGCTTTGTTTAAGGGGTGATAGTTTTGTTTTTTGTTTTTTGTTTTTTTTATCGACAGTCTTTTATTCAATAACGTCATGGTTGAGTCTTCTAATCCATATAGGAATAATATAATACAAAGAGATTTGGTGGACAGCAGTTCAGACACAACTACTGTAAATAGTTGGGATGTTATTTTAAGTTAGTTAATATTTTTAACTTAGATCTACAGTCTGAAGTGGTGCTCCTTGTACCACTTCTCTTTACTTAGTGGAAGGTCCAGAATTATTGTCTTTACTGGTTAGTTTCCACAAATCCTTCGAAAGTCAGATTCCTCTGTTGTTCCTCAAATAATTCTGATTCTAGGCAAGGTTCTCCGGGCTGCAGACAACTATCGTGTGACCTGAAAAAAAACAGATGAAAAAAATGTTAGGAAAATGAAGAAAAACGAACACAAAATATTACTGTTGATAAACGGCAGTTATGTTCCCAGAAGTGGTGCAGTCGGCGCGAGTAATGTGGTGGAAACCAGTGAGAGAGCAGCAAATAAGCAGAGCAATTTCTGCTGTTAGAAATTAAAGAAAGAAATCCAGTTTAGTGTTACAGCAGACTTAAAGAATACTTAGAACTAACTTGTAGCATTTTAGCTGTGTGGGAGGGTTAGAGAAGAAGACATTTTTGGTTTGTTGTCACAGACAGAAAGAGTCCAGTACCCTGAAGTGTATGTTTACTCCGTATAATCCTGTTTCCCAGGGCGACGCAACTGTGAGATTGTTTATTCTTATTATTGTATTACTGTTGTTACATTTTGGATTTAGCTTTTTTTTCTTGTTAGACTTTGCTAACACTTTTAACAAATATTTGATGGACTAATGCAATGAACATGAGGGGAACATTTTTTGTTTTTCTTTTACAACCCTTTTAAGAATAGCTGAAAAAGTATGTGTGGAACTTTGGCGGCAAGACGTCACTTTTTCACTTCCTCTCAGTGACATTAACACAAGGCTGCAGCTGGGACCTGGTACCTACTGTGAGGAGAACAGCAAATTCATTTTCACCTCCATGTGACATGTCAGGAATCACCAGTGTGAAGGAAAATTTGTTGCAAATTGTTGAGTACTGTTGCAAATCAAGAAAAATGACACGGCAAATAAAAAGATCTGGGTAATAAAAAAAAGAAATAATTACGAAAAAATATATCACTCACACGCAATCTCGGAGCCAACCTTGGACAGAGAGCTACAAACTGTGGAGATTTAACACATTTTTAACTACAGGACAATTCCAGCAGTCATTTGCGTTTTAATGGTACGCTCAACTCATAACGCGCTTCATCAGTCCAGAAATCTTCCAGTGGTCTTTAAAAAGAAAACCTTCAAGATAAAGATTGAGATAAAGACTTTCACTCTCTTAGACGTTATTATCACTTTCTCTTTTTTCCCTAAATTTTGACCTGTAATGGCCCAAAATTTGTCCTGGAGCTACAGCAAGTTGTGACCCCAGGCGACAAAAACAGGTCCATGTGTCAAAGTCCCGGCTGTGATTGCTGCTATTGTATCAGCACAAAAGCTGCGAGTAAAACAGCTTGTGTCCGCAAGTTAAACAGATAAAAAAATGTAAAATTTATACTGGAAATCAGGGGCTTAATGACAAAAGGTGTACATAGTGTAACATTCCAACAGAAAGTATTTCTATTTATCTGCCTTCTTCCTGCACTTTTCGAACTTTCTCTCCAACGTTTTGCTGCTGGAACAGTGTAATTTCCCCGCTGTGGGACGAATAAAGTTCTATTCTTCTTCTTCTTCTTCTTCTTCTTAAAAATGTATGTTAAAATGGCTATCTTGCAGACACCTGTTCTTAGACATTTTTCTCTTCTGCAGACCTTCTCCAGCTAGCTGCAGTGGCCTCTGAAAGACAGATCTCGCTCACCCATCCATCACAATCCACACATTGCAAACAGTCGTCATAGTACCTGTCATCCACAAGGGCTGACTGCTTCTGTTGCTTTCTGGTTGAAGGGAGGTGGGGGGTGAATGGTGTAACTGACGAGGTTAGAGTTCCAAACATCACGTGAGAAGACAAAACAGCCTAAAATGACCCTGTGTGCTGTTGGGTCATTGTCATGCCTGTATGTGATGTCACCAGGTGGTGAAGTGATACCATTAAATTTGGATCTGTCCTCTTCAGCTGTCATTCCTGCCTGGCCAAATTGCATTTTCAAAGCTCAGGATGGCTGTTTTCATGAGTTCCAAACTCATGTACTTCAGAAGTAAATTCAAATGTCTTGTGTAAATGTGAAAATCTTTTTTTCTCTTCTTTAACAAAAGTGTATGTGCATGTATGTGTGTCTCTCTGCATCTGTGTGTGTGTGTGAGGATATTTTTTGTGTGCATGCATGTGTGTGGATGCTAGTTTATGTTTCATTGGTTCATTAGAAATATTTTCAGCAACCTCAAGGCTCTGCAGAGCCCTTCAGCATGCAAAACCCGTCCCTTGCTGCCTCTCAGTGGGAGGTCGTGAGCATGGATCAACCCCCACCGGCTCTCAAAAAAAAAAAAGTGGAGGTTCTGAAGGGTTCTACAATCCACCTGGACCCCTGCTTGTCTGTGCCTCTGTTTCTGCGTGAGAGAGTATGAATTATTAACCTGGCTAAAATAAAACAAAAAAAAAAAAAAGGACCGGCTGCTTCATCCAGGCCTCCCGCTGACATGAATAATGGAGGAAGCAGCACAACTACAGGCATTTGATGAGTCAAACACTGGGCCATGATGGATGGCTGGGGGCCTGTTCTTGTCCCCCATCCAACCACCATCCATGTCAGGTATCCTGCGCCCCAAAACACAAGTCTAAACATAAGCTCTATTTATCACCCAAAGTGTGACTTCTTGAGTCCTCTGCTCCAACATTTGCTGTTCGGTTTCCTAGGGGGAGAAGATTTGCTTCTATTTGCCTGTTTTGTTTTGGTTTTTTTTTTATTTTTCTTTGTTGTTTTCTCACTTGAAGATCTTTAAAGCCACAGGCCATGATTTTTTTCAAATATGGGACCCAACTCAAATCTTCTCTCTGGGACTGAATTGTGACTTGGAGTCCTGCTGGAGGCTGCGTGTTTGAAATGTGGCCACGCAGCTCATTGGTGTGCATTCATGCTGCTTTGTTATAATTGATTTTTCTTTTACAAAGTTGTCCTGCACTTTATGCGCCCAAATCTCATTTTTCACAGAACTACACCCAGTGAATTCTGAGTGCCACGATGGACTACCCCGTCATTTATTAAAAAGCAGCAGTCCTTGAAAGGGCACACACAGTGAGAAGACACATCTGAACAAGTGATGGCCTCTTCAGAAAACCACACCTCAAACCTTATGGTTTTGAAGCAAAATACTTACACTGAGATGCTGTTACAATGGAATTAACATGACAAATGCAACACATTCTATAGGGCAGCACGTTGGTGCTGTCTAAGCGATGTTGTTGCTAAGTGGGCTTTTTCTACGAACCTCCTGGAAGTAAAGAGCTTTTCTGCCCGGAGATTGTATGTTTTCTTTGTCTGCGAGGGACCTCTATAGTTACTCCAGCTTCCTTTCACAGCTCAAGGAAAAAAATGCATTTGCTGGACAGGTGGATGGACCACTCTAAACTCTGACAGATGGTGCGGAAAAGAGTGTGAACAGTTGTATAGACTGATTGTGTAGATTTAAGTTCATTTGGGATGGAAGAGTCTCCAGCTCCATGACATATTAAAGCCTTCAAGGTGTCAAGCTGTATAAGGGGGTAGTCATTAATGATACCTGTGATAGGTTTTTTTTTTGTTTGGGTTTTTTTTTGGGGGGGAAGGGTGTCTTTTATCCAGATAATAATTGGTTTTGTAGACTTAAAGTCAATGAGAAATGCCATGATGTGGTATAAAAAGAGCAACAGCAGTAAGCAACACATCGAATTAAATATTTAAAGAATGTATTACTTTTATTGTCGGAATTGAATATGT
>CAAE01015043.1:578221-589614 GCA_000180735.1 Tetraodon nigroviridis | reverse complement strand
AAAGACAATTATTCAACAGATCAAATGTCCAGCTGGATCACTGAATGAGCAATGCCTTGGCCACTTGTGTGAGATATGAGCTTTCTTTTGCCTCAACAATGCCTAGACAATTAACAGCAATGCAATTGAGTAATTTTAAAGGAGACAGTTGTAATTGCAGAGTTAGGGCTGCCTTTTGGTTTAGAAGATCTAATTACAGTTACACTGTTAGCACTTCCCTGCTAATTGTGTTTATCAGCCTAAATCGTTATCACTGGGCTTTCGTTGGTTACCCATTGAAATCCAAAAATCTTAATTTCTTTCTCTTTTATAATAGCTAGAGGTTACTTATAATGTGGCATGAGATAATGGGTTTATATTTAAGCTGTAATTAGAGAGCGAATGAAGACAGAGGACTGTTGGCATATCAGATTCTGATGCAGTGCGGAACGATCTGCTATAATGAGGCTTTGCTTTTAGCCATTGTCTTGGTCAGTTGCTTTGGAAGAATAGATTAAGTGTGATTTAAATTTAACACTCAGATTAAGTGAGATTTAGTTTGGCAGTTGAATCTAGGGCACCTAATGCGCTCATGCTAGATTTTTTTTTTTTTTTTTCTGGCTTTGATATTGTAGTGCAGGTTAAATACCAACAATCTATTAATTTCTGCATCTCAGTTTATCAAGGTTTTGCAGGATTTGTGTGTGTGTGTGTGTGTGTGTGTGTGTGATGATCTGGGAGCCAACTTGGTTCTGGTGAAGGTACTTCCAGTCAGTGTCCACTGGGTGACAGTGTAAGGGACAACGTAAAGAGTCCACATAATTACCACTTAAACCAAATGTAAACAAAATGTTATTCTAACCTCAACCCTAAAACTATGTTTTACAGTAACTCTTGAAGTAACTCTTCAGTAACAACCTGAAGTTACAAAAACCACCGACTATGCTTTAAAAAAAGCCTTACTTTGCTAGTAGAATAATTTTTTTGGTACTTCAAGTATGTAGCAAGTACAAACACGTGCACACACACACACACACAAACACACACACAGCAAGGCTACAGGCAGCCACTCATTGCTCATCGGTTACAGCTGCCATTCAGATGTGTATAGCGGAGGACATCTGATGGTTTTCTAATCTCTGCAGCTGCCACGGTGAGATGGGCCGAGCTGACCCCTGTCATCCCCACAGTGAATCTCAAGCAGCCCCACATCTCCATCTCAATTGGCTCGCACCCTCTATCTCTGTCCACCATTGTGTCATCCACCTGCTCTCCAAATGTCAGGACAAATACAGCCGCATCGCCACGCGTCCCAGGGGTAGTAGGGGGTCGCCCTGCACTGCCGCCACTTGGTATAATGTCATCCAACCTCTGGGCAAGGGTTCCTGACCTACAGTGGCGAGTTACCGCAGGACAAGGGAAATTGGGGTATGCTGTATAATGCATGAAAGAGCACACACACAAAGGAGAAATAATGACACACTGTAATAACATATACATTTGCACTATGCTGTTTCTTCATGCAGTGACATCGCTATCAAACGCGCTTATTTTCATTATTTCTTTTTCAGCTGTAGGGGATTTCCTATATTTCCATTTAATTTCCCTGAAAAATTATCATTAATATTCTCTTTTTTCTGTAGCAATTTAAAAACTAATTCTTGTTCTGTAACATAGAGTGTCATTACCATCGACAAATATTACTATTATCTTTTTTAAATAATTAGTCTTACTGATACAACATTCAAAAACCCCTCATGTACGAAATATTTGCCTCGCAACCCAGGCTGGCATAAAGAAACAAATCTAATTTATCTGGAAATCCCATTTTAAATTGCAAGTAACAAGAATTCATTTATGTAGGTTTTGGTCATTTCACTTTGCCCCCCCCGAGAGCAAGATTATTTCTGATAATAATAATTTAAAAAAAAAAACTGTAAAGGAACAGTTAAAAACCACTTAAAAAGAACACAAAGAAATCTCAGAAAGCTTCAAAAAAAATCTGCTGAACAGAGAACATTAGAAAAAACTGTTCTAGAAAGCAGATATTAAAATAGACATACAAACTCCAAATTCCAATAAAAGCCTGACATCCTTTCATGTTAGTAAAACGGTTGTGTGTGTGTGTGTGTGTGTGTGAGAGAGAGAGAGAGAGAGAAAACAGCCATACCCTAAACTCCAGCTGCTTATACGTACAGAAATCATTTCAGCCAACCTGTGAGTGAAGCAGAGTGGGCTGCTGCCATGTTGCGTCACGCAGCCTCAGAGGAAAACTCGCTTTCTCACGGCTGTTTTGCTCTCTACCATATTTGAGCATTTGCCCTCGCAGACGCTGGCCAACCAAACCAAAAAAAGCTTGTCTACGAGGTCTGTTTGGTGACTCTGAAGTATCCAAGTCTCCCTAAAGCTCAGGAACGAGGCCTCTGTTTGACCCTATCGCCACATCGGGCCGACTCCCAGGGACAGGACCGAGCCCAATCGTCCAGCCGCGAGGTTCTTGTCATTGCATTCATGCTCTCTCCAGAAGACCCTTTTCTTGTCCGGCCTCTTTCTCTTTGCTCTTTCATGAGCAGTTAACGAATGCAGATGGTGCTGCAGAGGATGTGGCGGTCTTATTACAGGGGTGTGCGCGTCTGCGCCATTGGGCCCCGCACGCTGCAGTCAGGCCCCGGTGAAATTTTTCAATTTCTCTGCCGATGCCCCCACATCAATAAACAGAGGTTTGTTTATTGGCTCCACCTTGGCTTGACCTCTGCAGCTCAGCGAAAGGCGGCATGATTACCTGGGTGTCAGAACAACCCGAGGAGAGCAAGGGCGGGACGAGCCGCGTCGCCCCTGCTCCTCTAATAAATCACAGGAATAAGTACACAAACCCCCGAGAGCAGCGCCGATGAAAAAATAAATACCTGGAGTGACGTTGTTAGTCCAAAGGTTTATCCATCTCAAACAAGACAGATTTCTGACTGTACTGTCAATCAGTCTTCTAGTAGAGTAGGTATTGACTGATTGTATCAGTGAAAACAAGAGGGGGTGAAATAATCTGGCTCGTTTCTCCCTGTGCTACTGCCGTGTGGGCCCGGATGGGTGTGAATGAGGTTGGGACTGTCGACCTTTTCCACAATCAACTTTAGCTGGCAGGTGATGGTCAAACTTTGCACAGCAGGACGGATGTTTCAGAGCGATTATTGCGGTGACTTTAGAGACAAAACAAAGCAAACTGGTCTCAAAAGTCCCTTTTGCCAAAATTTTCCCACATGTTTATGTGCTGTTAATCTACCTACAGGGCTGAAAGTTACAAATTACATGTCTTTGGTTCCCCTATTTATTGTAAATCAATAATTCAATTTTTTAAATAAGGAAATTAGCATTGCTTTTTTAAACTTTTGATCGCGGCTTAGATTTCTCAGCCCTTTTCCACTGCAACATTTGTCCTGCAGTCTAATTTAAGGCTCATTACATCAATGCAAAGTCACATTTTGCACCAATAAAGGCAGGCCCTCTCTCTGAAGTCAAATCTTTTTGAAAAGGTCTCATCCTTTTTTCTTTCCCTCTCTTACACACCCACATATCCACACGCACTCACCCACTTTTTCCACGTCACGCTGTGCTTGCATAATGTTTGAACTGGTGGATTTCTCCACCAGCGCAAACTGCAGCCTTAAAGCGCGCAGTAGCTTTGCTGGTGGGCAGACAGGAAAAGGAGCAGAGTTCCGATAATTATGCCGGTTTACTGTGGAGCGTCCGTGACGTGAACTGTGACCTGGACTGTGAGGAACCTGCAGTGACATACAGGACTGTGACTACAGCGCCAGATTATTCGTTATTCATTCGAAGGGTTCAGGGTAATGGAATCCACACATGTCAGACCTTCCCGTGATGGGACTGCTTGTTGTTCTGCCAATGACTGACACGCTTCAGAGTCTCCAGGATAGTTTCTCAGACAACTTTGAACCAGTTACAATTTTACCAGCGTCAAGGTCCACTGTCTACTGCTGCTATCACACGTTCACAACCTGATCCTAAACCCACCCTTAGATAAGTAAAATTAAGCTTTTATTCTATACCACACTCACACACACACACACACACACACACACACACACACACAAGGTTGCCTACCTATGTGGCTTCTGTGCGATGATGCACCGGTCAGCTGTCCCCAGAGAGACACCATACAGACGGTCAGCAGCAGCGCCCTTCTGCACACGCCCTGTAGGTCCCTCTCCTGCATTCTGGAAAAGAAAGGATAAAATATCATCATCAAGTGGACACATTTTCATCTCCCCTGGTCACCACTGTGACACCCCCCCCCCCATCCTGATGAGCTAGAGTAGCATTAGGTTGATGGGAGAAATCCCAGTAATAAACCTGTGTGGTGGCTACACTCTCCCAGGAAAATGGTGTGATTAGCACCACAGCGCAGTCCTTCTGCTGATGTGCAGATATAGGCAATTAGACCACAAATTGGAATTTGTTACTTTCTTTATTTTTTGACAAATTCGTTCTGCTGAAAAACAACAGATGCTAACCTTTGGGAACCGACAGCGTAGAATCAATGTCTTGTTAGCGGCTTCCATCAAAGAAGTGCAAAGACAAAGACTCTTCCTCCTAAATTTAAAACTATCTTCACAGCGTAGTGTGGGGAAACACTGATCAGGATCAATGGATGGATTGATTGTTATTTGATGTAGCAATAGCATTAACAGTTATATTTTACAGAACATTAACATGTCTGTAACAAAATGAATAAAGAAAATTACTAGATGATGCAATTTAATTTAAGAAACAATTTTAATCATACATAATAAATTCATAATTTGTAAATCCAGTCAACAAATCCCAAATCTAATTTGCCCTCAGAGCGTTGAGTGTCTGCACAGCTCGTCCAGCCAGCCTAATCTCTGCCTAAAAAACAAAGATGACATTGTTTTCTAAATGCGATGTTGTCCCGTAGCCATGTGTAAATCTGAAAAAGCAAACACATGAGCGATGGGAACACCTCTATAAAAACCCCAGCAGTCAAAAACAGCAGTTCAGATCTAGAGTCAGCAAGAACAAAAGAAATCTGTTTGAGCTGCCTGTCTCCTCCTCTCTCGCTTGCTGTCACACTGCTACCTGGGTGGTGAGTAATGCCGTTTGTGTGGCTAGTCTTAATGTGCGCCGCTCAGTAATCCTCATGTACTTTCACAGGGCCGCTGTCCAGTAATGCTCTCCATCTCTATCAGAGGGGCCCCCGTCGAGAGCCGAAGACATCAGTGGCTCATTTCGCTGCCAACAGAACTGGTCTCGTCTCTCAGAGGACGAAGCCGCCGATCACGGCTTTGCTTTGAACTCCGTTCCAGGCGCCGTCACTCGAATTAGCAAAAAAAAAAGCTCTGTGGATTCGTGCAATGAGATCAGCGCTTGCTTATCTGGCAGAGGCCTGCATATGTAGGAGATGTGTAGCTGCAACTGCCTGCGCTGGCAGCCAGAGCTGGGTGAGATTTATCTCTGCACAGATTCAGACAACTGATGCAGAAGTACTGCTGGAGACGGCCCAGACAGTAAACATGGCATCTGCAGCATTACCATTAGATCTCTGAAGGGCTGGATGGAGAAGCTTCAGGCTTATACTCCTCCATCTCATTAAATGTTGATGCTAAATGTTCCACCTTCGTGGCAGAAGGCGATGCATAACTTTGGATAAGTTGGTTTACAGACTGCAATAAAGGCTGAGGAGTATTTACCCAGAATCTAGTTTAGCCAGAAAAAAGGAGGAACCAGAGGAAAAAATACAATGCTATTAAAAAAAGATAATAAAAAAAAAAGTGTCCTTATCGCTTGTGTTATAGTCCAAAAACAAAGTAAAACTGTCTTAGTTACGGTATTTAGTATCTTGTGCTGATGACATCTTGTTATCAAAGATGACACCATAGCAAACAGGACGTCCGATCATGTCCAGAAATATATTAAAGCAGTGCAGTGCACCACTAAAAGAGTGTAAAAATCAGGTCTACACACACACACACACACACACGAGGAACTTTCTGAGTGCAAGGGGGTGTATGAAGAAAAAACACTTCTTTTAGCAAACCTGATACAAACACATTCTGAGTCTGAAGACCAGCAGCAGCAAAGCTAAAAAGCTGGTGGTAAAGGACAAGTTTAAAATGCAGATTTGAATGTATCATCTAAACATGTGTAGAAACAATTTGATTTTACAGGTGAAACATAACCACGGATGTGTTTTTTGCTGTGACTGTTGGGGGTTTATACGGAACCTGATTTTCTATGTCATGGTTTCTGCTTTTGGTCCGGAACGCCTCGAAAAATGTGACCAAGGTTGTAAATTTTGAGCTGAAAGAAAATACTGTGTGTCAAAATAACACGCAGCAGAGAATCGGTTCTCCTAGCGATCAGAAGCCGTATCGGGCGTATTTTTCTCTCCTGTTTTCCAATCAGCAGCTTCTACCTAGATATTGGGTGAAATTGCCAGTTCATGGCGTTCATCTGCTCCAGCATGTGTTTAAGAAGCGCCAACCCCCCACTGCGCTTAGTGCACGATGTTTTTTGACCTCGCTACATTATTACTTTGTGGGGGGGGGAGTTTCTTAAAAAAAATTAAAATAAAATAGCTTTCTTTTTGTTGAGTAATGTAGTAAGAATCAACACACTTTGTGGGTGCGTTGAGTCCGAGATGAGATGTGGAACCGTTGCGTCTGGAGTTGTTTATGAATTCTCAGTTTTCCCACCTGACATTCGGCGGTCACACTGCGTTTCGATTGCTACCTTGTGTTTGCTGGTGTTCAGGTGGCCTGTTCAAACTGCTTATTAAGAAAATTACCTCACCCAATAAATGTGACACCCTGAGCAGGTGGCTCATCATAAAGTTGGTAAGCCTGTTTCCTTTTAGCTTAGGATTGATTTCTACATGCAGCCGTTACGCATCATATTAATTCAGATTTGATGTTGTTTTTTTGGTTATATATAATTTATTCAGAGCTGGTGCAATTTTTATGTCTTAAAATACCTGTTTTGTCTTGTTTTGTTTTGTTTTTGACAGAGTGAAAATTGTACAAGTTTGATTTCACTTTTTTCCAATGAGGGGAAAATGCAGAATTGCATCCAGACAAAGGTTTCACACACACACAGACACACGTACACGCGCACCCACACACACCTCAGAGCAAACGTATATCATCTTGTAGCAGCGCTGGATAAATGGAACCATTAAGAAAGAGGAGTGTGTTCCCAACTGATACGTGACAGCGTGGATGAGCTCGAGGTAGCTGCCATGGTTAGGGGGCAAAACAAAACCAATGCTGCTGTTTGTGTTAGGCGTTCTTTTGTTTACTGCCTTTTTTTATGTATGACTCCAAGTTGGTTGTGTCCCAGCAGTGGAGCCCAGGGCCAGTACCATAAAAAGCAATTCTGAGAGAAAAAGCAAAAAACATTGAAAGTCACACATCGATATGTGGACACTTAGTCTGTTTTTGGTTTTGGTTTTGTTCTTAAAACCTAATGGATGGTGGGTCCAGGGTTTTGATTCAGATTCAAAGAAAGAGGTTTTCAAAGGTTTTTTTAAGGTATCGACACAAACAAATCTTTTTCCTCCACAATGCAAAAAGACATTAGAAAAGCGTAACCGATTTTTTTTTTTCCCTGCAAATGTGGAGTATATGTATACAAGTATTTTTTGCTCTCAGCTCTGATTTTCATTCCACGCGGACTGACCTCCTGCTCAGTTTAAAAGAACCAGTTTGCTGACCATCCCGTATTTGAGATGACTCGCGCTTGTGAGGGTTTAGACCAGGATTACGCTGAGGCCACAGCGACAGTTATTAAACCTGCCCACACACACACACACACACACACACACACACACACACACATTAACCACAGATAAAAATGTATGACAAATAAATGACAAATAAAATCTAGTTGTGAAGATGACATGGGAGATGTTGACCATATCTGGTTGTTTATGAGTTAGCCTAGAAATGCTTGTCCTGCCACATTCTTCAAACTTCACTGCTGATATGATTAAAGATCTCAGATCTGCTTTTCCTCCTTTTATCTGAGCAATATGAGTGTGAGAATTACCGGCTGAGTGTTTTGTTTTGTTTTTTTTTTTTATTAAAGGGCGCCCCATCAAATATATCAGTCAAATATCCAGTATTACCATATTCTTTATTACGTTAGTCTGTTAACAGCTACAGTGACTCAACTGAGCAGCAAAAAGCATTTGTCGCAAACATAAATCTGCAGTAACCATCAGTAACAGCAGGTCCATACATTTGACAGGGTTTAAAGAATTCATCAGCACATAACATGGAATTATAAAGGATAAGAAAAAAAGTAGCATATGGCTAAACAGACAGGCATGCGCAGAATGCTTTTATAGCCCATAGATATGACAGCAATTACCATAAACATTAAGGATATAGAAGCACCAAGAGGCAGCTCAACTTGGACCTTCGCTTTCATAAACACTACGTGGTGATATTTCACTGATGGAAAGTTTGACCTAACAACCACTTATACCATTTATGTCTGCTTTGTTGTTGGATTATTTGCTAGTTTAGCACCATGAACTAAACTGTGACTTGCAGCCTCTTGGTTTGTCTGATACTTTCAAAGAAGTTGGAGTTATAAGAAGGAGAGAGCAGGAGCAGAGGAGGACTGCTGCCATGCCCCAGCATTTACTCCCTGCCGGGCCTGGTGAGGGGAGTTATTTCGGCAGAGGAGGAGGAGTACTTAGTTCCAGAAGGCAACATTAGGCTCAGACCTGTTGAGGAATATCCCCACGGGTGCGGAGGTTGAGGTCAGCTCAGCATAGCCGTGCCTCGGTGACACACTCGGCTACTCGCGCTCTATCGCGCTGTTGGCCTCTATCTCCGCGGTCAGGTCTGTCTGCTTCTGACTCATTCCCTGTCCTCACTGCCTGTTCTGTGCCACCGGACGCATGGTACAACGCAGCAGGGATCAGATATAGTCGTCCAACTGCATCATCCCCCTGCGCAGGATGGTGTCCGGTGCTGGTGGTTAAAAAATAGAGCTGTTTTTTTTACCATTTCAGTCACATTTAAAACAAAAAAAAAAACACCGGAACGTAAAGGATGGATGCCGAGGGCTTACCTCCAAACATGTCCTGCAACTGTAAGCTTGATTTAGGCCAAACGTATCAAAAACCCTCTGCACTGTCACTTTTTAGCAACAGAAATGTCAGACTGTTTTGTAATAACAGCTATAATTGGCAGCTAAAGCATCGTGTTAAATGACTGAGCTGTACGATAATTGTAACTGGATGCTGCACAATCATATGTGCTGTGACCGTCACGCGCTATCATGGGATTCCAGAGCGCGGTGGGGGGGAGTAATTCATATGTATTTAAGTGTTAGCGTGCAGAAGTGATGTTGCAAGATAATCTTTATCTAATGAGCCCAAAGAAAGGAGATGTTGATACCTGGTCACAGGCTCTAATTTAAAATACGAGCGCTGATACTCTGATAGAAATGCGGGCAAGAAAATTTCTTTCCAAAAACTTAAGCAGAACCCATTAAACTCAAATAATGTTTTTACAGCCCTGTTGCTACTTTAATATTGTTGCTCACACACAGTTTAGGATCTAGTTGATGTTATTGAGTCATTTGCATCTAAATGCATTTTGGTTTGTGATTCCTATGTTTTCTTGTAGCATTTATCCATCAGAAGTCAAGTATGATACTTTCTTCCATTCAAAATTGTTGCGAGCGAGCCGCATCTCCAACACGACTGCCTGAATGAATATTCAAGGCCGTGAAGAAGGCTTTGACACAAAGTGAATTTGTGAGCTAGGCAGAAGCTGTAATAAGATCAAAGTAAGGCTAAGTGGATCTTCAAGCTTTATTTTTCGCATTTCATCCAACAATGTGCGCACTGGAGCAGAAAATTATTCAGCCTCTTTAAAGCGGCGGCGAGTCGCTCTAGAATAAACAACTTTCGCTCAGGTCTTCCTGCTTATACAATTAAGCTCTGATGAGTGACTGAGCAGATAAGACCTATCACCAAGAGAAGCCCAAGTCGAATGACAAACGGCAGAACTAATCCTGACCAACAGTCTCCGCGTGTGCACACTTCTGGGTGATTTTTTTTTTTAAGAAGCAAGTGTAGTGAGGCATTTTACCAAAAAAAAAAAAAAAAAAACAAAACGGGTTTTTACACAGGGCCAACATCACAATGCAGGCCTGACTAAACCCTGAAGCCGCCTTTAACCTCAACCAAGGCTGCCGTCCCTCTGCAGCCTTTCTCTCCGTGCAGAGCCTCCAGGAAGGAGACACTGTTTAAAACCGTAAAAAATATTGTTCATTTTTTTTATAATTTCTTGAAAACAAAAAGCTGGACCCTGTTATTTCATGCAAATGATGGCATTTGAAGGTTTATATGTAATTACCTAATTACAATCCATACCTTTAAGAATTCCTACATGAGTGTATTATGTTTTAATTTTAGAAAAGATCAAGTTTGTCAAGGACATCCTGGCTATTTATTTTAATATAAGTGTATCAATGCAGTCTTTTCTTTTTGGTAATGAGTTTCTACAACATAGAGAATTAGCCCAGGAAATCTTATCTGTGCTAACAAAACTGCCCCTAATCTGTAGTTAAAGGTTACCTGCTCATTCTTTGACTTCAATTAATTTTGTTTGAAGCGCACAGCTAATGATGCAAGTTTCATTATTTCACTCCTGTTACTTTTAGTGTCAGATCCCAGATAAACTATTTATTTTGCTTCAGTCATTAGCTGAAGAAACACGGTGGACATTCTCCAAGACGCCTCACTGCTTAATTATTTTTCTGAAATTTTCCATAGAATGGAGGCAAAAAATAATAAGAAATGTGAATAATAAATAATGAA
The DNA here is from genome assembly GCA_000180735.1 of Tetraodon nigroviridis. Classification (NCBI taxonomy): domain Eukaryota; kingdom Metazoa; phylum Chordata; class Actinopteri; order Tetraodontiformes; family Tetraodontidae; genus Tetraodon; species Tetraodon nigroviridis. The sequence continues at coordinate 578,759 of CAAE01015043.1, read as the reverse complement.
TACTAATGAATGTTTGTGTATCTAGCTAAACATAACCATGCTGTTCAAACATTACTGGAGAGGTTGGCTAAAGTACAGTCTTTTCATTAAAAATGTAAATGCATCGGATGAGATGCTTAATTTGCCTCTTTTTCCCAACCCACATTTTTTTTTTGCATTCTAGTCCAGTGCCCACAAATTACTATAAATAGTTTTTTTAATTATTATATTTAATTAAAAATATTATCATTTTTTATTATAATTATTATATTTTTTTTAATAGAGTGAGGTGCCTGAAAGAGAGTGCTGATGTGGGAGTGGCATCACAGCAGACCTGGGGTGAGGGCTTCATAATCCATCTGTTTTCAGCATCAACAAAATACTTGATTGCTTCTTCCTGTGAACAGAATGTTTGTTTTATCACTCCCAGAGGCAAGATTTTGTTTTTATTCTGGTATTTTTGCCAAACAATTTGCAGCAAAGATTTTAGGATATAAGCCATCTCCACAAGTCAAATCACTTAAAGTCAGCTTGCTGCGGTGGTGCTGCTGTACTGCCT
>CAAE01015043.1:537214-578151 GCA_000180735.1 Tetraodon nigroviridis | reverse complement strand
ACACATGGAAGTAGTTTGTGTTCCTCATTAGCCTCCATGTAGGCCAGCAGCATATGTGCCAGTCAAAAGGAAGGCTTGTTTGCCACAAAAACAAACAATGGTCCTCTCACCATATAATAATAAGCACCTGCCCCTCCATTCGACTCCACGTTGCCCACAAACATTTCCAAACTTCTGCTATTATCAGTTCAGTTCCCTGCTTTGGTTTGCTAGACGTACACGTGTTTCAGGTGGACCAGAGTTTTCTTTTGGAGGAAACCAACTCTGCTCTATTTACAGCGGCCTGAACAGCTGGAGCGCGGAAGCGCCTCGGGACATCACGACACTGCACAATCTTAAAGTCCATCAATACCTTTGAAAGACTGCAACTTTGCTGCGAATGCATTATTTACAGTAAAACGAGGCAACGTTCCTGTCCCATTTGCTTCAGAAGAACTAGCTTTGCATGTGTTAATAAATAATAAATGTGCAGCACAACGCGTGGGAAACGAGGAAGAGCAGGCATAAAGAGGAGCCATGTCAAACAGCATGAAGGAGGACAAGGCTGCTTATTCTGGGCTGTGTAGAGCGCCGTCCATGCACGTGAGGCACCCACAATAAATTAAAAACTACATGACAAATTGTATGTACAAAAATAAGTATACATAAAAAAAATAAATAAATGGAGGGCAAACATTGTTTGAAAGAAAAACAAAATCTGCATATCTGGCAGCAATTGGGTACCTCAGCACGTTGCTGAGCTAATCTTGTAAGGGCTACAGACATTTCCAACAGAGAAACAGACTGTTACACATGTAACTGTCATTTATTCCATTTCCCCATATACTGCAGATGGAAGGTCCACACAAAAACGTATGGACCGGTACCGTGCCATAAAAATGAATAAAGAGCAGGGTTATAGACCTGGCAGAACAGTTCAATTTATCAGTAATAGGACAGTAGTTAATAAAAGTTGCTATAAAAGACGCCTTCAGAGAGCATTGGTCGTAATTGGATGTCGAGTGCAGCCCTGTGACATGTTTGCACAAGCTAACTCTCAAAGCAATTTACGTACAAACAAAGCTCCAACGCCGTGGGATCCAGACACAGTCATAAAACAAATATTAGTTAAGCTCCTTTAGATGTTTTCGCATCTTGTGAGAGTTGAAACAGGTTTTATTTGTGCAGATGTGAAATCCAATAAAAAAACAATAAACAATTTTAAAAAAACGAATAAAAACCCCACAAATATTCACATATTAGTTTTTAAAAATCTATTATATATTCACAAACAAAATAGTTATGAATATTATATAATATTTTGATGCTGTGTCAGATGTGCCCTTGATTTTCTGGACCTCAAGAGAGGTTGAAATCCTGCAGCCCACCTTTCATTTAATTCTCCCAAGATTGAAATTCAAAGCTGGGTATTATATCTTGATATTGCAGAATATGAAATTATTGAAATAAGGTTTAAAAATAGAACCGACGCCTAACTCAGGTCTGGCTGATGGGACTGGGCCTGTAGTCATGATGGCATTTGGCATCCTTTGAGTATCAACAAGAAGGCTGTGTGCTAGGTGAGCTCCTGCCCATACATTCACACCACTATGTGGGAGCATTAAAAATGTCAGATTACCTAAACATAAAAAAAAAGAACATGGGTAAAGTCAGCAGGGAGCAGACACAACACCTTGGCCTCCTTTTTGTGGGACTTTCCTTTAACTGTGGTCCACAATTAGAAAAATGTAATGCCAAAACACACTCACACACAGGCAAAATGTCTAAGAAGCCATCTCAATCAAGTGTGACGTCAACAAACAGATTAGAAGTGTAAAGACATTTTTCATGGAAGATGGATCTGCTGTGTGGACTGCGCTCTTGGCAGAACCTCATGGATTCCGGGAGAAGGAGCAGGGAAGTAGAAAAGAGAGGAGCTAAAAGAATCCCTTTCCAAACCGGAGCAGTTAAATTTTTTGACAGGCCTGCTTAATTCCCTTTAAGAGTCCCTTCAAAAGATTTTATTCTGTGCTGCTCCTTTGTGCCTCTGCAGTGGGGAGTCGTGTGTTTTTGCTTTCCGGGCACACTTCAGTCTATTTATGCAAGCTAATTTAAAGTATAAATGAGGCAGCATTTTTTGGTGAGTGCTCAGACAATTGCAAGAGGGAATAGAGTGTACTGTTTATTTGTTTCGCCTATAGTGAGCTGAGCATAGATGCTGCCTCTCTGGTGACTCCTTAGATTGTACTGCCGCATATAATTACAGATCACGCGTCATCAGATAAATCCTAATGCATACGGAGGCAATATTTGCCAACGTGACCCCATCACAATTGTCTGGTTTAGCGTTGTCAGCGGCTGATACGGTGATATAGGCTTACGAGCGCACATGCATGGCGAACACAGCTGCAGAGGAACGTCTGGGGTCCCTGAGTTAATCCGCTGACAGTCTTCCTACTGCAAGTGTTTAGCATCAATTGACGAGATGGGCGGAAAAATCATTGAATGTGGATGCTTCCAAATCTTTCTACATATAGCTCTTTCTCCCTACAGCCTGAAGAGGTTTCCAATATGTATGTGCATACGGTTACTTCGCATCAAGTCAGCTTGGTCAAATAAGCGTAACGAGTTGAGCGGATGTTCGCTCTAGGGTTGCTCTGCATCTGCATTCTGGTGAAGTGGAGGGAGAAGAACGAGGTGCTCCGTGTCATGAATCAGGACACAATGCCACCATTGCTGAGCTGTGCAGCCAAATCCAGTGTAGACAAATATAGCAGGTTTTCTATGCAGCCTCAAAATAGTAAATCACTGATGCAGAATTCTATGATTGTCCGCATCTTTGCATGCTGGATTCGTCACCGAGAGAAACACACTACAATTTTGTTTTACAAACAGTTTATACTAATCTGTAAGTCACAGTTTAGTGACTTACCATATACCTAGTTATACCTGATTACATTACCTGTGCAGAGCAGCACTATTTTCATCAGAAAAAAATGACTGTCCAAATATAGCAACAATGACACACAATGTCAAAATAACTTAGCGTGTGTCTTCCATTTCATTTTGCACCTTTTGGGCAGGATAAGTAATCGCATTTCCTGTCCTTTTTAAATCAGAGATTTCAAAATAAATCTCAGTGAGATTTGATTTGTCTTTTAAATGAGGTGAGTGTGTCGAAGTGCCAGATGTCAAGGGGCATGGCGTTCCAAAGGGCGATGGTGAGGGCTCTGCCCAACCTCCCACGGTACAATATTTGGTCTTAATGATGAAGGTGAGAAGGTTGGCCCCTCCAGAGTGAAGGCAGGGAGTGGGAATCAGTCAGATTCCCACTCAGAGCTTTGCTGGGTGATGAAGAGGATCGTGCCCAATGGATAGCCAGAGATGCTGATGGATGATCGGACTGATAAATTCTCTGGAGTGTGAGTGGGTGAGCGACCAGGCAGCTGAGTTTTGAACATACTTTTATGGACAGCAGTGGAAGAGGATGCTGCTGCAGCAACCTAGTCTGGAAGTGATGAAGGCATAGATGCATGTTTCAGCAGCTGAGGAGAGAAGGTTGGAGTGGAAATATGTGTTTGCTATGGAGGTGGAGGAAAGATGTTTTAGATGCCGAGGTTTTTTGGGGAGGAGCGCCTGAACACACATTAATGTAAAAAGTGAAGCTGTCGCTGGAGGGGAGAAGAAAATTTGGGCTAAATACGAAGGTTTCTATTTTATTTTGGTGTTGGACAACATGACCAAGTGAGGACATTTACCATTTTTATCCAGCATCCCTTGGGTCTCCAAAAGTACCTGTCGAACTTAATGCATGTACCATCCACTCTCCCCGTCTTGTCCCCAGCTTACCTTCCAAAGTAACTCAAAGGAGAATTGATTTCCTCGTCACTGCAAGCTGTTTTTAATTACAGAGTCAAATGATCTGTTAATGGACACAGTGAAATCTGTTACATCATCTTATATATAAATAAGCTGTCTGCATCAAAGCCAAGAATCCCGTCCCAAGTGGGCCAGGTCAGACAGGATTACCGATATATGAAACTGCATGCGGATGCTTATGACAGAGCAACACTTAATTAGCTTCTGTCTGCTCATTTATATCCGCCTCAGCCTCATCCTATAGCTCCCCGATGCTGCTGTGCACAAAAAAATTTAATTTACCTAATGTGACTCAGAGAGACACCAAAGTGGTGGCAGCCAGAGGGGTAAACTCAAGACCACCATCTTGCGCGTGGCGTGAAATCACAATGCAGCACATATTGTAACGGCATTGTGCTAAAGTCGGATGAAAGTTGATTCCCGCTTTGTTTCCAACTCCCCTACAAAGCCCCTTTTTCCTCTCTCTTTTGTACTTATTCCAGAAATGAAAATAGAATCTGATTCAGGACGACAAGGCTCAATCTCCCTGCAACACATGTCTAGACAATCTTCATTTAGTGCCTCTTTTGGCTTTTATTTATTTTCCCTCACTTTTTTCTTTCTTCTTTTGAGCGAGGGATGAGCTGATGTAGGGCAGAAATGACAGTTTCAATAAGAAAGATTTATGGATGTTACCTGACCCAAAAAACGTTCAAAATTCTAGCTTTCTGTCAAAATCAGCATGAGGATTGAAAAATTCTGTTTAATGAAATATGCCTGTGTGATCTTGTCAGGCAGTTCTAAAAATATTACGGAAAACTGACTCGATTGTTCATATTTGTTATGCTTTTAACTTAACGCTGGATCTTGTATCGGTAATTAAGGCAGACGGGTTTGAGTCTTGCAGGTTCCAACAGCAGCGACACTGACCTGAAAAACGCAGCCATCCGAAGCCCTGAACCCGAAACCATTCTGAACTGCCGTAGCGGTACTGGTGTGCAGTAATTACCGCAGCAATTTCCCTAGTGCCACCCCACCCCACACACACAACCCCAACATTTACCAAAAACCTATTCGCAGAGTCAGAATTGTGTGGAGCAGAAACATGTCATCTGAGAAAAAGGGAATATTTTACCATTTCCTCCCAAGCGGCGGGTGCAGCAGAAGCAGCGTTTCAACCTCAAATCCTTTCTTTGACCTGCAAGCAAAAGTGGCACAGCAGTGGAGGGGGAGCTCTGCTGATGATCTACTAACTGCCACTCATTATAATATTACCTTCCTCTGTTCCGCTGCTGTAGAAGAACCTGCCAGTGCCTCTGAAGCTGGTTCATTTTCTATTTTTTTTGTTCCCATGTCTCTCTTTACCACACTTAATGCTCTTGTACATTCATTGCTGCCCATTGGGCATATTCCCTGGAGAAGGGGGGAAGTGGCAAAACTTCATCAAAACCGAGGAAAATTAGAACCATTTGGCTTTTGAGACCCCCACATTGTTCTTTACTGTGAAACACTGTCTCTCCGCAACTTTGTCTGTTTGTGGCTGCAACACTGAGGTGTTGGATTTGCTCCTCTGAGAGATGCAGATCAGGTCCCGAGTTAAGACGTGTTCGATGGGCCCGACAGGGAGGTTTTTCATCGATCTAAATCACGCCTCTTTTACAGAGGTGCACATAGAAAACAAAGAAAGCAAAAGAGTAGCCTAGAAAATAAACAAATACTTTCAAATTACCTATATATATATATATATATATATATATATATATATACATATATATAGTGTGCATGCTTCCTGAGTTCACAGGATTGAGACCAGTAATGGCATGTCACTGCCATGTGGCAGCGGGGGTGACCATTAAGTCACCAGTATCAGGCTGCCTGCAGGTCAATGCACACTTGTTTACATGCTTAGGAAAGAGTCATTCGTTATCAGTGCTTCTCCCCCCCACCCCCAGAGAACAGTTGCATAACATGATATATTGCACTTGCCACTTTAACACTCCTCTGACCTGCGACTGTCCAATTAGAGCTCAGCAAATGTAACTAAACATGACACATTTGCCAAACTTTAAGTAATGACTGAATAATGTGAAATGGAAATAAACAACCATCGCTTTTTGCATTTGCATTGACTCTTAAATAAAAAAGTCGGACTGAAACGATCGAGGCAAATGGCTTCTCTTTAACTTTCTTTTAGTTAATTACAGTAGCTTAGCAACTATTTAACGCTGTCTTATTTCCAAGGCTGCAGTAAATGCTATTCCTTTTGATGGCAGAGATTTTCTTTTGAAAGGACTGATTTAAAGAGTAATATATGGAAAGGAATATTTTTCTCAGTGTGGCCTCTCATTAAAATGAAAATAACATCACTGTAAGCGCTGAAAAACCATTTTTTTTAAGACATGTCTAATTTTCAGTAATGTTATCTGTTGGGTCAAATTCATAAACTGAAGTTAACACTTTCAAGGATGTCAGAATTTAGCTGAACCTCAGGGTATAGAACTTAATACCAGTTCAAAGCGCCTGTGCAAATTATTCGCAAAGTTGGCACATTTCATGAGAATTGATTGTGTATAGCCAGGGCCTCCCATTGGTCAAACATACACTCATTCTGATATAGCAGTTTGTTGGTTTGTTTTTCAAAATACCTTTCAATTAGTATTTAACACCACAGACCACAAACAGACACTGTCTATAATATAATTTATATTTAAATATCTATATTTCTAAAATTATAATCATTCTCTATAGGAGAATGATTATAAAGCACAAGAAATTTGCACCGAAATTAGATTTACTCCTTCTAGGTTCGATTACTGTAATTCACATTGCTCCCTAAACAATGTGTTAAAGCTTCCCCGGCTGGTCTGAGATCACCTTGGTCGAATATTGGCCCTTCCACGCTGGCTCCTTTTAGATACTACCTTGTATATCTCTTACTTGAATGAATGTAGATGTATTTTTTGACATTAATTTTGACGTCTCTACGTAAGAGGCATCTATTGCATGTCTGAGAGAAATGTGGGTAAGGAACCCCCCATCTAACTCGTTTCTTTGAGGTTTTTTTTTCTGAGTTTTTGTTTATTAAGGTTTTTTTCCCGATCCATTTCATTCTGTTTGACTCCTTAACATGGTAATAACGTGTTTAGTGGCACATGATTGCAAACAATTAGTAAAAAGTGGTTTTCTTTTTTGGAAATTGCAGCTGAAACGACACACAAGGGAGTTGAAACGTTTCACAGCAAGACAGGTGACAGCATCATCTAAGCCACTGGCAAGTCCCCGATGCTTGCTGTGTTTCCTACAAGGTTTTAAATTGGTTTAATGATTGACATGTCTTTCGGAGAATTTATCTGAGGAGGAGATGAGGCATCACGGTCTTTGTCAAGACGTCTAACAAGACACAACAAGGACTGAAAATAGAACTTACTATTTTTACTCAAGTACTTGGATACTGTGTTGCATGAAAATTCATGAAATTTGTTTTTAATTTTAAAATGCGTTGTATCTTTGGGTCTGCTCCAAGGGAGGAGATTAAAGTTGATGTTTTTTTTAATCCGACCTATTGCTAATTAAAGAAAAACCTGAGTCCCCGCTGTGATTTTTCTCTATTCCCTTTGATCATCTGGCCATTGTGTGACTAAAATAGTCATGGCTGCTGTTTTTACTCTTTTCATTTTAATCGTGCAATTTATGTGGCCTGTGACTGCGCATGCTAATACTCCTTTATGCTAAGTGGATTGTATAAGCTTGTTTGGCCTAATCTCAGAGGTGTAAGCAGATGCACAACAGCAAACTGATTTTTTTCTGTTTTTTTTTTAAAGAACTGCTTACACCCTCAGTGCTAAGGATGCTAAACATGCAATCGATCCAGAAGCGAAGCAATTAGTCAGTGGGTTGATTATTTACCTGACAGGGAATTTCTACAGAAATCAACATAAGAGAATTACTTTAACTGCAGCCATGCACATACATGTCCATATTAATTCTGAAACGTTGCTGACTGCGGACTTCAGAGCTTTTTTTTTTTTACCTCCCCCTCCTCTTCTATCATTTTTTTTTCCCATACCTCTATCCGCTCAGTCTCTCGCCAATTCCAACCTGGCAGCTGTCTGTTCAGCTACAGTTATCACCTTCTAGACCACAAGGTATACTCTCGCAGATATAAGCCTGCTTCCTTTGTGTGTTGCAGCAGAGGTTTGAAAGGAGGTCCTCCCTGAAAATGACCTTCCTCTATTTCAAAAAGCTGCATGCATAAGACAAGATCAGCCGACAGCAACGTCAAATGCAAAGAAACAGCGAGATCCCCACTGTTCCTGACAGGCTTCATGTATAGATGCAGACGTGTTCTTTGAAACATGTTCTGGTTTTTTTGGTTTTTTTTTGTTAAGCCCTGCAATCAGAATATTAAAGGCACACTTCACAGCACCCTCGGATCACTATGTGTCTATTCAGGTCCCGCTTAGAGGCGGAATATAGCACTAACTAAATGAACTGTACTAAATAGATTTTAATTTTTAGCATTTTCCTTCACATACAGTCATAGAAATAATAGAATACATATATATTTATATATATATATACGGTATATATATAATTTAAAAAAAACCCAAAAAACTATTGAAATTTGAAAGCAATATTCTGGTGTCTGGTCTATTTGCTACTCACAGTGTCCAATTTTGTCCAACCATGAAGTTGCCAGGTGGGGTTGTCGTTTCATTTTAGCCAGGCAATAAACTAGGACATAAACAAGATATATTTAGAAATTCCACTTAGCTTTCCAAATCAATTTATTTTCTTGCTTTGTGTGGGAAGCTCTTTTAGTGCTGTTGTTGACGATTTTTTTTTCTAAAACCTCAAAAAAAAAGCGACACACCCAATCTAAACAGTCCCACAGTTCTGTTTGTCAGAGATTAAAGAAAATATCAGTGCCAACAGACAAAAGTGTCTTGTAAATTTTTACAGAACCTCCAACCCTTAATTAATCCCCTCTTCCTGCCAAACCTCTGACATCATAGTCCAATAAGCCCCAACAATAAAACCACCTGCGTAATATTGTGCTGACCTTTACAGTGGCCTTGGCATCACTTTTTATGAATTATGGATGTGATTGAGGTAACTGGCATTTCCTTTAATAACTGCACTCACGTCAGCCTTTTTGTCTGCATGCTAATGAGATCAGATAATCACACTTCTGCTCTTAAACAGCAGTGTGGATGGAGCCGAGAAGAGGGCTTCACATAGAGGTTATCGCTATTTTATCCAGCTTGCTTCATCCACCTGTAATCTGGTGTGAGACGCCTCATTAACAGGAATTAAACACAGCTGCCTCTGGGGTGGTGAGTAAGAGTCGGAAGGTCAACTTCTGACATTGGTGGCTTGGCTGTCTGAGACGGGGGTCGTCTGAAAGGGCCGGACCCATCAGGATGTGGAAGCAGGATGGCACGGAGCGTTCGGGGTAGGACATGGGCCGCGGCAACAGCAATGCTGTCTTTGTCTCTGTTCCATCCATGGTTTGCTACATTGAACAGAGGTCTCTGGGAAGGTGGAAGATGCAAACGGCAGACTGTGGAAAGTGGTGAAGGCAGACCCGATTCACGCCGAACGTGTCAAAAACACCTCCAAACACGCGTTGGAGGTGTTTTTGACCCTGAACTAGGGCTGAACTAGTTGGTGTTGATGGCAACAGCGTGACCCCTTCTTTATGTAAACCACCTGCCTCAAAAAAAAAAAAATCTGTTTGCTTTCTTATTTATCAATCACTGCTTCTTTTTTTTTTTTTTAGATCTGTGAGGTTGTCATCAATTCTGCCCATTGCAGATTTTCAGAATGCAGAAAAAAGTGGATTCATGTTGTGTTGCTGTGTGTGAATGAAGAGGAATATATGAAGAAGAGAGCTCTGATGGCTTGATAAAAAAGAAAAAAAATGCAGTCAATGCTGGAGTTGGAAAATCTACTTCACTTCGCATAAAAATGTAATAAAAGAATGGGGTAAAGAGTTCATGTTCAAGGGAAAGGAAGACAAAGTTTCATCTGCAGGTTGTAGATATAAAATAATGAAATTCCTGCAACAAGCACCCACACACACACACACACATGCATATTTCTATCTTTGTGAGCACTCTCATTAGTTGCCCAGCCCCTTACTCATCGTATCCCCAACCTTTACTTCAACCTTCACCTCATTCTCTCCGGTTTACCTTTAAACCAAGTCCTAAATGTCCTTACATTCCCAGTAAACTTCACATTAGTGTACAACATGGCCCTCACACACACATCTATACATGCATATTCAGACAGCCAGCATCAGATATCAACTATTCCTACATTTGTTTCAGCCTTTTGGCTGAAAATGTCCATCCATGAGGGACATTTACGGTGGTTATTGTTCTGATCAAACACATGGCCAGTTCTTCAGGCTTCAAGGCTTCAGGCCACAAATTAAATATACATGTTCAATCAGCCCCCAGTGGTGAACCACATTTACCTCCTGCTAGATCAAGCATAGCTGGCGCCGCAGTCTACGAGGTCTAATTTTGCCATCGCAGTCAAAAGTGGGATGTGATTGCTTTGTTTGTGCTTTTCCAAAAAAAAAATCCACTGTTTTCAGCTAGCTCCACCGTTCAGCTGGAGGCATGTTAGCGGCGCCTCGGAAAAGTGCAGCCCAGTGGTTTCTTTTCAGATATGGAAGCCAGATGAACTCACAATTGGTAAGCAAAACAAACTGCTTCCAGCGGGCATGGCGTCCAGCCATGACAATCATCTCGAGTTAAGTGTTAACTCGTGTGCTAAAAGAGGGCCCGTGACTCAAAGGTGTTGGCGCCAGTCTTAATTGTGTTTCAAACTGTTCTATATCAAGCTGACTTGTAAGTTAGTGCGCAAGCGAACAGGCCATAACATCCCGATACGCATCTTTGTCTTTGGCAGCAGCTGACTCATTTGTTCAGTTTCACTTAAAATTGAATTACTGTGAAAAAAACCTGTGACATCTGCTTCTCGCGGTGGATGAAAAATTATCAGTGCCAACTATTATTTTCCCTGATCAGCAGAAGCCAACCAAGCTTGCGCTCAACAACTGTTCCTGGGCTACAAATGATGTTGTATGACTGTTTTCTCTCCATTCACAGATGTCTGAAAGCACAACAACACAGAATGACTTTTTTTTCTGTTTTTGTTTTTTTTTTTTTTTTTTTTGAAGTGGGGGCATATGACCAATAGTTCACTTCCAAGTCAGACCAGATAAAAACAAAAGCCTTTTATCTGTGATCTGACTCGGATAATAGCCACGTGAAGCAAGGTTTCGGTTTAAACGTGCAAACTGATCTTAGCGTGGGCGGTTTCAAGGCTCACTTTCAATAATGCCTCTTTCTTTTTTAGAAGGACGTTTGTTCTCTTTGTTATAATATGCAATTATAGCAACTTGTTCTTGTGGCATCCTCAACTGCAACCCTTGACTTGGTGAGCCCGGTTCAGCAGCGAAGGTGTAATCACTGTGTTTTTGTTCTTTTTAAAGAGACATTTGGGGTGGGGGGGTGATTTTGGCTTTTTTTTTTTTTTTGGCTTTTTTGGTTTTTGACTTTTTTCAGTTTAGCTTTAAGGCAGAGAATGTCCCCAGCGACAGGTACGACTTATTGACAGTGGCGGGCCTTGCAACGCCTTCTCATGAATTATTTTCCTTTCTGTTTGATTATGTGGATAGAGCTAAGGAGAGAAGGGTAAGAGAGGCAGCATTTTTGCAGATGTAATCAGTAATGGAACAACAACTCCTCAACTCTTTTGACCCAGTACAACACAAAACAATAAATTATTGAAACATGCACTCTGAATAGCGGTAGGAGCTAATAGTTGCAAAATTGTCTGTAAACACTGCAGAGTGGAGCAGGTTCTGAAGAACATCAGGATGTGTTGATGCTACCATGCATGGTAATATTTATCATGGAATGTCTGCTATTGCTTTCTAAATCATTTGATAATTTTTAGGCGTCTTAGTTGGGACAGGTGCAAGAAAAATATGGCTGCACCACCTCTTGGACCTCCGCCCCCTTATACACACACACACACCCTGCAAGTGGGACAGTACGCCATCAATGCGAGGTGCATGTGGAGTGAAGAAAAGTGCAGGAGCCGCACACAAACGGGCAGTCAAGAACCAGGAGAGGTGAGGCAGAAAATTAGGAATTTAACCGGAGTTGGATGACCGCAAGAGTGAGGCAGGGAGAGGGTGTGTGGATAAACAGATGCACAATTTAAGGAGAGAAAACAGGGATGGGATGGGGAGGGAGGGAGGGAGGGGGTGTATGCATGTGCAAAACTTTAAGGCAATGAAGTATAAGATAGGGAGAGAGAAAGAGACTGCCCATAACAGAAGTGATGCTCAGTGGTTCATTTTTCCCACTGCATATTATAGATATCTCACATCTAGCCGCACAATAATTAGGATTTGTCTTCGATGATTGTTTTTAACTAAAGTTTTAATTTGGCTTTATTGCCAGACACAGAATTTTCAAGCTGTTAGTGCAAAGCAAACACTTTGTTGAAAATTAACTGAGCAGTAGGGAGGGATGTCAAAACAGTCTAGAAGATGTGGAAGAAATTCTTCACAAAGCTAACGATTCCTCTGGGAGGCAGTGTCATTATGGGCTAATAATAACCATAATTCAACGCAATGGCTTATGTGTTTGCGCCTAAATATCTGTTAATTTTTTTTTTTTCAAGTAAATGCTAAGGCCTTTCCAAACAGTTTCCAGACAGATGGAAAAATGTATATATATATATACAGTACATATAAACTTGCAGTGGGAGGGTGGGGATCAATACAGCTTTTGGATATTTTAGGAAAATAATTGAGGATACACACAGACAGGCAGAGAAACAGACAGACAGACAGACCAGAGCTGCGCCCAGGCTTTGGTGCATGTGTGTATTTAGAGAGCTATTCCTGAGGGGAAGGCAAAGAGCAGCAAAGCTCAAACAGAGCCACAGAGTCATTATTTTTAGTCCTGTTTGCTGTGGGCTCGTTCTGAACGCCCTTTCTCTCCTCGCCTCCTCGAATAAAGAGCGACGGCGTGAAAAAAAAACAAAAAGGAGCAGGCCCGGAGGAGAACAAACGCGTCAATACAGAAAAAAAAAATTCTAATGTCACTAGAACCATCACTTTTCTGCATTTGTCCAATGTCACTGTGGCACAAGTGCACGCTGGCATTAACAGCTGAAGTCATGTGTCTTTATTCAAAATGCAAAATAAACGTTGTCTGTATCAGTTTATTCTTTATTCTTCCTGGTGGACGTTCATGGGTCATTAGACAGGAGAAAAGGTCTGACGTTGTGGCTCTAGATAAAAGTGCAGCTGGTGCACTTTTCCCTGAAGGTGTGTGTTTGTGCGCATGTGCGTGCATATGTGTGTGTGTGTGTGTGTGTGTGTGTGTGTGTGTGTGTGTGTGGCGTAAACTACAGGCACTAATGAACGTTTGTGTGACGATGACACTATACACGCGTCTAAACGTCCGTGTAACCGTGCGCGAGACAACGAAGCATCAGAGACGGCGGCTCTTTCCAGGGGAGTTGGTGCAGAACCAGTGATGGCATCTATAGTGTGATCTATCACACACAGCCACCTGCTCCCCAGAAAGAAGGCCAGTTAAATGCCACATCTGCTCCAGTCCGGCGCTGCCGACAAATGAGTGCGAAAAGCACCCCAACCCTAGTTGCCATTTCTCGAAAGAAAATACATGTAACCCTAATTTTGCACTCACGGTAACCCACATGGAACCAAATGATGCATGGGCAGCTGTCAAATGACCATGAAAATGGCAGAGGAGAACGTCAGGAGGTTGCAGAAGCTGCACACACCGACAGTAAAACCCAACTGGTCACACCACAAATGAGCTTCGGCAAATTCTGACCGTCTGTCTGCATTCGGTGGGCTCGCTGCGTGAGATGAGCCGTGCTGGTGTGGACAAAAAAATGACTGTGCTGTGTGCTGAGGCGGACATAACGCTCCCAAATATCTTTGACTCAGCTACATTTTATTGGCAGCTTTAATGTGTATCTTCAGTGTAGATTCCAACCAAATTAGTTTTTGTTCTTCATATGCACAGTAATAGCTTTTAAAATGCATATTTATTCAGTGGACTATATTCTTTGAGAAAAGAAAGTTCAAAAGCTTCAATAAGAGGCAGCTTCTTCCAGATGCTTTCTATAGGCTCTAGCTGTCTCGCATGCTAATGCTGAGCCTCAGGTGCTTTAACAAGCTCGGAACACACAACAAAATCATGACAAGCATTTATAGTTTCGTGGAAATAACAGCCTTGTATATCCTAAACTGTATTTCGAGCAGTTTTGAACTTTATTGGTGAGTTAAAATAGAAAATTGACAGAAAAAAATGGCTGTAGCAACAATTAGGCACATACATATATGTATGTATATATACTTATATATATGAGCTATGGATGCCTATGCTTAGCTGCAGCTGTTGGAAGCGTGCAGTTTTGACCCTACAGAGTTGGTTTTTTTGGGTGGGGGTTGCTAATATAGAATGCATTGTCTATTGCCTTGACACAGTCCTTTGAATCTTGAATTTCATTTTTATTTGTTTTCTTTGGACATTTGTCATCATGTGGCCTGCTGGGAGCAGTTTTTGACCCTGTTTGTTTTGCATGAAGACTGGCTGCAGTTCCGAACCCCAGAGGAGCCTGTGTGGGCAATTTTAATGAACTCTCGATTTCAGAGTGATGAATAGGTGTGTCTGGGCTTCAGTGTCTGCTCCACCCTTTCAGAGCACTCCACCGCCGGGGTGCTCCTGCTAGAACGCCGCAACTGTTTACGCTCGAGTGTGCATTACAAAGATACACAGGCAGACACGCACCCTTGTTCTTCTATCTTTGTGAGGACTCACATAGATGTTTTACGAAGCTCCTTACCGTAACCCTAACCATCCCAGCTAACCCCCTGAGCCTAACCCTGACTCTGACTCTAACATAAACCCACAGGCGTTTGAAGTTGTAAAGACCCAGCTAAATGTCCTCACTTTTCTGGTAGAATAAAGTATTTTGGAACTCAGTATATACCAGGATAGCAGGTACAAGTACACACACCCACTCGTAGAGTGACTTTTATTTTTGGCAACCCAACCAAAACTGAGGTGGCGTAACAGACACATCGACGGATAAAAGAGCATATAAACATCAGCCTGAACTGCACAAAACAGCAGATACAAAAGAAAATCTCAGAGTCAAAAGTATGTGTATAAATGCCTGAAGCTTTTTTTTCACAATCTGACAAAGAGATGCATAATGATAGATGTATTTGTCTTTGACACGCATCTCAAGTTGCAAGAAGCGAAACCTCCGTACAAGCGAATGTGTCATATTTGAGACGAGGCTGCTGGAAAGTCAGAGTAATGAGAATGTGTGTACATTTTTGGAAAAAAAGCTGCTGCAAAAAAAACTATTTTAGGCTCAAATACTCCCCCAAAAGAGCCAGCAAATCATAGTGGGATTGCTTGGTTTTTGTTAGTATACTCAAATCTCCCCACGCGTGCAGACTTAAAAATCAATGTGCAGGTTTAGCGATAACATAGAAGGAAACTGCAAGGCTGCGGTGGAGCCTCTGCGCCGACAGAGCACTCCGGTGATGTTGAGAAAGACAACATCAGTAGCAACTGCCTCTCTGAGGAGTGCAAACTCGCCATGAGCATCACACTGAATGACAGAGACTGGCAGATTATTCTGTCCTGAAATATGCAAACTTCCATTCTCATGCACTCTTTTTGCTAATTTGAACTCCTTTTCCTGTCTGACCAATGCATGGCTCGCCCACATGGCTGTGTGTGTGTGTGTGTGTGTGTGTGTGTGTGTGTGTGTGTGTGTGTGTGAACTCATAACAAGGACAATTCAAAGTGGCTTTCAGAGGTTCGGATTTGCATTTGCAGAACTTTCCCTATTTCAGAGTTTCTAATAAAATGGTGGGAATAATCAGGATGCTTTTCAGCCATATATACACCACAGGGGGAAATGTGGAATGTATTAACCTTTATTTACCCATGACAGACTTGAGGCAGTTGCACATATGCAAAAACACCTGGAAAGCAGGATGAGCGAGAAGCACCCACCAGCTCCCTGAGTAGATGCAAGAAGCATCCGTGTGAGTGACATCCGGTCAGACTTTCTTTCGCAGTGGCATCATGTTCCTTGGGAATGGTGCTCTCCATCCAAGGTCTGAAGCCAGTCTTTCCTTCAGCACCGTGAGCAGAGGAGCCTGATCAGCCCTTCAGCATCATGCAAATGCGTTTATCTCTAGTGGTAAAGCCCTGGAGGTTCCTGAGAGGTCTCCAGGGTGAGATGTTGCACAGCCTACTGCAGAGTCAGTGTCCGTCAAGTTTCACACCATTAATTTTGTAGAGGACTGACGATCTGATGAGGGCCAGACTTTTAACTGCTCCACTCTCTCTCCTCCCCTTTTGTAACAGTTTTCATTTGCAAAATGCTGCAATTAATTCTCCTAGGACAGTGAGATTTGGTGTTTCATTTACTGCTGCACGGGTTTAAAACGGCCCGCCCCTATATTTGGCCCCTGTCGTAGATGGCTCACAGCAGATCTTTGCACACCTCATTTGAGAGAAAAATAAGGGCCCGTGAAGCTTCGCGTGAGAGACCCGCCAGCACCATGAGGCTCAGAGGTCGAATCCAGCCGTAGATGCCAAAACACACACACGCAGTTAATGCAAGGAAAAACCAAAGTTCGAATCAATCAGGAATTCGTTTTGCTTCGCAAAAAGGGTCTAGATGAGGATCATTTTACAGTTATAATTTCAACTCGTGAATCACGTCAAATCACATTTGCAGTACTCATTATACTTTAAGACCATTTTTCACCGTCTGCTCGCTCTGTGATGTACTGTGGGGAATGGGTATCTTTTATATGCAAATCTGTGGCAAAATCTCTTCATTCTTCTTCCCTGTGCAATTTCTTCTAAGATTTTCTTCACCATGTTTTCTTTCCTGACTGACTTTTTATATGGTTGTTTTATTTTCTGCAGTAATCTATATTTTAACGCATTCTGCTGATGTTTTGTCTGCTAAATTACAAACAACTATAAGAAGGTTAAATGCAAACAAAACAAGTGAAAACAGATCAACAAAGAGAATCTGTTTTTTTTCCAGTAACTTCAAGTCTGACACTGAAGTTGACGGGCCTGATGCTGCGCATGATTCATTATACATGTAAGACAATCATGCCATGCATCGACTCCAAAGGCGAGCACATAATAGATGAAAAACATCTTTTTCTTTTTTCTCCAGAACTCTAAATCTGTTTCTGCCACACAGTCAAATCCAGCAAACAGTTGGTGGAAAATCAATAACATTTGCAGTTATTTAAAATTACAGTTGTACTGCAGAGGTATGTAATTTGAAAACGCCCACATAGACTATATGTGGAACTCTGAGCAGCCTCCGAACAACAAACACAGATTTATTTTATTTCTTCTCTGTTGTTGTTTACTCTTATTCCATCAGTTTAGGTACATTTTTGTCAGAATGTGGCGGATGAAATAGTTAGTTCTGTAATGCCTGAATTATTTATTACACTTAAAAAATATATAAATGCAACATAGAACATTAAACATCAGCATATGAATCAACTCAGTATAAGTTAGTCCTCAAAAGTCCTAAAATTCCTAATGGAAGCCCAGAAGCATCTTTATTCGTTTTAATATTAATTGGTAAAGTTTATTTTAAAACAAATATTAGACAAGAATTACAAAAAGCAGGAAGAGCTTTATGCCAAAATGAGTCAGTAATCAGCCAGCAGCTAAACTTTGTCCCTAGGAACAAACAAATTTCACAATAAAAAGACAAAACTAAAATAATACAACAGAAACCTAAATTACAAATGTAAGTTTTGGACTGTGCAGCTTTGCTCACACCGTGGGTGAGCGTGATGGCCTTGGAGAAAAGAACTTGGCTTCTCAAAGTGGAAATAATGGCTGAGTAGGCAGTCTGGGACAGGGAATGTTTGATTGAGGTCAGCGCGCTTGCTGTAAGCGATCTGATTTACATAGCAAAGAACCTGGAAGGCGTAACAGTGTAACTGTTAGCGCTGAATAAAGTAAATATGGTACTGTATATACTGGCTCTGTAATCTGTATAAAAGCAGCTCTCTTTAGTAGTGCTAAAGTGAGTCATTTTTGGTTTAACTAAACAAGAAGTTTTTGAACCCATTATGAAATGTGGCTGAAGTTGCAGCTCCAAAAAACTGAAATAGGAATGGAAAAATCGAATAGAAACATGTACTGTTCACGTATACCGAGCAACGGCGTTCTTTCCTTCAGATCCTCCTCCCTCACTGGCTCCGTCCTTTTGGCGGGCCTAGTCAGGTCCTTGAACCTTTTTAGCGAGACTCGATGACATTTCTGTGCACCCTCAGCGTGAGAGGGGGAGGAAACGATGCTCCCCATTACCGTGGAAAGTAAGCAGGGAGGGAGAGACCTCCAGCAACGACCGAGGCGGTAATTAATGAGCATCCTGGGAACGTGTCCATCCAGACACACTCTGCACAGGGAGGGCCAGGGCAGTGCCACGGCCAGCTGGGGGGGTGAATAATTGAGGTTTTTAAATGTTAAATGAATTATGACCAGGGGAAGAGGTGTTAACAGATGTACATGACAGCAAAAATACCTCCCACCCCTGCCACTTATAATTACCAGAAACAAACCATTTTCAGTATTATAAATATAACACGTTGGGTCAGCTGGGCTGACAGAGGAGCATGTCTGGTAGCTGGCAAATAATTGTGTCATTTTGACACTTGAATGTCTGCTGTCTGCTCATAAAACAGCTGATGCTTTCTGGATCAGTTACACATGAATGACTCTCTGGCATTTCAAACTCCGTGACTCAGGGCCTAAGCTGACATACTGAAGTCTCCGCTTTAATTACAAATTAATTGTTTTGACACCACTAACAAATCACCTATCCATAGTAACAATATTAAGTAATATTGCTGAATGTTTTAAGAGTAATGAGTGTCTTATTGCCATTATTATTGTTGTTTATTCAATTTATTCCAAGATTCTGGAATTATAACAATATTTTTTAACTGATCAAGTATTAGCTCGTTGGATAGATGCTGAACTTTTGAACTTCTGACCTACAGTATATTGGGCTGTTTAGTTATTTTATGATCACTCAAGGCACTTTATGTTACTGTGTTAACCTTTTTTGGGCTCACTTTTACAGACTTATTGCGGGGGAACCAATGAGGATTAAGCAATATAATTGATCATAGACATTTTGGCGTGCAGTTTACAGAAAGACCAGCCTCTCCAACGCTATGGCTCCTGTACTCTGCACGGATGGTGCAGCAGCTAATATTTGTACCTGGCTGTTTTTCAGTGTGAAAAAAGGAGGGTAAACAACAAAAACCCTGACTGATTAGCAGCCAATCAAGTCTGGAAAATCCAAAGGAAAAAAAGCTTAGTTTGGATGCATAAACAGCCCACTTAGGTTTCAATTTCTCCACGCAGATGGGAACACCACTCAGGTTGCTTCCCTGTGATCCACGTCCAGTGCACTAAAAAAAGAGCTGAAAAAAACAATGAAAAATATCGATGCTTCCCAAAAGACATTACACAAAAGCTGTGTTCTCTGTGCTCGTGTTGGTTTCGTAGACCAAACAGCAGACAGGGGGGCCAAAAGGATGAGATGAGCGGTGATATCAGACTCGGTGGATGTGGGTGGCTTCCTCTGAGCTGTCAGTGCACCACTGCTTTTCCTCTCTCTTTCATTTTCCCATTCCCTCTCAGGCCGAAGCCCAAAGCCCGAGAGAAATTAGTCACCCTGCACAGTGTGATGAGGGAAATGCGCGTGCGTGGGTGTGTGTGTGTGTGCATGAAAGCAAGACGAAAGTAAACGTCAAGGAGAGAGGGCAAAATTGTTTTTTATCCTCAAACTTAGAATCCTTCTATGTATCTAAAAAGTGAATGTAGGCTGAAAAAAGGGTATCGGACTTGTAGGAAATTTTCTCAGGAAATCACCAAGAACCATGAGCTTGACTGAAGTCTGAATGTCCAATAAACAGTGATTAACCACACATGTAACCTTCAGACGTGTACAGTCATTGAAGCTGCAACCACTTCTGCAATTTTACTAAAGCAAAACCGAAACATCCACGTTAAAGTTTTATTGTAAGTGAGGCACCTTTTAATGTGAGTGTCAGTCAGAGACAGATGTGAAATATGTGGGTTATACCATAGTCTACAAGGTGTTAAATGACAAAGCTCTCGGCAGGGCTAATTGGAAAATAATCCACTGTGGTAGTTCTCACTGAACACATTGCTTTGTATGACAACCAAGGACATGAAAAGATAGAAGAATAGTTCTGTTTCCAGGAACACATTTTCTATTCAACCATTCACATCAAGTAGTGGTATTGTGAACTATTATCCCTGATGCTAAAGGGTAAGAGGCTGAGATGTACGAGTTATAGCTGACATTATTCGTTTGACTTCATCACACAAATTGGTAATTAGTTGAATGAAAACTTGATGATGATTAAGGCGGTGAGCATTATTATTTTTACCCTTTCACAGGTTATTTGCATTCTGTTTAATAACTTCAATTATGCTATTTTCTTCAGAAACAGCTGGGCGAGTGACGCACTGTTGATTTTACCCACTGCTTGCGGTTATAATAGTAGTATGGCGCTGGGATATGCCAAGTCATTAAATAACTAAAATTGTTTTATCTGAGGAGTGAGTATTATGAGAACTCTCACTGTGATTAGCCAGATGATCATCATGAATGACTACTGGCTCCACTCTCACACCTGCTAGTTTGAAATGAATGAGGAAGGGCCTTGAACTACGGCCTTAAGCTGATACTGAGTGAAAGACCTACCGTAAATTCCGGACTATAAGCCGCTACTTTTTTCCCAAACTTTCAACCCTGCGGCTTATGCAATGATGCGGCTAATGTATGCATTTTTTCTAACGGCCGCCAGGGGCGCTCGAGCAGAAAAGGTAAGAGTGAGACCGGTGGAATATATGTGTCGAGGAAGATGCAAGTTTAACGTAACTTCGCGCTTTGTCCATGAATAAAATTAGCATGAACAGACCCTCATCATGGAAAATGCAAGAAGAAATGCATATGACGCAGCTTTCAAGTTAAAAGCAGTCGAGCTGGCTTTCAGTGACTTTTACCGTTTTTTTTAACCAGCCCTGTTATTGCTGTGCTACCGTATTCCTGCTGTGTTACTGCCGCGTCACAGGCACTGTTTGGAAAGAAAAGCTAAGGTATATTCTTAAAACTTTGAAAACTCTCTCTGTGTACCGTCTTTCTTTGTAAATATGTTTACATGTTTTAATGTGGGCACATGCGGCTTATATACAGGTGCGGCTTGTGTATGTACAAAATCGGTTTTCCTCTA
The DNA here is from genome assembly GCA_000180735.1 of Tetraodon nigroviridis. Classification (NCBI taxonomy): domain Eukaryota; kingdom Metazoa; phylum Chordata; class Actinopteri; order Tetraodontiformes; family Tetraodontidae; genus Tetraodon; species Tetraodon nigroviridis. Next base: position 556,892 of record CAAE01015043.1, on the reverse strand, counting down.
AAAATGTAGTGGGTGCGGCTTATAATCAGGTGCGCTCTATAGTCCGGAATTTACGGTATTTCTTAGGAAGCGTGTAACTTTGTGTCTCTTTTACAATACACCCGAGTGTCAAGAAAAGACTTACCTTTTTATACCAGAATCAGCTTTGACTCAGTTCAAATGTTGTGGAAACGAAATCAGGACCCTGACCAACAGAAAAAACGCAGCTCGTACTAACTCGTTTGTATGATTTATTAAAAACATTTTCATTAATTGCTAGTTTCACAAAATCCAGCTCTTTAATTGGAATCACAATGGTGTTTTAACAAGAGCAGGGTCATTTAAAAATTGCAATTTTTTAAAAAAGGTGCTGTCAGACCGATAACAGGCATGACGCAGACCACTACCGGCGGGGGGAGGGGGGAGAAAGACGAGGAATGAATGATATTCAGAGATCCCTCGGGCCTTAAAAAGGAGTCAGAAAGATATCCAGTAATAAAAAAGTTACTAAACTTGGGTGGAACAAGGGTTTAAAAGTGGGCTACTCAAATTCTGCAATATCCCCCAGTCCTTTTCACAAGGCCAGCAGTTCGGGGTCTGAAGAACTGAGTCCCTCTTTGCTGTGCTGGAGAAATAGGAATTTAGTGCAAGTGCACAATATCGACAGTGGAAGCTGCCAGACAGTAACTACAACAAGAAAAAGAGTGAAAGACTGAAAGTGGGGGGCGGTGGGAGAAAAGCCTCATGCCTAAGACCACCTGCACGGAAGACTGAATCCATAAGCTCCTCCACTCAAACCTCAGTGTCCACAATGGTCCAGCCCAAGAGTCAGCTGGACAGGTTTTTTAGACGGGCACACGACACCCTTCCTGTAAACAAAGCATGTTCAGGCAGACAGGACCAGGGGACATTGGAAAAAAAAAATAATAAAAATGTGCTCACTTGTCAGTGTCATCCCTGCAACAAATAATCTGAGAATCCGCTGCGGATACCACTTCAGCAGATAAGAAGGAGGCGCCGTGTTGTGCATCTGCAGTGTGAATGGTGGGTTGTTGTCCAGCAGTGGCTTCCAGCAGCGGTAGATCTGGGGTACTAGTGGGATGAGACACTGAACAAGATGCATGACAGTCGAGCATTTACATATTCCAGGGGGGTTGTGGACCAGTCAGGTGATGTTTTCCATATGATGCTATTGGGGGGCGGCACATTTATCTGTCATTTCTGCTGGAGACCTGTACATGTTTGGGGTTTGTTGGTGGGGGGGGGTTCTTTCACCCGCTTTTTTCCCAATCCCCTAATGTACTTCTTTTTTCCTCCTAATCACATCACCACAGCTTATCCCAAACTACTAGACGAACCCTAAACATTACCCCAGTTTCACCTCCAATTTTGCTCTTTAGAAGCTACGTTTTTCCCCTTTTTCTTTCTTGGACCCTCATCCACACCTGACACTCATTTGGGTGCTCAGCCCACCTTTATTTTCTGATTCTTTCTATCATGTACTGACTAAGTTCATCCATCCATCCATCGTTCCCTTGTCAAGTGCTTTATCCCTAACAAGGATCACACCCAAATATCATAAAAAATAATAGCATGTGCGGCATGTATGTTATGTCCTATTTTGTATTAGAATTAATCAGTGTGTAGATTTTTTTTTAAAAAAGGTTCACTTTAACGGTCATATGGTAGTAATGGGTAAAGGGAACCTATGGATCATCACTGTAGCTTCATTTTTTTAAAAGCTTCTCGGGATCTTACTAGTCTAATCCGCTAGGAGGGGTGGTTTTTTTTTTTCTTATTTTTAGGATTTGGCCAGTGGAAAGCTGTTGCTATGTGTGCATTATATTTCAACTTTGGGGTTGTGTCTCAATGCAAGATATCTAATTAAAAACACCGTGATATTTTGGGACTTTTTTGTATGCAAATATGTGAGCACTCGTGTGAAACTCAGAATGTGTGCATAAAAACATGGACCTTTGTGTAGCTTATGTAAAATGCTCACTACAGAAAACGTGACATGAACTGTTATCATGGCTGCCAATGACAACCAGGTTTGGTGGGCTAACCGTAGGAAGTGACATGATAACACCACAACATACAAACTAGCAGTGCTGAATCAAAAACACAAGTAGATATGCACATGACGTGTCTGCGTGCAGCCTCTACAAGATCCACATTTATAAACATTTGCTTCTCTCGCAAACACACACGCACGGTGGCCGCGACCAAAAGCACACACAGCAAATCAGCAGGAATAAATAAGAGATGGAGTTGTGCATCACAGGCTAATCTCTGAGGAGAAGACAGCCCGCCGCATCAGCCAGGATCAGCCAAGGTGTGTGTGTGTGGGTGTGTGTGTAAGAGGGAGAGGGAGGAGGAGAGACAGACAGACAGACAGACAGTGGAAGAGGGGGGGGGGGGGGGGGGACACCGCTGGCTTCCAGGAAAGCAATTTGTTTGTTTATTGTCTTGGTGTTTTGTCAGTGGTTACAGTTCATTGCAGTCAGCCCATCTTGGACATGTTCCTTTAAATGGCATCTATAAAACATGGGATGTGTTCTCCCAACATCCTCCTCCTCCTCCTCCTCCTTCTCCATACAAGACGGAGCAGCACGCGAGCGTAACAACACTGCGGTTCATTCATTTTAGCGAGGGGCTTTGAATTTCTCCTTAAACAGCCGACAGACTCACCCCGGCAGCTCCAGAAGGCGCTTCGAGAGGTGCGGCAAACTGCACTTTCAAGACATATTAGGCCATGAATGTCACAGATCCACCGGAATCAGGTGCAACCACACAGTGGTCTGTTGCACGTGCGTGCACAGCACATAAACATTTGGCATTTGGCATGGACACAAGCATAGAAATCAGTGTTATTTTACGACAACTTGAAGGGACACTGTCTGACCAGACAATTCTAACAGCGCAAGAACTTTGCGTGCATACTGTACTAATGCGCCGGAGAGTGCAAAAACTAAAATGCAATGTTGTGTCTCATGCCTGCAAACGCAAGCCAGACTCTCATATCCTGCCCTATTGATCTGACAGAGCGTGCAAGAGGCTGGCAGAGAACACAAATACTGCCTGGGGTGACTGCTTAAAACTAGAGACGAGCGTCTTATCCACAGTGTTCTTCTGCTGTGGAAATCACCTGGCGGTTGGTGCTTCCCAAAGCTTTGAGTCAGCTCCCTGCCCTTTTTCAGACTCCGCTCCGTGGCTGTTTAAAGAGCCACAGCAGACATTTTTGGATAATCTGTTCAAACCCGAGCCTTTGCGGTCGGTTCCGAGGCTGGTTTTTTGTTTTTCGGAGTTGCGCACGAGCCGCCATTTTTGTTTCGGGGGTGGATTACGCCACGGCGTAGGTACAAGAAGCAAGTTTATTCTGAGGCTTAAGCTCCATGGCTAATCCCCACTTTCAGAGCGCACAAAATCGTTCCCAAGTTTCCAGTGTTGCTGACAACTATAGTGGAACTGTCACAGGGATTCCATCTTCAGTAATCCCAGGGTGGCCTTTGCTCTGCCTGTCAGCAATACCAGCCAATAACACTGCCCAATAAAATCCCCTCCAGAACAACAGAGGGCTGCGGACTGCTTCCACGGGCGCTGACGGTGATCTATAAAACAATGTAATGGGTTGCCTGTCAGTGAGAGTGAAAGGAAAGATCTACACCTCCTCCCAACCTCTGAGGGTATTTCAATTAATCACAGCACAATTGTATCAGCCTGCAATCGGAGCGTCGGGTTATTACAATCCCCGTCTTCTCCACGATGAAATGTGATGATATCCCTAATTGAGGGAGGAAGAGAAGGAGGGGGGAAAACAGATGACCACACGTGATTGCTTGTCCCAGGGATGAAGGGCAGATTAAGGAACGAGGAGATGGACTGAGACGGGGGGGGGGTCAGAGAAAGAGAGTCAGTGAGGATTTCATGATGGTAGAAACATTTTGTAAGCTGGCGTGTGGAAGATGACAGCAGACAGAAGAGCCGGTTTTTCATTAGAGGCACCACCCCGTCTTCTCACAATATATCAAAACAAGAGCACTGGACTTTTTTTCAAGTAACAGGAGACCTGCTCTCTTTCTCTCTCTCTCTCTCTCTCTCTCTTTCTCTCTCTCTCTCTCTCTCTCTAATGCTCTCTTTCTCTCCCTCTCTCTTCTGTTATGTAGGATTTGGGAGGAATTATGCTTATGGAGGAAAAGGTCCACACTCATATCTGTGCTCCATCACAATTGAGAACAGTTTAAGAGATGAGAGGTAGATAGGTAGATAGATAGACAGGTAGATAGATAAATAGATAGATAGAAGGAGAATACCGCCCTTACATTGAGGATCTATAGTTTTTTGTGCACCTGCGCTCCACTTTAAAACTCACTGGACTGCAGGACCGTGCGGACATCTCAAGTTATTAATCATAATGAACACAACCAATATCCAAATTATTATTTATTATGTGTTTTTTTTGGAACGCTTGGATATTTCGCAGTCGCACGTGTTTGATTTCAGAAAATTAAAAGATTGTTATCTTTATTACTACGGACCCCCCTTTTTTTTTGGCAATTTCAGACTTGCGCAAACCTACCTGTCGTCGTATCGGTTAATCCCCTGAAACGTCCCTTCTCATTTATTCTCCACTGTCAGCCACAAAACCCCGAAATGCCATTCCCACGTCGCTTTGAGATGCGTTCCACGATGCATCGGCCAAAAAATAAAACAAAAAAACACACACACACACACACACACACACAAAATCTGATGTCAAAGTCCTCCAGGCGCACAATCCCAGAGTAAAACCAGTCTGAAAAGGGGATGCTGAATACTTGGATCTGAAAGTCTATAAGAGTTGCAGCTCCCCAGGCTTTGACTCCCAACTTCCCATCCGCCAGAGAACCGCAGCTGAGCCAGGCGCCAAACCGACACTCATAGTTTAAGGATAACCCTGTGTTTTCCTGTTATTATAGAATACAATTTGAATATCCTTCTGCCTTCAACCTGCTGCAGATGGGCTTCGAAACGTCCTCCTGCAGTCAGAAGAATGGATCTGATGTGTCCGAGTAATGAGAGGAGCGGCGTGTGCGCGCCTCTGTGTCCCGGAGCTGCGTTGCTAAACTGGTGTTTAGCGCACCTACGGCGACGGCCAGCGGCTGGCGGTGCGGAAACGGTGCGACGTTCGCTCATCGGCTAAGTGTAACTGGCGGTTGGGCTCCGAAACTCTACATTATAGAGCGCATACGGTGCAGACGTTCGTCTCATCCGGCTACAGCTGATAACTGAGCGGGTTTGGGCCTGCTGAGAACCTCTAGCTATTTATAGCAGCGCATTCGGACCATAAATGTTCTCTAATCTTTTTATGAAATGTTCTGATGCCGTTTCCAGTAATATTTGTCTCCCCTGTAGATTACTGACAGATTTCATGTGATTTGGATTTAATCTTTATCTGAAAGAAACATGTGCCAGATTGAGCTAAGAGGTGAAATGGTTTGAGAGAAAGTGTGTGATGCTGTTTTGGTTGTGTGAGGATGATTAGGTTTTTCTGTTTTTCTTTCTCAGTATAAAAATGGTAAAAATCCAAAAATACTAACCAAAATGAGGCTATAATTTTGTTGCTATTAGTATCTAAATATTGTACAGCATCATTTGATGCTATTCAGGATGATACACTGATCTGTTTCTGTCTGACATTCAGCTTCCGCTCTGCATTATTATCCCATCTCCAAAGCCCCCCCACTACCCCCCCAGCTCACCGATTGCATTATCATCTTTCCATTTCTCTATCCCCTCCCCTCCACCCAAAAAGAAGAGAAAAAAAAGCAAGAATGAGTGGAATAATCGATACCAACCTTTGAAATCGCCTGTGGAGAGCGGATGAAAGCATTCGGATTTAGGGTGTGATTGATTTTGGACATCCTTGGGGAGTGTTATCATCATAAAGCCAAGGCCATCTACCTCATCTACCCCACAATCGGAGACACACCACCAGCATAAACACACAAAGTGCAAAACAGACATGAGAGCAAATATACCATAATAACATCCAAAGGAGATTCTCTGCCTGCCGCCTGGCTACGCTTCCTAATTGCCAATAAATATGGGAGTCATTATTTAGATTTTTATGGAGGTGACATTATGATTTGATTGCCAAAGTCATGGAGTATTCTCCCTCTCTGTCTCACCCACCCACAGTGACAGAGGGGATGGCCTCATTAATCTTTAGTGTATTGTATAGACCAGGGGTCGGGAACCTTTTCGGCTGAGAGAGCCATGAACGCCACATATTTTTAGATGTATTTCTGTGAGAGCCATATCATATTTTTAAAACTAAAAATTAGGGGTGGGACTCGATTAAAAATTTTAATCTAATTAATCTTGGGCTTTGTAATTAATTCACCTTAATTAATCTCAAATTACCGTATTTGCCCCCCAAAACATCTATTTCATAAATGTGTGAAGAGTTCATCAAATACTAATACACACACACACACGACTGATAATTAAACTCATTTAATGGCTGTAATAAATGTCTGTAAAAAATATATTTAATTTCAAAATGGTAAATAAAGATAAGGTCCCTGACCAACACTGAAGAGACTTCAGTTTAAGAGCCATTTTACTTTAAGCAGTTACCTTCTGAACATAGTGTAAATGCCATTTACTTGGTTACAAAAAGAAAACCAACATAAAGTGTTCCTTGTACCTTGACAATGCCCTGAGCATAAATACAACGTGTTTGTCACCGTGTCTAACGTTGACTTGCTGAGTTTCTTCTGGAAACTCGCCATTTGGTCTAATTTCCACTGCTCACCAGAACCGTCACCTATGATTGTTAACTTAAATATACTTTTTTAAGGTATAGCACAATGTCTGACCTGGACCTCCTCAGCCAGGTCAAATAACATTTGTTAAAACGTATCTGGCAGCATTGTCAAGGACGATTTTCAGCTTCTGACTTGCCTGTTTTTAAGAAAGCAGCTCTGTTCTCACTGGAATGAGCGTTTGGGGAACTTTTTGCAACACTAACCACCTCTTAAAAACCTCTTTCTAACACTAGTGTTCTTGCTGTCATGTGATTGCTTGAAGCCAAACAAACAAGGAGAGAAGAGGGGAGCTGACTGTGGCGGTTCCCTTTAACAGCACCCTGCAGAGGAGGAGTACAAGCCCACCACCTGAACCCTCGGTCGGCTTCACAATGAGAGTGTGTTTGAAGACAGTGGGACGTCTACGAGAAAATTGCAAGTGGAAAAATAGGAGGCTTAATGGCCTCGGGAATGGAGCCGGCTATCAATAATGCAGAGGAAGCAGCTGGTAATGCTCCCTTTAATTCAACAGGTCTGCCGACAGCGGGGCGGTTATTTTTCCTTAGCTGCAGAGGTGTGACGAGCAGCAGCAGCCTCATTCGCTTTTATGGCTCTGCGTGTGCTTTCTTTGCCAGGTCTTTCCCTCGACCTCGCTTTAGATTGGAGGGCCATTAAAGTATTTTCTTCAGCGGGGGCCAGCCCTAATGGAGTTTCCAACTTCTACAGCTCAAGAGAGCAAAAGCAACAAAAAACTATGAACCCATAAATGAACCCAGGTAGAGGGAACGGGAAGGGAACAGCCATGAACTGTATTACCACAAAGTTACTGTTACAGGTGGAAATTATGTATTAACATGTTAATATTGGACTTCAGTGGTTACTGTGTACATTACCCTATTAGATACATTTGGTTAATTGAGGACTCTAATTGCTCCTAGCTGGGGGTGGGCTTGCCCTGTAGAGAGCCTACGGGGCACCACTATTGTAACTGAATAGTTTCGATTTGTTTTTATCACTTTTTGCACAAGTTACCACTGCAAAATGATGTGGGAACAACAAGTGTTCCTACAAGTCAGTCACCTCTAGATTAACCTCAACGATCCTTGTGTTTGAATATCAATGTGTATCTCACCCTCCAGCCGGTGATGCTGTTGGATAAACTCCAGTTAATGGGGACACTTTATCAGATGAGGTGTGTTTAAATATGATAATAATATTGATCCCTGGGTCAGACCTTGATGCAGCAGGTCTGATTTACAGGTCTAACAAAGCCTTCCTGATCATCCATTCATTAATTTAAATTTGCACAGCCTGACTGTCACTTTGCCCTATCCAACGATCAATTTTGAAGAGTGCTGTGTTGTTTTGCTTCTGTTTTCTGGCTCAGTGGTTTGCACATCAGACGACTGGGGTGACTTCTACGTTCTTGTGCACTGTCCTCCCCCACATTTGTAGGGGCCTCGGTGGCCCCCGACAGAGCAGCAGTGGGTTATTCATCAGGAGAGAGATTAAATCTTCATCTGCCCCTGCTGCTGCAGCTCGTTCGGGGTAGGGGCCCTTTGCTCTCGTGAGTAGTAATAAAAGTTGTGGGGTTTTGTGTTATTATTAAGCCAATCCCTAAGGCAAAGAGAAACATTTAATTTGGTTTTTATCACTTGCCAGCATGAGGTGCAAGTGGGAATACGACAGCTGCTGTTACAGACAAATGGCTGATGAAGTGGATGGAAATGTAAAAAGCGATATGACACAAGTTTTTTGCCTAATATAGATTTTTATCTGTAAAGTGCAATTGTAAGTTGCACAAAAATATGATAGTACAGTAAATTCATACAGTTCCAGGGCTCTAGGGCTCTATGGGAGTCTTTTTGCTCCACTATGACAGTGCGTGAGCTCTATCTACTGGACATTATGTGTAAATACACACATTAAAGAGCCAGACAGACGTATTGGAGATTTAGTTGCTTTGTGTGTATGAGATCAACAAAAATACCACTGGGAAGAACCATCTGACAGAACCAGGCTGTCCTGACACTATTTCGTGATGTAGGAACATTATCTTATGCTGCTTTGAGTATTAAATGTTAAAAAAAGGCAACTGCAGCGTTACGTATCTGGATTTAGCTTTGCACATTCTGAAGGTCTTCAAAGATTCCTGAAACCCAGGTTTTTTCTGTCCAAATAAAAGGAGGCGCCAGGGGACCCGACTATCAGAGCACCCTGCAGACGCACAAGGCCTCTGCCTTCACTGTGTGTTTGAAGTCTGGAATAAGAGAGCGTCTCAGGCTCCAACCTAAATATAAATACGAAAGAAATGTATTTAAAAAAGGACTAAAATGTAATGGACAAAATAGCTTGAGTGCAAACTAAACAATTATAATAAATGCCACATGATTAGAAAAAAGTTCTGATGTGCAAATGTGACCGCTTGAGTGTCCTTGTGTTGCGTTAGACATCGACTTATTCTAAGTTGCTCTTTTTGATGCTGTAATATTAAATGTGTTTATGGCAGATGATAAAAAATACACTATCAAAACCAAGCTGGAGCAAAAAACAAACCAAACAAAACCAGTGGATTTGTATGCATTTGGGGGCTGAAGACAGGGGAAAAACAGAAAAGAGGACTAATTACCTGAGAGGAGGAAAAGGGGCCCGAGTGGATGGTTAAACCACGCGTCAGCCTCAGTTTGTGAGCTCTTCTGTGGACCATGACCTCAGTTCTCACTCGTTATGTAAACCAGAGAGATCCTCCCTGTTCCTCTTGTGTCACGTCAAACTCCGGCTCCTTTGGACTCCCCGTGGTCGTGGTCGTGAGCTCTGTTTTGTGTTGTGACACGAACCGACAGAATGAGACAATCGCCTTTATAGCTCTGAGATTATGGTATTAACTGTAAATATTCTCTATTTGATTTTATTAACTATCTATGGTTCACGCTCACAAAACTGTTTTCATAAGTCTGGATTTGTACTGCATTCTTTCTCTTGAAGCTGCACCCGGGCGTCAGCGCCTCTTTATGACATGTCTTATATCTAACTTTTGTTGTTCTTTGGCGGTGTCAGTGTTTGAGTTTCAGGGTTTGTGTTTTTTTTTTATGAAATGTCTGACTTCCTGGGCAGAACCACACTGCTGCAGGCTTCGGAACTTCACCTCTTTTATGTGATGTTTCTTAGTGAATCAACCAGGTACTTTCTGACAAAAAGGTCTCATAAAAAGACATTCATCTTCATTCTTGTGCAGCTGTGAATAATTAGTGTGTGTGTGTGTGTGTGTGTTTTGATTGCTCCTCAGAACTTCATGGGACAGTTTTAGGGTTAAGATGTGGTTTTCAGGTTGGGTTAGAATTAGGTTTAAAGTCAAGGTCAAGGTTAAGGTCAGTGGGGGGGGACTTTGGATGGTTTGGTTAAGGACATGGGTAAGACATTAAGACATTACGTCTATGGACGTGCTCACAGAGACAAGAGCAAAAGGGTGTGTGTGTGTGTGTGTGTGTGTGTGTGTGTGTGTGTGTGTACGCGCAATGTGTGCGTGCGTCCTTGCGTGTGTGTGTGTGTGAAGCCCTGCCTCTTCAGATATGATGAGATATGTGCGCGCATTTCACAGCCTGTTCAGACGACCGAGGGTTCGGTTCCGTTAAAGGAGGGAAACAGCCCGTTACATGGGGAAGGAGGAAAACACGCTCCGTGAAATGATCCTCACCTCCGGCAGAGGATCGCAGCTCCGTTCGCTCCCAACGGTCTCCTCGCGTCGCCTTTTTTGATTTATTTATTTGTTTTTTTTACTGTTTTTCTCGCCGATAATGATCAGCAAAGTTAAAAACGCCATGACCAACCTGGTGGGAGGAATGATGCCCCACGGACACCACCACCACCACCATCACCACAACCACAACCACCACGGCCAGGGCCAGGGCTGCGAGCAGGACAGCCTGCCGCCGCGGTTCCCCTACGGCCGGCCGGATTTTCTGGACCTCACCCCGGAGCTCCTGCAGTACTCCACCGAACACGCGTCACGGCCGGTGCTCGCGTTGAAGAGAGGCTGCAGGCTTCCGTGGAAGACTGGCTACGCAGAGTGAGTGCAGATATCCTAGAATCGGGATTTGGCTTTTTTAAAAACAAACACTTCTGACGTTGTCTTGAAGGTCTGTTTTACGCTTGTGCGTCTGCAGCCTCAGCAGCTGCGAACGCACTGCAGCAGACGGCTGATGACGGCTAAATGTGGCCTCTGGCTCTGTGCACAGTTGCTCTGAGCTGTTGTTTAAAGCCGTGTGCGTGTGGATAGGACATTATCTTTCCCACAATGAGATTTGGATCAATGGTTCACGAGAAAATCGCAAGGAAGAATCTGCAGCAATGCCATTAAACTACATCTAAACATCCTCATTTAAGAAGATATCCTCTCTATAAGCTCGAGATCTGTTTTAAAATTCCCATGTTAAAGGATAGAATTGTGCCTATAGCAGCAATTCATGTTTGGTATATTAAATCTTGTGTTTTTCCTGTTTTGTTCATGCTCCTAATGCACCTGCAGCAATCTAACGGCACCATTCCAGTTTAAGGATTTGCTGCTCTGGTGATTCCTGCTGGGGAGAAAAAAAAACACCTCAACATTCCACTATATTCCACAGGGAGGGAGCCCATGAAGGGCCTTCAGTACCGGACGTGTGCCGGTCCGGCCTCTGGTGTGTAAAAACTACTAAAATACAGAGAAGAGGTGGAATTGCCGACTCAAGAGGTCCCGATTGGGTTTTTGTCTCTGAAGACTGACCGAGGGGGGTCAAGTGAGGCTGCCGTGGCGTGAAAGGAGAGGTCACGGCCAGCGTGAACTCACTGTGACGTCGTCTGCGTTACACCGGAGAGCGTTTTCATAAACAGATGCTTCAACTTCACCCGAGCAGTTTTTAACGCCAACTAATCGCCTGATCCCCAGCTCAGGCATCAGCAGTAGCAGGGTGAAAGAAAAAAACTCCCATATATATATGTGTGTGTGTGTGTGTGTGTGTGTGTGTGTGTGTGTGTGTAAAACGGTAACTGAAGCAGAGTGCGAATGGCTGTCCAGCTAACAGCTAAATAAGTGCTTATTATCACGAGAAGGCATAAATGGCAGCTTGTTTGAGCTGCCGAGGTTTTTATCCGCCGTGTTTGGTCAGTACTTTTCCACACACTGGCCCTCAGCCTTCAGGGCTGCTCACCAACACTGCTGGGCAAACGTGTTGATGTCCATATTAAAAACCTGCTCTGTGGAGCAACACGGGCCAGAGGTGGTCCTGAAATGTTACGGTTGCCCATCACCATGTCATCAGTGACTGAGACCTGTCTGCACCTGCTCAGTAATCATCTGTGGGGTGTCGTGTTTAGATTACTCCACTCCAGAAAAGTGATGACTTTGAGGAGATGATTCATTTTTCTTCTCTGGAAAGTCTAAAATGGCAATACTACAAACTTGGTTGGCCTTCTCATCTCCCTGTTCCACTTAAATATGTTTCTTTGTTTTGTTATGATTGTAGAAAGTTAGTGTTGCGCCACCAGGATGTTAAACAACAGAGCCTAAAAGAAAAGAGCACTAAAGTCAGAGTTCGCCGAGCTGCACGGCGCTAACTGCTAAAGAGTCCTCCCAAACTGGACAAACTGCACAGATGTGACAGAAAGATTTTCACAGCGCTTTGCAATCACGCTGGTCACGAGATGTGGTCAGATTTTAGTGAATACAAGGTTTTGTCGACGCAGGGTTGAGTCAGCTTCCTCTTTTTGGACTTTCTTTGGGCATCATGTGGTCCTGGCTGTGCGGCGGGAGGAGGCAGCGCTCGAACACAGAGAATAAAAACAAAAAGAAAACTGGGACCAGATTGGTTTCCAGTCACAGGTTGCGGAACCATATGATCGAAAGACTGTTGCGTGTGAAATAGTCGAGTCAGTGTGGGAAGGCTCCCGTTTCCACATCCTCTCACGTAGATGCCGCCAACGCCATTTTTATTTTTGCTCACTGGGTCAGCTGACAGCTTTCAAAGATATTCAGAGGGCCGAGATTAGATAAGATTTGATGACACCCCGATCACCTTCCACCTGATCTCATCCCACATCCGGTTCACAACGTTCATGGTTTTAAGATACTGAAGAAATAGGAAACAAAAAGAAACGGTTTGAGAGAAACGATGACAGTTTGGCATTTTTAATCCTGTCTTGTCGTTAGCGAGAATAGAAGAAGTGCAGGCAGGGCTCTGGTGTGTGTCCGCTGCTTTCAGATGATTAGAAACGGAAAGGGCTTTCCATAATCCAGATTTAGGCAGCACTTCTGATTTATACCCACAGATGCTGCCGTCTGATAGCAGAGCTTCTGGCATCAACGCAGAGATTCTGATCAGATGATCAGTTTGGAGAGTGAGAAGACAAATCTTGTAATCTGATTACAATACTGGTGCAGAGGTCTCCCATCCCATTTGCTAGAATTTGATTTTTTCCTCCCTGTCTTTCATATCCCTCCACCTATGTTCCTTTTCCTCTGATGATAGCATGTGATAAGTTACTAATCCGTGCGCTGCAGACTTTTCTGAGGCACTGCTGGAGTTGTGTAACCAGTGGAATGCTCTGTTATCCAGCTAATGTGGCATTTATTTATCGGGTTGCATAATATCCCAGCTTGAGGTCCAAACCGGGGTCTTTCCAAGCCAATTTCATGGTCCAGAACATGCTCACAGACGAAGCGTTAGCAAACGGAGAGATTTGAGGTGGCTTTCCTTTTTTTATTTCAGTGTTGCACCACGAGTCCCGCTATCACTTCCTTCATGTCGTAGCCGAACAGCCATGCTGGCTGAGAGCTTCTGAAACATCTTTTCCCACCTGCAGTGGTTTCAGATCCTCTCAGAAAGTTTGACAGTATCTCAACTTTATGTGTTTTTGAGTTTCTCCTGGCTTTTTTCATGCGGCGATGTTAACCGTTTATTTCCTCTCCCCACCGACAGGGTGATCAACGCGGGGAAGAGCATGCTGAACGAGGACCAGGCCTCCTGTGAGAAACTGTTTGTGAAGAAGCCGAGCGGCAAGCACCGAAACTCCACCCTTCTGGAGGACAACAGGGTGAGCGGATGGAAACTCACCATCACTGGGGCCTGAAGCACAAACTACTCTCAGTTTTGATGCACTTCTCAATTTTTTGTTAGAGCCAGTAGCCCTTTTTTTTTTCTCTCTCTCTTGTACTGATGGATTTGTCATTCCGAGCCTGCGGGAATGTGAATCCATCATGCTGTTCCTCTACTAAAAGATCAGATTTTTGGATCAGTAAAGATGCACATGGAGTAGCAGACAGAAAAGGTGGCACACACTCTCTTGTTGTTGTCTGCCTCCATGCTTGAACGTGCACACGCCCTCTCCTCGGTGGCAAAGCATTACATCATCCTTTGTCTCGCCCACCCTCCTCACCTCCCCCGCTTGTTTGGAGCCTCAGAGGGGTAACGCTGCTCTCTCTCCCTCTTTCAACTATGCATACAGAAATTTTTCCTTGCTATTTTTCTCTTCTCTGTCTTGGGTTGATCAATATGTACATTTTTTTTCCTTTATACCAAAGACATGCTGCCTGCGGGGCCAAGCCCTCTAAACCTAAAGATCCAAACCTAAATCTGTGCTTTTCTTCTTCTACTCTCATTGTTGCTTCATTTCTTTTCTTCTTTGTTTTTTAGGACGGCACAGGAATCCCTCTCCACTTCTGGGGTGTGTTTGATGGCCACGCAGGTTCTGGAGCCGCCATCATGGCCTCCAAGCTTCTCCACCGCATCATCAGAGACCGTTTAGAGGAAATCTACCACTTGCTGGAGGATCCTGCTGGCGTTCCTCCCATCTGCCTGGCAAAGAACGGCAGCCCGTACCAGGCGGAGGCGAAGAAGGGGGCCGCGCAGGAACCCGAAGACGCCGACTCCGTCAGCGACTCTGCGGTGCGGTTTCACATGGAGAAGGTCGTCAGCCTGGAGAGCCTGGTGATGGGGGTCATAGAAACTGCGTTCACACAGATGGTGTGTACATCATACCTTTAAGGTTGCACGAAAGCTGCACTAATCTGCACAAATGACACGTGTGTTTAGACCTCAGTCTCATGTATACTCGTGATGGTCGCCTAAGGCTCGAATTTAAACGTACCCATAATGTAATGTAGCAGGAATAGTCAATCTGAGGAAACCCTAGAGTCTCCTGAGCTCTTATGGTTAGCTGGACTGCTAACAGGAAGAATACAGACAGGCAACACATGTGGCTAAAACTCTTCTGGAGACAACGAGACCAACGTCCTGAAAGAGTGAGGGTCTAACGCTCTCCCAGTGACAATGACCCTGTCCTGTAGCCTCCATCCAGCTGGACACCGTTTGCACCAAATCCATCACATATGCTGTATTTTACTTTAGTCAGGAGACTTAGGAGTTAAATTCTTCCAGGCTTAGTGAAAATTGGACTGAATCTGTTTAGTCTGAGGCTTTTAGTGATGTTATCTTTTGATGCAACTGCCCGTGTTGAGATCTTTTGATAACAGCTTGATGTCTCCTTCAAAGCCTCCTTGTTTGTCTGCTGGCGCCTTTTTGTTTTTGATGAGAATAAATGAAGAATGTAGCTAGCTATTCTGGACTGCGGGTAGCAAAATGCACTGTTAGACCACGGTGCTTTTTTGCCTTTGTGTCTACCTTTCTCTCTCTCTCTCGTTCCCAGGATGACCTCATACAAAGGGAAAAAGCATCTTATGCCATTTCTGGTGGCTGTTGTGCCTTAGCCGCCATCCATTTGATGGGAAAGCTCTACGTAGCCAACGCTGGTGACAGCAGGTGAGCGAGATGTTCATTTACAGCCCAAAGTTTCAGGAGATTCCCTCCACTGTACTTTACAATAAACAGAAATTGCGCTCCCGTGTGGTGCGGTTTATTGCGGTCACTCAAAACTTTGTTTTTATTCCTTTTCTGGTTTTTGTTTTTTTGTCTCTGCAGGGCCATCATTGTTCGAAATAATGAAGTTATTCCCATGACTAATGAGTTTACGCCGGAGTCTGAGAGGCAGCGACTACAGTACCTGGTATTTTTTCTTGTTCTACGTCTCACATTTTACCATTTTACCAACTTTTAAACGTCTAAAAACCATGTGAGCAGCGAGAACTGCCCCAACATATGCAAACTGGATTTTGCCAGTGCTGTTTTGCTGCATGAGAGTTCTTTGAGGTCAGTGCTTAGAAAATTTGTGCAAGCAGCAATTTGTTTGAACACAAACATAGACTCTGAGCACCAGCGTTTAAGGTTGAGAGTCGAGAGGACTGAGAGAGTCGAGTGTAAAAAGCAGCCGTTTTACTGCGGCCAGAAATAAATTTGCGGTTTAAAAGCCTCTCGGTTCAAAACGCATCACTCGTGATCGAGGATAAGAAAATAAAGCTGTGTTCCATTGTTGTACAGTACAGATCTGTTCATCTGTGCGCTGGTTGACAGCTGGACAGAAGTGAAACTTTATCTGTTTCCAGGGCAGAGGCGGCAGGTGCCTGATGTTATGAGCACAATTATTTGCAAAACTTGCAGGCTGTCAATAATTTAGCATCACTGAAGCACCACAGGAGGGTGCTGGGGGAGGTTCTGGGGAGGCAGGTGAGGCAGCACGGGGTTAAATAGCCCGAATCCACCCAAGAGCCCACGTGACAGATCAGCTGACCAGAATGAGCTGTCAGTTGTCAGTCTGAACTGGTTCCACAGGCTGAGCAGCTGGTTTTAGGTGTGAGTCAGAGAGTGGGTGGGTGGAGAGCTTTTCAACCGTCTGAGGTCATGTTTGTAGCGTTTAGAGAAACATCACAGAGGTGACAACTTCAAACAAGAAGCTTTACATTATCTGATTTCCTGTGTGTGTGTGTGTGTGTGTGTTTGTGTGTGTGTTTGCAGGGCTTCCTGAGGCCGGAGCTCCTGGGTAATGAGTTCACTCACATTGAGTTCCCTCGCAGGATCCAGCACAGCGAGCTGGGAAAGAAGATGCTCTACAGAGACCACTCCATGACCGGCTGGTAAACACTCCAGAATCACCTTCACACTCGTCTCAAACGGCCGGCTTGTTGGACCCCCCCCTCTGACCTGCTAAGAGCCATCAGAGGTGGAGTGTCCACAGCGATGGAAAAGGTTCACAGACAGATGCTCATTTTTGTCCGCACAGTTCGGGCAGAACCGCCCCCTCGTGATTGACGCCTGGGAAACTAGTCCCAGTTGATGGGAAAAAAATGGTGTTATTTTAGTCATTTTTTAAAAAATAGTGTGTTTGTTGTGTTTCAGGGCTTATAAAACCATTGTTGAGGACGATCTCAAATTTCCCCTAATTTACGGGGAGGGAAAAAAGGTAGGACGGATCCCTCATAATCAGTTTTTTTATTCAGCTTGTTAAAGACTTTATGTAATCGTAACATGCACAAGGCCGCCGCGCTGTTTAAATCATTCGGGAAGTAATGAAGTTTCACATTTTTTAGTACTGCTCTCCATGTAATAATCCCTCTAAAGTGGATTTTCCTGGAACCGAAACAATAACCGGAACATTAATCTGTGTGTGTGTGTGGGGGCGGGGAACAGGCACGCGTCATGGCGACCATCGGAGTGACGAGGGGTCTCGGAGATCACGACCTGAAGGTGTACAACTCCAACATCTACATCAAGCCCTTTCTCTCGTGCCTCCCTGAGGTGGGTGGGACCAACTTGAAATTTCCCTTCCCGGCGTCACACCACACAGCCGAGGTAGTAAAACCGCTAGTTAAACAATCAGGCATCAGTCCTGGGAGACATTCAGCTGGGATCCAGCCACCAGAACCACGTTAGCGCTTATCTTTCCCTCAGTATCTAATGGGCAATCACATTTTTTGGAATCCGCTGATTTTCTTTGAGATTATTTATCCTTTGTTATCAGCGAAGCAATAGCAGTCGAGCAAGTTTAGAACAACGTTGGGGAAAAAAGAGAAGAGTACGGCCTAAAGCACAGAACATACAGACCTATCAGCTCTGTGTGTTTGCATAATTCTTATTATATGTCATTTTACAAAAATTAACCTGCACACTTTGTTTTAACCTTTTGAGGAGAGAAGTGCACACATCCTTTTTCCGCTGTCGAGTTACCAGAAACACTTCTCATTTATGTTGTCTGAGATATTTTCCTCCCTTCCTGTTCTTAGTATCACAGGACTATGTCTGTCCTTATTTGATTAAAAAATAAAAATTGTTCATTCAGAATAAAACTCTTCCAAAGAGGTTTAAAACGATGAATGACAATGAGCAGCTTTACGGTTCAGCGCGAGGTCGCGCACACGCCAACTGTCTCTGTGCAGATAAATGTTGACGGGATGAGCAGAAAGAGCTTAATAAAATGTCTTCCTGTGACAGGTAAAGGTTTATAATGGGGAGGAGCACAAACATGGTCCAGATGATGTTTTGATCATGGGCACAGATGGATTGTGGGACGTGACGACTGACCGGGAAGTGGCAGACGCTGTGTCGGCTTACTTATCCTGCTGTGACCCCTCCGACCCCATGAGGTATGCAGCTTTGCAATGCAAAATCATCCTAAACCTGAGGATTTCATTTACATAAAGTGATCGTGAGACATGAAAAGGCAACCTATACAATCTTAAACTGCTTTATTTACTGTCCACTAGGTGGAGACATATTCCCACTTTCAACTTCATCTAAAAAAATTTACTTTTAAGAGAAAGCATATTTTATTCATTTAATTTTTCTCTTTTTTGTTACCGACTGTCCTAATGCATATTGATCTATCTTTAATCTGCATCATTTAATTAGCTGCAGATTATTATGAATTTAGTCCAATCCAAATGTAAGACTTTTTTATTAATCATATAATACCAATAAATTGGTTCATTTAGGTTAGAAGGATTTTTCTTAAGTGAAAATGATAATTTATTTAACCAGGTGTCTTTAATTTGGAAAGCCATGTATAATTTAATTTAATATTTTTCATGATGGGGTGAAAACGAGTGGATTTTTCAGGATTGGGTCAATAAAGACTAGTGATGCTTGTGCGTGTCGCGCAGGTACACGATGGCTGCACAGGACCTGCTGATGCGCTCACGCGGCGTGCTGAAGGAGCGCGGCTGGAGGTTACCCAACGACAAACTGGGCTCGGGTGACGACATCACAGTCTTCATCATCCCCCTGGCCGGCCAAGAGTCAGAGACATGAGGGAGCAGGGCTGACTGACCGCTCCCACTGTGAGGAGCCATTCATGCTCGGACCTAGAGAAGACTCGGGCCTGCCGTCATCATCATCATCATCATCATCATCATCATCATCCATGCTTTACTAGGTTGGACCTGCTGTAGTTCTTCACTGTAACCCAGTCATGTAAAGAAAAAGATTTGATGTGACCCAGATCTGAAGTCTTCTAA
The DNA here is from genome assembly GCA_000180735.1 of Tetraodon nigroviridis. Taxonomy (NCBI): domain Eukaryota; kingdom Metazoa; phylum Chordata; class Actinopteri; order Tetraodontiformes; family Tetraodontidae; genus Tetraodon; species Tetraodon nigroviridis. The sequence goes on along the minus strand of CAAE01015043.1, from coordinate 537,746 downwards.
ACACAGATTGTTCGTTTCCAAGCCCACTGACTCGAATGGCGGGTTGTTTATTTCCATGTCTACATGTGCAGTTTTGTAAATAAAAAGGTAAAAAGAACAGAAGAGAATGTAACCAAAGAGATGCTGACGGGTGAGCGTCTGTACAGATAATTCCCAAAAAGATTGGACCATCATCAAACCCAGTTTCTTGCTGCACTTCCTTCTTATGGATGAATGAATGACTGCACATGCTTGAACGTAGCCTGCTGATTTTTTTCCCTTTTTTGAATGTGTTCAGAGAGGGTTGTTTCATTTTTTGATGTAAAAGGAAACACTTTTTAAGAACATTTTGCTTGTTTCTCCAAGTTCAGGTAGAGCGTTAAACACGGATGCCTTATGAGAAGTAAAAGGGACACACACACACCAGTTTAGTTTTATTCTTCATGTGCACTAAATCACATCCTTCTAGAGCTGAAGTGTCTTCTTTGACATTATTTAGATTATCCATATATATATATATATATATATATATATATATTATGGACAACTTGGC
>CAAE01015043.1:518322-537086 GCA_000180735.1 Tetraodon nigroviridis | reverse complement strand
TATTGGGACTCGCGCACACCCCAGTGAGGCTAAATCGTCAGTGCACGAATCACACTAAACCCTTCTAAAGTAGAAGGGGAACAGCGCCTTTTACATCATTTAGATTCCCCGGGGGTATACGCATATATATATTATGGACAACTTGGCTCTCAATAGTTTTATTTTTGTGATTCTCTTTTGTCGTGTTGTTACAAGAGCCAGTTAGAGCTACCAGAATGTGACTTGAGGGATACTGTGTATTAATTCGGAAATTAATATAAAATTAAATAAATTGTTTCCCTTGTCATCTGAGGCTGATGTGTCTTTACTAACTGAAGTCAAGTCAGCTTTATTGTCAAAAATGCCATACATGCCCGACAGCATAGATGAAATTCAATTTCACTCGCTTTTATTATCACCAGTAGTGTCATTAGTGAGCTTTTGTGCTTGTGTGACAAATTGGGATTTTCACTCTCATCAGTTTAGCAAAAACTGACATCACTGGTTGACCTAGTTTGGATCATTAAACTTATTATTGTGACAGGACACAAACATACCTGCACCAAAAAGCATCGGTAACGTTGACATGTTTGTCACCTGTGCGTTATAGATCTCAACAGTTCATTAAAAACACTCTGTGGCTTACTTGATGAAGTCAAATGATTACTAAGTGTAAAAATCTAGTTAACCTAATGATGTGGCCAGTGGTCTGTAAGTTATTTGCCCTTTGCAAGTTCGACAAAGCTTTAATTGTAGCAAAATATAGTTCACTAAAAAGCACTAGTAGGTGAAAAGAGGGGGTTTTTTTGGAGGAAGTGAATCTGCCATCAGATGTTTATGGTGAAAAGGTTGGCCTCGTCCCTCCTGTTGCACGAATCTTCTGGCACTACAGATGATGTCATCCTGGACTGGAGGGTGGAGGAGGGTCCAGGGCGGTCGGAGCAGCTGCAGCAACCCTGGCAGGTTAGCGGCAAGAGACCAGGACAGCACAGGAAACGCATACAGGGATTTTCAGAATAACACCATAAAGTTGGCATTTCAAAATAACTAAAGTAAGTTTAAACTAATCGTTCTGACTAAATATTAGCCTTTGCGATTGATAAATAATCTTTAATCGAAATGGTGGCGCCATTTGATTTTTCCCCAAAAAACTAAACCAAGCAAACAAATCACCAGCGTATTTTTTTTTTATTTTGAAAGCCTTACCAGAAGTGGTTATCTGTTCGCCTAGCTGAGCTTGTCACTAATGTCGGTGGGAGGTTCTTGCTCGCCTGCCCCGCTCCTCAGCTCTCCCAGTGTAAAATTAGCCAGCACTGCAGCACCAAGTGAGTGTGTGTGTGTGTGTGTGCGAAAAAGGACCGTAAAGAGAGCGCAAGCGGGGACTAACATTTATTCAAAGAAAAGCTCTCGTCTGCTCGCTGACAGGTAATTATGACGCGGAGGGCGTAGTTTGGCTCAACGCTCCGATCGGACACAGGTCGAGCGTCTAATTTTAGCAGACTTTAGTTGGGTGTGAGAACAAGGTGGTGGCTTGTCCTCACCCTGGCGCTTCTATCCCGTGCAGACAATAGTTTTGCCCCTGATTTTCTGTGAAAACGTGTCGAGCCTGGCTGGTAAGGGACCGAGCACGCTTGTCTGCAACTGTTGATAGCCTGGCTGTGGGTAGTTTGAAAGTCAACGCGGCTCGTCGGATCCTGTCGGTTCCAGCCGCGCCGGGATCCGACCTGAATAAGCAACTCCGCATGACAAATCTCCTAATGAGCCATTTCTATTCCTGGGATTGCTTCTCTTTCTAACGATTGGGACTCCAACTTCTGCAGAGGGCGTTGTTTGTACAGGAAAACAGGATCTTTTCCACGCAGAACACAATGTCAGTGTTGATTTAGAGGTTTGTTGTGGCTCATGTTGAATTTCTGGTTATTGGTTCCAGTTTATGTGTGAACCGTCAACCTTCTCAACACTTTGGAACCTACAGGAAATTAAAGTCACGCAAATAATGTTTTTATTTGAATTATAAGTGCTGGGCAGTAAGTCAAGGGGAAGAGCATTTTAGTTTTTAATTTTATGTTCAGTCATTTATAATAGAGAAATCATTTTAAATTTACACACTCTTCACTTTGGGTTTTGGTACTTCGACAAAGAAACCAAAAGCTCCCAAAACTGGTTTAACTGGTCTTTTCATGATTTTATCATTAAATGTGGTAGTAATTGTGGCCTTAAATGTAATATTAAATCTTTTTTTTTTTTTCCGTGGATGAAAAAAACATTTACATTTTGTCTCAGTTAAATGAATACACCAATTTATTTATTTTTATTGCATCCTGGACACTTCGGGAGTGCTGGGAATCCCCTCGGCCTCCCGTCAGTTTTGTTTTCCTGCATACGACGGTGTGATTTAACAGAAATGAGTTCCCATCTTTCACCTTTCCCTCTACCTTCCTAAAACTGTCTTGGAGTTCTCTGCCGTCACCTAATTTGCCAAACTGGTGCTGCTCTACTTGGTCCGCCTCCTTGAGCATTAGTAATAAACGGTTCCCCCTGACTGCCACTGTGCAGCTCATCTGGTGCTGTTACACACTCACCTAGGAAAAAAAACCCTTAATTTTCAGGCCATTGAATTTGGACCACTGGGAAAGGTTTTTCCACCCAGAATATCGACGCCCAGGCCGAGGCGTAATGTTTCTGCGCTGTGCTGGTTACCAGAAACATGGTTAGACGAGAGCAGTGATAATCATCCTGCTCTTGTCAAGCAAGCAAATCGCGAAGAGAGCTGTGCATATTTCGACACGCTTAAACGTGAAAACGTCTGCCATTTCTGTACAGATAATTGGTACGCTGGCTAATAAAGGCCCCGAGAGACTTGGTGTACCCGGCTGTCCCCTTAGTCATCCTATTTTGTAGCTTTAAACCTGAATGTACCAGGAAAGTTCATTATTTCGTGTGACTGAGGAGCTGCCTTTGCAACGTATGCCCCAGGAATGCGAGGGGTCGACCTAAACTGCGCACACACGCTTCAATTTCACGCGTGTGAGAATCCCTGCACTGTATCCTACCAGCAGGCCAGAAACGGCCCAGGGCTTTCTCCCGGTTAGATTTGTTTTTTAAGTCCTCGGCCAGAGTCTGAGCCTCCACGTGACCCGATGTCTGCGGCCGTCCGACTGGCGCAGTCAGATCCGATGCGTTCACGTCAGGTTAGAACGGTGTCGACGGGGCGGCGGCCCAGGCGGTGAACTTTGGCACATATCCTCGGCAGACAGACGGGATCAAGGAAGCCAAGCAGCTACTTTGCTAGAAAGTAGCGCTTGCAAGACTGTCTTGATAATTATTTTTTAATACCATGAGGATTTACCGGTTGTTACCTGACGCTAACCCAGGCTCAGCATGTTACGTAAGTCCTATTGGCCCCTGAGGCTGAGGGCACTTTCGTAAAGGAAGACGATCCACATTTTGCTCACAGAGCTTTTCTGTGATGCATTTATCTCCTCTTTTTCCCCCCTCTTTTTTGGTGTTCTGGAAGTCCAAGCTGTTACCAGCTGCAGAAACAGAAAGTCCTGGCCATCCCAATTATTTAACCAAATCAGAAATGGTGCCAAACATAATGAAAAGGCTTGACGAGCATCGTTATGGCAGCCGTTGGTGTTCGTGATGATGGCAGCCATCTTCTCGCTGCCATTAGGATTTATTAATATCTAGATGGAAGTCATTAGTCACAGTTAGCCAGAGTTGTCAGGACAGCTTAACTGGTTTTCTTGTTCCCAGTACCACTGCCACCGAGACCAATCGATCATTGTGCAGGGTCCCTGTGTACACGTGTGTTTGATCAGAGGAAGAGGAAAAGAGGAGCGTATGAGCCAACACAGGTTTCGCCAGCAGTGCTGAAAGACTGATTTCCCCCGATGAGCGAGCATCCTCGTGAAGAGGATCACTGTCAAGGCTGTCAGAGGGAAAGTAGACCAGGTGAGGAGCCAAAAGACTGCATGTGCAGCTGCTCCCAGGCAGCACGGCTCCGCCACCCATCCATCAACTCCGCGATGAACCCGTCTGCGTAGAGCTGGAGAGCGGGGCGTCGTGGAATTCTGGACATTTTGTTTTGCTTTTGTTAGCCAGATGAACAGATGAGGGCAGAATAACTGTGTTCAGTCATTTTTTTCCTGAGTTTAAAGCTAAAATCGCATTTGGACCGACAGGATTCACCTGGAGACGCTGTCGAAAAGAACGGAGGACTCATCTGGGGCTGAGTGAGGAGTGTTTGGTCTGCTCCAGGACACCATGTTTGTTCTCCAGCTGTCCTGATTTCCTGGATGTTTCTCTGTTTTTTTCCACCCGTTGCATGGGGGGAACAAACAGGACAGAGCCGGGGGCCTCCATGCCTCAGCTTGTCAGATATGCCCCCATCTCCCCCTCTTCCCCCTCTCTCTATTTCATCACTCACGGTGGGATTTGAAAGTTTAACTTGCAGTGACAAAATGAGAGCAGTCCCTTCGGTGTAACGCGCTGAGGTGCAGGATCCAGACTGGTTTCCGCTCGGTGTTTTTTTTCACGATTTATCTTGGGCTTTTGTCATCTCTACGAATAATTAAAATGTCTGTCGGGTGGAGGAACACAAACAGAGGATGAAGTGTGACTGTGTTCCCGTCCGGGCTGGTTACCAGGGGATGACAAGTGAAATCTGGCGCAACAGCGAAGAAAAAGAGTTACAGATTGGGTTTCCTGAAGGGTTGTTCTTTCGTTCTGTTTCCCAGCAGGGATGGCAGCCATTCGCAAGAAGCTGGTGATCGTCGGCGACGGAGCTTGCGGCAAAACATGCCTGCTTATTGTTTTCAGCAAAGACCAGTTTCCTGAAGTCTACGTCCCGACCGTGTTCGAGAACTACATCGCTGACATCGAGGTTGACGGGAAACAGGTGTGTCCCTCGGACGGCTAAGGCAGCTGGTTTAACCGCTGGTCAGACAGCTGTAGTTCTGTAAAACCGAACCTTTCACCGTCATAGGATTCACAGAAAAGCTTTCTTTTAAAGAGCGCGCGGCGTCTCTAACTGCCACGTGTCCCAGGGATTTGCTCCCTCGAGCTGCCCACTGCTGCAGGATTGCCACTTTGGCAAAACAGGAAAGGATTTTGCTTTCCAGCTTCCTGCCTAGACAACCCTCCCGATCCTTCTTCTCCTCTCCTGACCCAATCGGATGTACAGAAGGTGCTGGAGGCTGAGAGAGGGGTAAACTGTTGTGCTCTGGAATGTAAATATCAGGAAGTAAATATCAACCCCCTCCCCCACTAGAACTATCTCATTATACAATAGTCAGACAGTGTCCTCGGCCTCTTAATTCCTCCCCCCTCGGGGGGTTCTGAAACAGTTTTCCTCCTCTCACCTTCAGTACATTGTGGGTCCTCTAAAAATAGGTGTTTTTTTTCCCTCATCTTCCCTTTTCCTCCCTCAAGTCTGCATCTGACCAGTGGGGAGCAGAAGTACTATTCCTGCAATCTCAGGGAGTTTGCAGCAGCCTCCGCCCACTCCTACTTGACCTCTGCAGACCTCCGTTTGGAAGCATTAAATAATACTTCTGCAGGCTGTACCAGAATCCTTCAGAATCCTTAAGAGTCCAACTTTGTTAGAAAGGGAAAAAAAACCCCGGTGGGCACGTGCGGGAAATGCCCCCCTCTTATTCCTGCCTTCCTTGTATTTCTGAGCTTGAGACCTCCTTCCTGCTTTCCTCCTAGGTGGAGCTGGCGCCTGTGGGACACTGCGGGCCAGGAGGACTACGACCGTCTGAGGCCTCTGTCCTACCCCGACACAGACGTCATCCTCATGTGCTTCTCCATCGACAGCCCCGACAGTTTAGGTAACGCTGAAGCCTCAGACGCTCGTGTGGGGCCTACTGGGTTTTTGAATATAGGACACAAATGAGGTCGTCGGCCCTTTTTAAGCATGTGACTGCATGCGGCATTCAAAGTTTTTATTTTTAGTTTTTACTTTAGAGCCTGTTTATATAGAAAACAGCACAAGTTATTCTTTGCATTAGTCAATCAGAAACAGTAGGAAAGAAAGTGATTTATCATTTTTTGTGCTATATATATAAAAGGTCACTGAATTTCCTTTTTTTATCCACATTAGAGGCATTAAATTGCCTTAAACATCCCTACAGATTGACACTTTAAAAAGCCAGCACAGGCTGTATAAATGTGATATGATTATGTTCGCAGATTCAAAGCAAATCAGAGCAGCAAGCTGCGCGCGTTTAAACGCCGTAATGGACTTGATAAGAAACAGGATTAGTGCAGCTGAAACATTTTTGCCTCAAGCAGTCTGCAGAGCAATCCATCACGAGAGGAGTTGTGCATCATCCCTCTGCACTGCCTGTCCCTTTTTATAGTCCCTCCCCACCTCCTCGCTTCTATCTCCACTCGTTCAGCTCACATCTGACTTCCTCTTCTTCTTCCCCCTCTCTGGGACAGAAAATATCCCTGAGAAGTGGACGCCTGAGGTGAAACACTTCTGTCCCAATGTCCCCATCATCCTGGTGGGGAACAAGAAGGACCTGAGGAACGATGAGCACACGCGCAGAGAGTTGGCCAAGATGAAGCAGGTACACACACACACAAACTGATATTTCTAAGTTTTACATCCTGAGATGATTTAACAGAGGAGAACTTTTCCTGAGGTTCCTTATAAATCATTTCACTTATTCTGAAACCTACAAGTCACTGTTCCACATGTTTGTTGGTGTATTGTACAGCAAGAGTCATAGATCCTTGAAGACCACCTGCTGTGTGCATGCATCTTAAGTTCCCACCTCTCTAAAAGAGAGAGCGGCTTTTTTCCTCTCCTAAACCAATCAACCAATGGGTGAACTCACTTACCCACTTTTCACTGATTTGGAATCGATGAAGTCCTGCGTTGTCCATCGCTACTGCGGGAATCTGGAGGCCGAGCAGCTTCTGTTAGACTGTACGGTAGCCGTTTGTCCGTCGGCGAGGAACCAGAACCTCTGCAAGTTAGACGTGCATTTAATCATCACTGCTATCATTGTGTCAGCAGCTGGTCTCATTGCATGGGTTGGGTTGGCCTGCAAGCTTAGTGAACTTCCACCTATTGCTCAGTGACCACAATAGAAGATTCTAAAGCCTCTGATTACAAAATGCTCCTTTTTCATACCTATTTGTTACTAAATGTTACCTCCCCTTGGGGAACTAAGGGTAGCTCGGACCATTTTGTTCTCTCTGTTGCCTGCTGATGACAGCTACATTTAGTTTGCCGTGTTACCCCTCGGCTCAGGCTCTGTCTCCAGGTCATTCTGGTAATGGAAATGCGTTGACAAAGCCTTTCAACTCTTTCAGGCGCCAGTCAGCTCTTTCTTTCTATTAGAAACCCGGAAATGTTTTTATAAAGGTTCCACTGAGTCATCCGAGCTCTGAATTGAGGAACTCTGGTCTAGACAGATAAGTGAACAGGTCATTGGTTAGTTTTATAAAAAGACTAGTGGTAACAGGGATGTTATTTACGTAAAATGTTATTTACAATTATTCCAATTTTGGAACGATCTCAGTAACCTGTCTCGAATCTGAACCACACAGGAGCCGGTGAAGACGGAGGAAGGCAGAGACATGTCCAGCCGGATCAATGCTTTCGGATACTTGGAGTGTTCCGCCAAGACCAAGGATGGTGTTCGGGATGTGTTTGAGATGGCCACCAGAGCAGCGCTGCAGGTGCGCAAACGCAAAAACAGAAACAAGTGCACGGTGCTGTGAGCAGTCCACATATCCTGCCATTTCACTGGCCAACAGGAGGAAAAGGAAGCAAAAAAAAAAAAAAATCAACATTTAAAGGACTGACCTTTTAGCAGACGGCGTCTTTATACTGCATCTCTAATTTCACAGCAGCGGTCGGGCAGAACAGAAAGCAAATACAGGAAATGAACTTTGTCTATATTACAACCACGTCTAGACCTTGATGAGTATAGTATCTAGGTGATAGTTTTTTTTCTCAAAAAAATTTTGTCTTAAGTGTAGAACATTTCTTACTTGCTTTATCCATATGTATATATCTATAAATATATGTATCATTGTGATAGATGCACACATTTGTATGCAATATTTTTGGGGGATGAGCAGCATTTCTGATGTCTTCATGTCGTGCTAACGCTCCAGGCGGCCCCGTTGGTATCGGCTTTGTTTATCACAGTTGTGATAAAGTGTGAAATTTGCTATCTTTTCACCATCAGAGCTAGTGCCTTTTTCCTTTGCGCCATCCTCTCGCACATCCCGTTTCAGCTGAGGGGGCTCGTCAATGCCGCTGTAGTCCCCTTCCAGCGTTGTCATTGTGAAACCTCAGCTAAACCTTAGCCGAGGCTTTAGGCCACATGACAAAGGAAAAAAAAAAAGCACTACCCTTGGAATCTGTTTTCCCACTCCGAGAAACACTGGAAAAAGAGGGGTAGCTAACTAAAGCGAGCCTCGCATTCCCTCTAAAGTTTCTTTATTCTCATGCGCCCCTCATAGCTGTCACTAATCTGTGCAGTGGACCAGGATGAGGCACAAGTCAGTGTGACTCAACTATGCACAATAGCCGTTCAGAGCAGCAGGGAGGTGACGCAGCCAGGAAAAAAATGAAGGCCCGGAAGCCTCCCTCGTTCTGTTTACTGCGGGCGAAAAGGCAGGTCGCTGCTGTGGCCTTTTTACGGGTTAGTGGAAATCGCGTCTCGTTTGGGCAGTCGGGCAGCATTCTTGACAAATTGGTCTTTGTCTTTGGCCCCCCTCCACCCACTCCACCTCTCCCCCCGGTGCCTTTGTTTGTTCTGGTGTGCCTTTGGGTTGTTCATCAGGTCACGAGCGAACTGTTTATCACGGTTGGCAAGGCTCCGGAATATGAATCGCGTAGGGAATTTGGACTCGGCACACACGAAACATCACCCTCAGAATTTAGGGAGAACCGTTAAAGTCGCAAGTAGTCGCTCAACGAGCACCTAAACACAAAAGGGCTTTGAGCAGCCTGTGGAGACGTCTCAGACTATCCACGTTTACTTTTCCCCTCACATCTCTGTCGCACATCTCCGTCTGTATGGGGGACATTGGAATAGCAGGTAGCATGCAACTGTAACGCCAGATCAGCTGTAAAGCTGGATACTATATTCCGCATTTCATGTTTTTCGAGATGACAAGCACAATTGAGAGGCAGGAGAAGCGTAGACGTGAGGCGTCCATGGGTCTCGTCAAGACGTTTTTGGATGTTAAGAGATGGGCGGAGATATCGACTGTACGGCTGGAAGCCTGGCGACGTAAACATTCCCGAGCAGCAGCGGGGACGGGCTGTCATTTAACGCATCAGGAAGAGCATGTCTCACTCTGCTGTGCAAGCGTGCAGGTGATGCTGCGCTTAAAAAAAATCAGCTTTTCTATTAATTTGAGTGCATGCATGAGGAAACCAGTGTTTCATTCCAGCATCTGCAAACACACATCTTGGGGAACAGCTTCTGCTCAGTGGTTTTTTTGTTTTTTGTTTTTTTCTGTTTCTGGAACAATTCAGAATTGTGACCAGATTTCTACAAACGCTCATTGTAACAATGCTTTGTAAACAGAAAGTGTTGTGGTGAATGTTTGGTCTGAAGTGAACATGAACAATGTTATTAAAATATTTTTGAGACAAGAAAAACACAGTCCGTTTTGAGGGGTTTTTTTTGTTCTTTCGTAAATTTTTTACATCAAAAAGTGATGCAAAAGTGTAAAAGTGATGTGAAGTGGCAAAAGACATTTAAGAATAAATCATTTGGGGAAAATTGTAGTGCAAAAAGAGGCTGAAGCTGAAAAAAGATAATATTAGCATTAGAAAGAACCTACTCAAACTGAAGAACAATCATGTTTTTGAAAATTTGCCATGACAACACTTAATATATGTTCAGAGATTCTTTATGTTTAATCTAAAGTAGAAGAATTCCTGATTTTTTTTCCCCAAACAACTTATTGAAACTAAATGCACAGTTTTTGTTGTCTCCTCCAAAAGATCCTAATGCTCATGTCTCCATTCAGGGTCCTCGTATTGATGGCGGGTGCTCTCCTCTAGTACAAGACCTGCAAAGAGACACACAACGTTTACTTGGGCGCTTGTTAAACAGATGTAAATGAAAATTCAAATATGCACTGACTCTCTGAGTTTGAGCAGATATTCAGGTTTGCCAGCCTGGACACGATGTCGTCTTCTCCCTCCACGTCCTTCAAGTCGATTCCTGCGCAGCCCTTCTGCGTCACACAGTACTTGATGAACCTGAAAGTGTAAAAAGGCCATGGTTGGAACGAACGTCGGTGCTTTGGGTGTTTCTTCTCTGACGTTGATCTGTGTGTGTGTGTGTGCTCCTGAGTCCTGACTCTACTTTGCCCAGGTGGGGTCCTTGTTGAGGATAATGTGGTTTCCCACAATGATCAGCAGGGACCGCGCTCTGGTCACGGCCACATTGAATCTCTGCAGAGGAGAGGACCCATGCATGAAGGACAAGACGCAAGAAATGATTTAATCCGACGTTTTTCTACCTCAGAAACAAAAAACCGTTAACTTTGTAAGCAGTGAATAAGCGGCGCAGACCTTTTCGTTTGAGAGGAACCCGATGCTGAAGTCTTGGTCCAGCTTGACGTAGTCGCGTGCTGCTGCGGACGGTGGAGATCATGATGATCTTCCTTTCCTGTCCCTGAAACTCCTCCACAGGCCCCACCTGAGGACGAGGGAAGGAGCGACGTCAAGGCGAGCGAATGAAGCTGCGCTACTTTTCCTGCGGGAATTACCTTAAGATCTGTGAGGTCACCGCATCGCTTTGTGACAGGGGCAGACTTCAGGGCTCGGCGGATTTTCTCCACCTTTTACAGGAGAGAGGAGGATGAAATTCCTTTTCGTTCACGTCTTGGAAAAACGCAAGTCATCCCTACTGACTTGTTTCCTGTAGGGGGCGATGATGCCGATGTCCTTGGCCAACAGTTTGGGGATGCCCTTCTTTCCTTGTGTCTCGAACAGCAGGGTGAGGTATTTGACCAGAGCGTCAATCTCGGTTACGTTGAAGAAGGATGGACTGTTGGCCTCTCTCTCGTCCTTGCCCATCACCCCGTGGAAGATCAGAGGAAAACCCTGGTGTGACGCGAGAGCGAGCACACGAATGCATCGTTTTTGGTTTTTTTGTTTTTTACATCGCGGCCAATTTTCACCAAGGATTTGCCTACAGCAGCTTCGTTTCATCACAAACCTTCTTCGGGAGACCTTCCCAGTTGCAGTAGACCGCGCGCTCCCACTGGTCAGCAAACACCTGCAGCTCGTTGCTGTAAAACAGCTCGTTGGGGACTTTCAGGATCGCAGCGTGTGACCTGAGGGAGGTTCGCCGTAGTTTGAACCAGTTGCGAACAAAATGGAGAGGGGGTGGAGAAAGGGTGAAGGGCGAATGTGATAAGATGTACCTGTAGTTTCGCAGCAGCTTGGTGACATAGCGGTTGTCAAAGTGCCCGGTGTCTGGGTTTTGCTGATACAAAGTGTTGTCCTTCATCAATCGCTCAAGTAGAGAAACGCCTGAAGGAGGACAACGACATCTCCACCTCATTATTGTGGCCATATTTGCAGGAGGAATAAAAACTACACAGTCTCCGTCGCTCTTATGACGCTGCAACGTCGCTCCCTGGCCAATCAGCCGCCTACATTTTTGGCTCCGCTCAGCCTCAAAGTACCTGGTACCAGGTGCTATCACCTAATGAAAAAGCCCTAAAACCCAAATTGGGAGCTAAGTAGGGAAAAGCCCGATTAGCTGATGCATTAGTAAACAACAGGAGACATTAATCTGCGGTCTCACCGAGGCCATACTGAAGTGCAAGAGGGGATCGGAGAATGGGTCCCAGCTGCTTTGGATCTCCGGCCAGCACCAACTGGCCCTCCTTGGGATTGAAAAGGCCTGTGGAACGGCAAAACCATTTTTTAAATTATATATAAACCACCTCAACAGACTAATAAAATGCATTAACCCTCAAGAACTTCTTGAATATTTTCTGAAGCATTCTGCAGCTTGCCTGGGGCTTTTTTATTTTTTGTAAGCATTCCCTTAAACATCAAATATTTTGGAATTTGATGACAGATACTCAGCATTTACCTGCAACAGCGATGATGCACTCCGGCTCCACTGCCTGGCCTGCCTCATCCACAAAGATGTGAGTGAAATGGCCGACAGGGATTCCTCCAGTGACCAGTCTGACAAAAAAGCGCAATATTTCGGCTTCTTATTAAAAAAAGGGGGGGGGGGATTTGTGAGGTCATCTATATTCAGTCAGCTTACCTGCCTGCTGTGCACAGAGTTGTGACCACAACTTTATATTTCATCAGAGTTTCTCTACTGGGAAACACGAAACACTCTTTTGTCTTGTCCCAGTTGCAACATTTCTGTAAAACACACCAGCAATAATGCAACTCTGCTTTAGCAAACAGATCAGATCAGATTTTTAGGAAACCCTGTAGCCGATCACATGATCTCACCCATGTTGTGACGTATAGCCAATGTGCGAAGCAAAACGCTGTCCGGTACTCACCAGGAGGGGGCTGGGAATGCTTCTGGGGTCTCTGCTGCTGGCGTACATGCGATAAACCTGATGGGAATCTATGTGGTCCAGCAGCCTCTCGCAGAGAAGATCACATGCACTGTTTAAAGGTGCGCAGGCGAGGATGTGAGCCGTCGGGTTGCACTTGTTCACCTGTCCGCGTTGCCACGAGAGAAAAACTGTTATGTCGACATATTCGGGTTATTTTTTTTCCAACATGTAAGAAAGGCACATCTTAAATACCTGATGCATTGCTTCAACTATCGTGATTGTCTTTCCAGTTCCTGGGGGTCCAAACACGAGATAAGGAGCAGGCTTTGATGACCCGGCTATGATGTGCTGAACCGCTGCCGACTGCTCCGGGTTTTTTTCCAGTTTAAGGTTAAACATTCTGGATGTGGAGTTTGACATTTTACTCAGACATAACAGACGATTCTGAATTGATGCGTTTCTAAGTTTCTTATCATTCATGCAACAAATTGTCATTGTTCAGATAATGAAGAATCTGCAGACGGTGCATCTGTGGGTGTTCTGTGCGGATGTTCCAGACCTGAGGTTGGGCATGGGGGGGGTGTCTGCTGCAGCACCAGATGGGAACAGCAACTCTCCCAGCTGGTGTTTTGCTGCCAGGTCCACGGCTCGATGCTGCAGCTTCAGCGTTAAACGGTTGACGGTGAACTCCACGTCGAACTTCATGTTGGGGAGAAAACGCTGCAGCAGACTGACACAAGGGTAGAGTGGCGGGGGTGATCTTCCTGTTAGGACACTTCAAGCCTAAACATGGAGCCGCTCCTTGCCTCACCTCTGGCTAAAGCCCAGCTTCACCCCGTCCAGTTCCACCTTGTGAACATAGCCTTTGTACACCACGGTTGGATTGTTCTTGTCATCTGACATGGTCACCTTGATGCAATCGCCACGTAGCACTGACGGACGATTCTCCGCCACGCCTGGAACCTGAAGACGCACCCACAGAAACCAATAAAAACTTAATCACTAAACAATAACAGTGACAGCTGGTGAGAGGTTTGGTGATCATGTGATCATCCTGCCTGCTTACACTGAGGCTGATCAGTTTTTTGTTGCTTTGGTCCAGAGTCATGGTTTGGTTGCGCAGGTCGTACTTCCTGATGTCTACCTCCATCTGTATCTCCTCCAGGTGTAGCAGAAGGTGAAATCGACTGGAATACGTCTTCAGCTCCAAGGCAGATTTCAGGAGGGCCCTGAACAGACGGCAAAGTGAGCGCTGAGTTTTCGGACTCGGATTTTTTTTTTTTTTTTCACTTACCCCGCTGACAGAAGCTTCTGTCTTAATACTGGAGAGAGGTGCTCAGAGTCCTCCAGGCTTTGTTTGGTCAGTTGCTTCAGATATTCACCAGGCTTGTATTCATCTAGCTTAACAAACATTATTTGAGGTTGGACAAGTCTGCAGAGAATCAAAAACATTTGAATAAGCAGCTACTCCAGAACAACGTAATGACAATGATTTGAAAGGGTGTATGTATGAACCGTAATGTATGAACTAATTACACCACAACTACGAGCCAATCATGTGCCTTGAATTTATAATAACTTACTTTTCAGGGGGTACTCCCTCCACTTCCACAGTGCTGACATGACTCCTGGCCTGTACCCGAAGGGGTTTGTAAGGAGACACCGGTCCCAGTATGTCCGCCAGCGGGGTCCTGGCCGCCGCCTCCATCTCCCGGATGATGCAGAACGGAGTCGATCCTGTTATCAAGAACTCAAAGTACATCGTGGCAGGGAAGTATCCATAGTGATTGAGAATGTAGCGAACCCTGACTTCATAGGTTTCTCCTGTGCGGAAAAAAACAAGACGCCGTTGTCGTTGTCGAGCGAGTTGTAAAGAAAAAAAACAACAGAAAAACCAAAAACACACGTCGTACCAGGACAGAGCAGCAGAGGATTGGCTCTGGTCAGTCTGTGATCGTCATCCAGAGTGAAACAGCGGATCTTATGCAGGGCGGTGTAGTAGGTGAAGTACACGCAGCTCGTACCCTTATTGGCAACGTTGAAGCGGACAATGAACACATCCTTCAGGCGCTCCACGAAAAAGAGAATTTTCCCTTCTACAGCCTCCGGGTCTGAGGTGATCTCAATTCCGCCCTTGTTGGCTATTAATTCTTTTCTAAAAGACAAGCACAAATGCACATGTGGTAGAACTTTTTTGTAAAAAACAAAACAAAACATTTTTTTTACCTTACTTTTAGAGGTAGATAACAAATCTGGCATATAACTAGTGTCATAAAAACTAGGGAGTGTCATTTCTGCTGAATCATTGATGAAAAACAAAAAGAGAGGTGAGTCCAGGTCGGTTGTGAAACTAACAGAAATGAGGGGGATTTCTTGGGAGGGAGGCACAAATTTGCAGCTGCGTCCGACTTATCGGGCAGCGGGCATCGCATTGCCAACATAGCCAAGGTCAAACTAGAGAGAAAGAAGCTGGGAGAAGAATTTGGATAAGATAAAAAAAAAGCAGGAACATGACAACCTTGCATAGCTAGACAAGAATTAAAAAAAGCACTCTGCTAATCTCAGCATCATTTATTTAAACGGATATTGGGGGGATGGGTTGGTATAACTTTTGTTTCTTTGTTAAAAAACAAAAAAGAAAACAAAAGGGCCAGAAATTAGTCACAAGTGAATAAATCAAATATAAACTAGAGTTTAACTCTGACGAAATAAACAAAGTCCCCAGTCAGAGAGCGGAAAACAAAGCCTTTGCGGATGTTCTTGTAGCAGCATCGAAGGTCTGTGCAGTTGCAGCTTTGTTTTTCTCTCTTGCGTTCTCGTTCCACCTTCTCAAAGTGCATGTTGAGATAACCTGGGCCCCTCGCACACGCCCCCACCCCCCCAAAACAGCAAACATCATACCTGTTTTCTTTTAATTTATTGATTACTTCTGTTGCCAGTCTTTTCTTTGGGGTGAAAGTAGTATTGATGGTGGCTATGGGGGTCCCCTGTGGAGCCCCTGTGGAGGCCCTTGGCCTCCTCCACTGATCACAATACACACGAACCTACAGCAGAGAGGAGAGAGCCCATCCTGTTAACTCCCCATCTTCCTCCCTCCTATTCAAACATGTAAAGTCTTCAACAGAGACCCTCTTACCTGAGGTCTGACATTTATAAAGATGTGGTCCCGGTTGCAGTAAACCTTGTTGAACCTCCGGAGCGCGTAAATCACGCTGGAGAAGTTGGGGTCGCGTATTCCTGCTCTGGGGCCACAAATAAATAGAGTTGACGCAAAAGCTCAACCTGCACAGACAGACACATGATCTCTGAAGCCTACCTGCCCCTGAATTCGTTATTGTAGATTTCTCGGAGTTCTGCTTTGTTGGTCAAACTTATTCTGTCCCCCAGAAACTCAATGAAGTCCAGTCCAGACTCATGACAATCTTTGAGCGGCATGTTAATGCAGAATAAGCAACAACTACTGAAGCTCGAATGACCCAAAGGGGAAGTTCTGCAGCGCGGATATAAGCTCGATAGGTTTCGTTTTCGAACGTCCTTTTGGTTTTCTTACGTCCTTCTGCGCCGACAGGAGGGGCGTTTGAGGCATTTAGCTAAACCTACGTGTATCTTCACGATTTAAAAAAAAAAAAAAAACTAAAATGGGACGCTGGCATGGACTTTGCGCTCGTTTATTAGAGTAGAGTTGGTAGTTTTGCGCATGTGTTAGCTAATGGGCGCTCGGAGTTCGTCTCAAGCAGGGAATGTTGACAAATGATTAGCCTACAGTTCATTTCGCTGGAAACAAAACCTAACGCAGCAAACGAAAACGAAAACAAAAACAAAACCATGCCTAAACGTTAATCATTTATAGATTAGATCAATTTCCTGGCCAATCAAATGCGCGCAGTGGTGTTTTATAATAGATACGTTGCTTATTTATTTATATAGTTTTGCGTCGTAATTCGAATTTGTATCCACTCCCTAAAGTGGTTACGTCATCATCATCGGACTGTTTATCATCGGTGGAAAGTGTTTATAAATCTAAACGATCATTTGTGGGTTTTAATGTATAAGTCATCGATCCAGTCAAAGATTTGGGGGATGCTGCATGTCCGGATGGGTTAGATAAAACTTCTGTGACTGAACATAGCTTCATTCAATATAGATTAAGCCCAACAGTGATCAGTCTGCTGCAGACAGACGAGGATCCTGGGTGACAAAACTCTGGGAAGCCACATACAAATTTAGTTTTAATTTAAAATGAAAGTAAAGATATCCTCACTTACGGTACCCCCTCCCCGTAAAAGATGATCGCCACAGCTTGAAGATCAGATTTTTATTTTAATGAATAGATGTACCTAAAGTTTTATATAAAAAAATATAATAAAGGCTAAACAGCTGAAATAAGGACCAATACTGAATGAAATTGCAGTGTCTGAAACTATGTATCTATTCTCTGTAACTCCGTAAGAATCCAGATGTTTAAAGAAAGGAGAAGGGAGGAGGACGCCATATATATCCATGGGATTTTCCCTATCTCCCGAGACATGAGACGGCACCAGAATGTCTGGAACCGGTCAACTCGGTGACCAGGCCTTACAGATTTCTATGGCCTGCACCGAATGTATACATGGCTAAAAACAAGCTGAATTCTTACAGAGTTACAGAGAATAAATACATCGTTTCAGACACTACAAAACAAAAAAACAACATTCTAAAGAGGTATTGGAAGTTCTATAAGAACATGTACAGTATAACAAATTAGCAACTAGGTAAAAATTGAGTGGTTGGGAGAGT
This sequence comes from Tetraodon nigroviridis, assembly GCA_000180735.1. Taxonomy (NCBI): domain Eukaryota; kingdom Metazoa; phylum Chordata; class Actinopteri; order Tetraodontiformes; family Tetraodontidae; genus Tetraodon; species Tetraodon nigroviridis. The sequence goes on along the minus strand of CAAE01015043.1, from coordinate 519,794 downwards.
GTGTGTCCTTTCAAAGCATTGGGGTTTACAAGGACTGCAGGAAATCACCCAGACCTTCAGTGTAACAAACGCCAACATAAATAAAGGAGGTTCGTGTTGCCTAATATTGAGTTTACAATGAATTCGTCCCTTCTTAGGTCATACCTGGAGCTGTCTCGCTAAAGGGCACCCGGTATGTTTATTCCTTTTTAAAACAGAAAATACTGTAAACTATCTTGGATGTTCTAAGCATTCTGCATCTCTTTTCCAATCTTATAACCGAGGATCTTGGTCCAATCCACCTTGCTGCGGGTGACTGGCAGTTGTCTGCGTAAGGCTTTGAAGGTGGTGTCTGACATGGTCTGATAGTTCTCGCTGATGGCCACCTACAAAACCAAATATAGCAAAATAGAAACACGTTGTGACATTTGGGGCTGACCAGCTGCACGTTTCCATCCTCATAATAATGAACCTGGAAGAATGAGGAACCAAAAGAAATGTTTAAGCAAAAAAAAATAAAAAATCAGCTCAACAGAGCAGATAATAAATGACTGCACCTGAATTTTCATGACTCCGACCAACTGTGCTGTAGACTGAGAGACACTAAACTTCCATTCAGAGCGACAACGGCCATTCCTGGAAGCAGAGAACATAGCTGAATCCCACTGCGCTGTCAAGACGGTTTAAAGTTGGCTCTCTTAACTCACCAGAAGTTTTTAGGCTCAAATTGATGGCCCTCGATACAAGCTATAATGGTCCTCTGGCCGTCAATCGTCTTCCCATAAACCTGAAGCAGATAAAGAAGGACGCATGCGTGGTTTGTTCTTGGTGGTCTCCGTTCAGACAGCGGTGCAGACTGTGCGAGCGTCCTTACAGTGCACACCCCACTGGGGTAGTGCTGCGTCACATAGTCCTTCAGGGCTGACTCGCAGGCGTCTCTCCACGAGCTGAGGGACTCCTCGCCCTGGTGGGGCTGGGGATCGCTGGCCTGCTTTCTCAGGTGGTCAAACTTGAAGGAGATTTTGTTGTGGGGGTCAAAGAAGCGCCCGTTACCCAGGTCTCCGTGCTCTGTTATCAGAACCTGTGTCGGACAGTAAAATCTTCTGTTTTTCCGGCTGTTCGTTCAGGTGTTATTGTAGCAAAAAACGGATTAGTCCATTATCTGGAAAAGCACATGCCTGATCGTCGTATCCGTCAATTTTGGCAAGAATGAACTGGTCCATGTTGTATTGGGCAAACGCACTGTATCAAAACAGAACACAGAAAGCTGCAGGGCCTTATCACAGGTTTTTACTCTTTTTCCGATGAATAAAACTCACTGAGCTGCCCCCTCCCTGAGAAGACCGTCATTGTTCAGCAGGATTCGGACATCTGAAATAAAAAATAACATCTGGTCTCCACAGGAGTTCCTGTAGTCATGGAAAACACTGACAAATTCCAAGTCCATCTTACCATTGAAGACTTCATTGAACTCCCAGGAGGAGAGTGCATCA
>CAAE01015043.1:456875-517025 GCA_000180735.1 Tetraodon nigroviridis | reverse complement strand
GATTTCACACACACACACACACACACACACACACTCACTGACAGACGCAGGAAATAACACCATTTCCTTTAGGTTCTGCTTTAAACTAGCATTTGAAACCGATTTATAGTCAGAATAAACGACGCATCAAGTTCACAATTTTGAAAAGCTAACTCTCGTTGTGTGTTGGTGCACAGGGACAACGCGCAAAGCTAACAAATCTGGGCTGTCAAAGGCAGCCTGCCGTCGGAGCTAGCAGCTTCACGCAATGCGGACTTTCCGCAAAATATTCCCCAAACTAAAAAGATTAGGACCAGAACGTCCTCGTCCACCACCAAGTTAAAAGACTACTAAACCGTAAAGGTAAAAATGATGCTGGTGATACCTTCTCTTCATCGGTAAGCTCTTCGAAGTCTGCCATCTTGGTTCAATAAAGCGGTAACAAAGCAAATAACGGCGTTGCTATGTTTGCGGGACTCCTCCCCGCACGCAAAACTCTTCTTGCGTGACGATCACTCTGGTTGGAGAACAATTTGATACGATCTTCCCAAAAAGGTGAGTTTTAAAATAAATTAGCATAAATAAAATCAGCATTGTTTGGAGAAAATATCGGTTTAAAATTTCGTCATTTTCTATTTTCTCTAATATTCGGAAAGAATTTTTTTTCGCCGAGATCACGCTTGATCACTTGCAATCCTAGAGCGTTTAGTAAAGTATTTATTTATTTATTGTGGTGATTGCATTTGATGTTACAATCACATCATATCTAATTAAAGAAACTGTCTTTTCTTTTGTCAAAGACGTGGTGTTTCGATAGTCAGAAAAAAAATAAAAATAAAAATACCCAATACAAATTTTAAAATTATTTTAAGCAATAAATTACTGGTTATTATCGCTAACCTAATGGGGGCGCAAAAATGAAAAAAAGAAACGTTGACGTAAAAAAAAAAATTGAAAGAAGAAAAACATTAGAACGGAACATTTACGCTCCACATCGGTTGGTGGCGGTAATGCACCAGAACGCTGTTTGCCAACAGCCACACAGCATCACGAAGAAGAACAACATCGGCTTTGTGACGGACCTGTGTGCACACCGCGGCCTACGATCATTTACACCGGGACAGATATTGCATTGAAGGTAAAAGGAGCGTTTTTTAAGTCATGTAACAGAAAAGATGTATAAAATAAAATAAAGATCATTCAATAGTTGAATATAAAGACGCTAAACCAGTCGCAGGGTTTGGGTGAAGACGTCGATGGCTATCAAGGTAGCTAGCTACCATTGACATGCGCACAGAAACCTCGAAAAGAAAACAATTTCAGAGTAAATTATTATGACTGGTCATCATTATGACATCTTATATTTTTGACATGATGTTACGTGTCGTTACGCGTTGTTCCAGTGGTTTTAGAGTCGTAATTTACCGACCGATGAGAACTGTGCGCGCCGTTTGGGGGCGTTCATTTATGTTGTCTAAAAATAGAATGAAACGAGCATGTTTTAATGCCGAAACACTCAAAATATACATAGATTTTGTCTTTTACTTTTATAAATAGATGGATTCGTATCGATATATATTTGCGATACACCAAGCATCGAATTCCTAAAGAGTGCATACCCAGATTGGTGGATAGAATATTTTTTACACACACATGCCGTCTGACACGCATCGTGTTTCAATACTTGTTTTCATATTTATGTTTTTGGTTTTTACTTTCTTAGATTTCGTAAAACAAAATGCTATAATGCAATAGGTTATGTTTTTGAATTTTTATTGCTGCAATCATTAAAAAAATAATAATAATGTAATTTTATTTCTCTCTCAGACGGTTAAAAGGATTACATTTCCGAGTCGACATCATCCCGGTGGAAGTTGAGGTAGGAAAAAATTCTACTTTTCCAGGTTTAATTTAAAGTAGTGGTCCATACATGTATGTCAGTCTGTTCTATATTTCATCTATCTACAGCAGTATTTAAGTAGTTAAATCCTACAAAATCCAAAATCTTGTGTATATTCCTAAAGTAAATGTCGCCCCTTTTAATGACAGTTTTTGGAAAATTGGCAGTTAATTCAAGTGTTTTGGATAGTACATTCCTAGCGCTATATTATTACTCTTATAATTTTTCCTGTTGTCAATTTTAATCGAATGGGTGTTATTGCATAAATGTAAACTTGGCCACAGTATATCAGAAGCGGAAGCACATCATTTTTATATTTGTTGTTTATTTGTGCCTCTTATTTTATCTTGTGAAAAAAAAGCACAACTGTTTCAGCTTTTCTTAAATTGTTTTTAAAATGTTTTCACATGGGTCCTTTAAAGCAAGAGTTTGCAGTTTGTAGGTGACCTTAAGCCCATAAATTAATATCATTAATGCAGTTGCCCCATTTAGGAACTTAAATAACTTTTATTAATAAACTTTTATAAATTTTATTCATTTAGAATCCCGCTCAACCTGGTTTTGCTGTTAATAATGTCTCTTAGCTGGTGCACAGCAACCTAAAATTAATATGTCCTCCTCTAATTCAAACCAAGATAGTCGTACTTATGATTATTTTCTGTCGGAAGGCAATCTAAGGATTTAAAATTTTTAGCCCCTCATCGTCTACTGCTTCAACAACATGGCGTCGGACTGCGATTTTTGCGATTTCTGGAACCGACAACAGGATCCATGAACAGCCACAAAAATCTATTTGAATTTTTTGACTAATTCTGTCAATCCTTCATATGCCTGCGTGAGAGAGAAATTTGGATCAAAGCCTTTTGCGTCACTCTTCACCTGCTGGAATTTCATTTGCGATTTAACACATTAGTTCTTAATATTTGACGCAACCTAAAAGGAATTCACCAACTTCATTTTCGTTATCTGAAGCAGTGTGACTTTTGCGCTTATTCCGAGGAATTGATCTCTTCTCTTAACTCATTAAAATGTTTCAGGATCGTGGATGACAATTTAATAGCGAACAAACCCAAAAATTTCGAAGCATTTGTGATATACGAAGAAGAAGTCCCGTAAAACCTCGGAGCCGGTTATGTCTCGCCGAAGAAGCCGCAGCCCGTCGCCAGGGCGTTTTTCTCGCTCCTGCAGCAGTAACGATCCTAGAGATTTGGAGAGAAGGATTTTTGTTGGAAATTTGCCCACTTCTGACATGGAAAAGAAGGATTTGGAAGACCTGTTCAACCCATACGGGAAGATAACTGGTCAGTAAAATTAATATGAGCACAAGATGTCACATTCATTTCAACTGAGCACGCTACCCATGAGTTTCACATGTGCCGCCGTGATGCGCCTCGGGAAGGACAAGCATGTAACCCTATGCCGCCGTAATGATTGCCTATGAGTAAGACAAAAATGGATAAATGGAAAAGTATCCAAAGCGGTTCTTTGTACCATTTAAAATGTTCCTCTTTCAGGCGTGTCCATGTTTCGTGGGTTTGGATTTGTACAATTTGAACGCATTGAGGAAGCCGAAGCTGCAAAGGCGGCCCAAAAAGGTCGAATATATAAAGGTTATAAGAGAGGTAAGACTCAACTTCGGTGCGAATGCTCTTTGAGGAACAAAAACCGGAATTATGATTGTGTCCTAAACCTGAGCCTGTACGTTGAATTTGGAAAATAAAGATATATATAGAACAATTTTCTGTTGGGTAAAGGTTGTGTTTGTGTGCATGGCCTCTTAATCACTAAGTGTTGTCGCGTAAGGATCCAAAGGTGTGCCGTTTTGACCTTTTTACTAGAAAATATGGCAAAAGAAAACGTGACCGAAATTCTGCACGAGGTACTGACGGGTGCTGGTTGTAAAACAAGCAACATTAACCTTTGCTTTTTAAAATGATTACCACTTTCTTGCCTTGCTTGCTTTTTGCCCGCTTTTGCAGGTGGCTGCACGTATTTGCGGATAGTAAAGCCAGCGTTCCCAAATGAAATATGTTTGTGCCACCTGATCTCTGATTTATCTGCAGTTTTCAGCTTTTGCGTTGAAGTAGTCCAACTTTTCAGACACTGATGTGCAAATGCAAACTGCAGATTCCTAAAACTAGATTTAACTTGTTTTTACACGTTTGCAACCACGCAGACACACGGTCCTGAATACACATTTACAAAGCATTGTTAAATTTGAAAAAACAAAAAAACATTCTTATTTCAATATACATTTTAACATGCCTTTTTCAAACCTTTTTTCAAAGCTTTTTTCCTCTAAACAAGCGAGATAAAGCTATTTACCCTTCTGAACCCGCTCTGGATGCGGGTCAGCAGATAGAACCGTTTGATTTGCTGCATTTTCGACCCATCTCGTTGGATGTTCAAGCGTCGCGGCGCTTCAGTCTCGGTGAATGCGTGTGCTGATTTCCATGTCACTGTTTTGTTCAACGTCTGGATTGATTTATTTTCAGATGTAAATATGGCAGTGGAGAGACGGCAAGCTAAACCTCAGTCCCAGCCGAGCCCTCCGCGAAGGTAAAGTAACGTGAATTAGGTTTAACATCCAAATGGAACCTCTCTGGGGTCTCGTACTCTCAGTAACACTAGGGTGACATTTCCGCCTGTCGGTGCCACCCGTGATGACGTTTGCTTGGCTGCAGCGGGTGTCCCTTTATTGGGTTTTGTGAAGATGGAGAGAATTCCATTTAATTAGTTTTATTCTTCTTATTATTACCTCTACTTTTAAATCAGATTCATTGAAATAAAGTAAAAAATCATCAATTTATTAGTGTCTTTGTCTCAGACATTCTTTCTTTCATGACTTTTCACTTTGAGAGATTTGCTTACCTTCATCTACCAGCACCAGCATCTTTCTGCAAACTGATCCTACAGACGCATCAACAGGGTTAAGTTGATGCGTCTTTAAGATCATTTAAACCCCAAAGTGGCCTTAAATTCAACTTTGCCTGTAAACTGGTGAGAGCAGAGCTATTTGACTTTGGGCGTACCGATTTTTCAACAGGAAAGCCATGCATCCATGGGTCAATTTTTAGGATTCTTACTACACCGGAATCGGATTGCGCATCACGACGTAGAAATCCCGTTCGCGACGTCTCTGGCTTAAAATCGGCACATTTGCTCAGACTTTTGCGACCGAAACAATCGCTGGCGGAATGGTATCGAAAGAAAACTGCCTGCTGCACAGAGCATGAAGACCTCATTTCGACTTCTTTCCATACAGCCCGACTGTGAAGAGCACTTTAAAGTCACTCCACATTTTCTCCCAGTCACCACAGACTGACCCTCGAGGACCGAAGTCTCAGATAAAATGGCTTGTGCACATGTAAACATCACAGCCAGGAATTGTCAAATCCCATAATTCACCGGGAATGTGCCCACACGTGTTAAGGTAAAATAAAGTTTGTTTTGAAGAAAGGGTCTTCCTCACTTGTTGCCTGTTCAGCTTGTTTTCTTAATTCACTTCGTAAAAACTCTGCCTGGAAACTCGAATAAAGTTTTCTCTGGAATGATTTTATTCCCAAACGGTGATGAACAAAACAGATTATCGCCTGTCACTGCATACGGTCTATGGTGCTTTAAAAAAGTACTACACACTAAAGCTTGCATATTCATCTTCATCAAACCTCGTGTCGCTGATGAGCGCAGCGAGGTCGCGTGCGCCAATTGGTTGGACATTCTCGACCTTTTCACCCGGATCGAACCCGATGGTTACTTTTGCTCCCGTCATGGTTGTGTTGTGTCTCCTTTACTGACCTGATAATGCCCTTGAGGTATTAAAAAAAAGTAAAAAAACGCCTGAATTTGTATTTATGTATTGGCATTAATTGGAACTTTTGTCCCAGGGGACCGTACGGCAGCTATGGCGACGGGAAAGAGCCACGGCCTCGGTCCCGCTCACCTGCCTACGGGCGGGAAGGTCGAGAACCTCGGGATAGCCACGAAGCGAGGGACTCTGGACGAGAGCCCAGGCTGGGCAGACATTCCCGCGACCACGAGTATCGCTACCGCAGCTCGGAGAGCAGGGACAAGGACCTGAGAGGTGACCCGCGTGATTCCGGATACAGGTGACCGCTGAAAACCAACGCAAAGCAGCTTCCAAGCTTCCAGCTCTCAAATCTGATTTTCTTTTTTATTCCTCAATACAGCAGAGATGAGTATGACAGGTACTACCGAGGCGGGCCAGACGACTATTATCGGAGAAAGGATGAACCTTACCGTGACCTGTACAGAGAGCCCTGGAATGGACGCCGCGAGCCTGATGGTCTGTACTCGCACACGGAAAACGTTTTTTTTTTTTGATTTGTTGGTTTCTTTGTATGAAAAGTTCTGTGTTGGATTATCCCTACAGATGAGCGTATTCGACCAGAAGAGCGTCGGCGTAATGAATTGTACCGACAGTACTACGAAGAACTGCAGCGGCGCTACGACACCGACCGTCCCGTTGACTGCTCTGTGATCGTTGTAAACAAAGCCCAAAAGTATGTCTACTCTCTCCTCCAATCGGATCATTCAAAGGCCCAATATTGAACTTTCTTGGAATGTTACATTTCATATCTTTCCCGCGTGCGGCTGTGCACATTTGTTTCCACTCGTTTTTCTTTGCTTTGGAAACAACTGTAGGGAGTATGCCGAGACAGTGGGCCGCAAAGTCCGTGACCTGGGAATGGTGGTGGATCTGATCTTCCTCAACACAGAAGTGTCGCTGACCCAGGCCCTGGAAGATGTGGGCAGAGCCCGCACACCATTCGCCATCATCATTACCCAACAGCACCAGGTGCACCGCTCCTGCACTGTCAACATCCTGTTTGGGACACCACAAGGTTAAAAAAAGGAATCCAAATCTGTTTGTTGTTGAAGGAAGAGCATTCCGTAAATAACTGTCTTAATTTTTCCACAATAGAACATCGAAACATGCCGATGCAGGACGCCATGATGCTGGTCGCTCACAATTATGACACCTACAAAGTAGAAAATCGCGAAAAAGAGCGAGAGGAGATCGCCAGAAAAGCCGCAAAGATGGCAGACGACGTGCTGCTGCGCGAGCCCGACAGGGAAAGCCACCCCATTTCCGTGCTGACCACCATCACGCTGCTGTCTGAGAACAGGTTTTTGATCCAGCCACCCTCAATGTGTCTGCCAGCCCCTGAGAAGGAAAAATACACTGGTTTCTCTTTGTGTGCGCTCACCTTTTAGGTTTGTGACTCCAGAAGAACTGGATACTCTCACAGCGTATCTGAAAGACAAAAGGGCCCGTCTGCTGCGGAGCACTGCAGATCCTCTGACGGGTAGGAAGAACATGTCTATTATTGTATTTTAGAAAGTATTAAAACAACAAAGAAAAAAATCCACCTTGTGTAATTTTGTTCCCCTCTCCAAATGTCACAGCTACAGTCCACGTTCCGGCTCCTGCAGCAGGACTCGTCGATGTTCCCCCCACAGCAGCTGGGCTTCCCGCTCCGTCCCACGCTTCCCACCTCCCGGTGCAGTCCAGCCACCTGGGCCTGTCGGCTACCTCAAGCGCTCCAGCCAACCCCAATCATCAGCAGGAGCTGCAGGCTAAGATCCTCAGCCTGTTCAACAGCGGCAGCGGCGCAGCGGCGTCAGCAGCAGCGGGACCCAGAGGGCCGGGCGCCACCCAGCAGCCGCAGCCCTACAGCAACCTGGGCCCAGCGCTCACCCAGAACACGCCTCGCCAGGCCATGCCAGGCCCTCAGGCTGCATCGCAGGGCTATGGCCCCCCAAGCCGGACGAATGCCGGTCGCACCGGCGCACAGAGCCCCCATCACTACTTCAAATATCAATTTCGACAGCCCGAGCGTACAGAAAGCCCTGGACACGCTCATTCAGAGCGGACCGTCTCTGACCCCGCTGGTGAACGCCGCTGCGGCGGCAGCAGCCGCCGCCGCCCGCCGCTCAGCAGGCCACGCAGAGGCAGACGCCCAACATGGGCCAGGTCCAGCCCATGTCCACCTATCCCCCACACTACTGAGCAGCTGGGAAGCAGTTCTTCCAGCCGGACCCTCAGATCTCTGAAGATGGACGCCGCATCGTTTCCCTGTGACTTTACCAGCCGTGCGGTAGGTAGAGACGCGTTGCAGCCCCCTTTAGGTTCTCGTTTTACTTGGGCGATTTCCCTCTAAAAGGAGCTGTTTGGACTAACTTGGGTGTCTGGATTCAGTTGACAAAAACCATGCAGTAATTCATTCTTTTTGCATGAAACACAAAATAATGACAGCCTATTTTAATTGACATTTGGACCCTGTAGTTTTTCTTCCTCTGTTCCATTTGTGTACTTTTACAGTTTGTATTTTTAATTTGATATTTGTTCAGTCAACGACAAATAAAACAATCAAGAGACATTTTGGTGTCATTTACAGTCACATTTATAAAATCAAACGAGGTGCTAAATATAAAACAATGTAATGGAACATTTTACTGAATAATCCCTAAAGTTCCCCAATTCCTAAAAAATGAGAATATTCAGTCATCTTTTGGACAACACCACGAAGGAAAGTGTAAAATAGAATTCAAATTGAGAAAATGACATCTGGTATAAGTACTGTGACCCATGAAAACACCACACAGTCGCTTTATTAAAATGGTATTGGTTTATTGCATTTTGTGCTGACAAATCTATAAAATGGAACGAGTATGCCAGAAGCAAGATATAAGCATTGGAAATGCAAGATAAAACTACCTTTGTTTTCTCTTTTTAAATGTACCATGAAACACAATAGAGAATAATACTTTTTTTTTATTATAGAATATTTAACTTACACTGACACAAAAGAAACACCTCCACACTAACTATTTGATCTATTTACACGTAGCCCCCTCCCACCCCCAGCAGGTACAAGTGCACATGGATACACACTCCCACAGAACTGAAAGGAACACTACAGCTTCACTATGGGACTAGGTACAGTATCTAGGCGGGTTCATGAGAGGGTCCGAGTGAAAATAAAATACCCATCTTTGATGCAGGTGTCTCTGAGTGTATGCTGTATATATAGGTTCTATAGAATTCATGGCAACGCAAGCATCCATCCCACTATTTCCCACAGCTCCAGTGGATTTAAAACAAGCGCAAACGGGAGGCGCCGTTCAGCAAATCAAGCGCCGCATTTCCGGATAATTACGTCAACGGTTAATTCCAAATGATACCAGTCAATCAATAGTTAGCAGTTTGTCTAAGAAGAAACTGTTTTGTAGGATATAAATTAAGTATGTAGAATGTGGAAGATATGTCGAACATATAGTTTGTATAATTTAACACACTGAACAGAAGACGTAATTCACTGGAGCGCGCGCACACACACACACACACATACACACACAGAGTGTATACTTTGGTCATCACCCTTCTCTGCTGAAAATATTTGACACTTTTCCACCAAGAAAAAAAAAAGAAAAAAGAACCGAATCTTGGACTATACCACCCAGTCTGAATACGGTGATTGGCCACTTCTAAGGAACATTCACACTAGAAGAAAGAAAAGTTCCCGATATGAAGAGAAGCACTTTTATACCACAAACACTCAATATATTGTCAGTACACCTTGTTCAGGGTCATTGCATGCATGCACTGAGTTACACAACATGGCTGGAGCGCGGCGCTGCCTGGACGCGCACGGACGGCCGGGTGCGCGTCACCCCTCAGAGAAGGACGGGTGTGAAAGGAGAGAAGGGCGGCTGTTGTTCCAACAGCAGGCACACACAGGAACGTCTCCGGCCTCTGTGACGCCTGCACGGAGCGGGGGTCGAGCTCAGGGCACCCGCTCGGGGGGGATGGGACCTTCGGCCCTCGGAGGTCGTCCCCGGACGGGACCACCTCCTCGGCCCGGTTACAGATGTGTTGTCAGAGCCCTTGGTATCCAGTTAAGGATGGAGACTTGGGAATGGTCGCCGGCAACTTTGTCTCATGCTACAGGTGTGCGGGCGGAGGATCTGATCGGAGCTGCGGGATTCTGGGCGGGGGTGCTGGTTTCTGAGCCGACCGTCGTGTCCGTCCAAGCAGAGCCGCAGCCAGAAATTGGAAGCGCGAGTTTTATATTCTTTGATATATTTCCTTTTTTTTTTTTTCTTTTTTTTTTTTAAAACTGATTTATACTGCAGTCACATTTAAAATACAGAGCCGGGGGGTGGATCTAGTGGCTGGGATGAGGGAGGCCAGGGAGCTGGAGGCGGATGGGGAGAGATGGAGGAACGGGAGAAAAGGAACGATGGGATGCATGCAAGAAAAGAAAGAAAAATGCCAGCAAACCAGCAAGCAGGTCTGTGGGTGATCGCAGCTCCAAACCGCTGCGAACTGAGGCGGATTATTCTCGTTTTAGCGTCTGGGCCGTCAGACCGCTGTAATACACCCGTGGGCCACTAGAGGTCCCCAAAGGGCCAGTGTCCGTTCAGCGACCCCCCCCCCCCCCAAAAAAAAAAAAAACAAAATAAAAAAAAATCCAAATTCCCGCAGACTGATCAATCACAGACCACCCCAATAATGTAAAGTGCTTTGCTGTCTTAGCCGCAATTTCAGATTTCCACTGGGGATATTTATCGTCTACGAGACCCGTCGAGACACATTCCAATGAGAATGGCTGCTAACGCGTTGATCTCTTAGAACACCCGAAAAGACGAAACCAAAAGTGTGAGAACAGTGGTACGCAGAATCCTACAAAACTCCAAGACTTTGTCCACAGTGATAGAACATGTACAACAAAAGACAACACAAAGTTACAGTGACTTTCTGACTTGAAGTGGTTACTTATGTACAAAGGTAAAAATGATCATTTTTGGGGCCCATTCATCCCCAAACTTAAAATTCCTCTATATACGTTACATAATTCTACTGCGCAAGATTGTAAATATAACAAGTACATAGTGGACCTGTGGTTATTTCTTTTTTTTTAATCTTTGAAAAAAGGATGAGTTCAAGGTCTGAGCGGCGAGCGCTTTGGATGAGACCGTTTGTCTGCAACAGGCCTTTTTTTTTCTCACCGCGCCACTTAGCAACCTCGAACATGAAAATCATCACTATAGAAACCACTAGAACAAATATTGCCACATAATACCATGCAAACAGCAATTATGAGACATTTAGAATTCAATAAATAAACTGATTTCCGATACGCCTCCCCGACAAACACCAGGTTTTCGCTTTTGACTCCGTCCCTAAAGGCTCAGTTGATGCAGGCGACGCTGTCAGATACCATCCCCGGTAAAAATAGCCTTGTTCCAAAGAGCAAGATCTTCCACACTTGGCACCTTCGAAGGTAGTTGCGATAGAAAAACATTTCCAACCTTTGTGTTTTTGACAAACACGTTGGAACTTTTAAGCTGCTCCTTTCACACGCGGAACTGAACAATCCGGCATCCTAAAACTGTATTACTTAAATGTTACGAGATTAAAGACGGTGTTTTAGAAATTTACGTAATTTGAAAGAATAAAAGAAGTGGGGGTTTGCCCTCGCTTATATTGCATCGAAGTATTCCGAATCTAAGAAAGATAAAGCCGACCGTTTGACAACCACTGATATGTATGTCTATACCATCTGTCTCTGATCTTTAATGTTGCCTTAGTTAGTATTTACAGTACAAATAAATCTATTGAAACTAGCAGCATTCACGACATATGTTCTGACATTCAAGCAACACTAAAAACATTTAGTCTTTTTTTCAAATAGAGCTATAAACTAATCTGTTTTGCCTCCCTATATTATATATATATATATTTATATATATATAGGTATTTGTTTATATTCATATTTTTACCACAAGTGCAAATGACCAAAAATCAGTTTCTTCATGAAAAGAAACCAAAGGAAAGTAAAGTGACAGCTGTCCTTGGTCAGAGTGAGATGATCTTCTTTTTTTTCTTCTTTAAGACTTACGAAATCTACATATACAAAATATATGTGTAAAAAAATAAATAACATGATCACATGAGTCCGGATTTCAACTATTGCACGATCCTTCCAAAGATGCACTTCATTTTTTCCTTTTTTTTTTGTTGTTTTTTTTTTTTTAAACCTAAAGATGATTTACTCACAAAGTCATTCAGTCGGGGGTGGGTGGGGGGGGTCGTCAGGGGGTCAGGGGGTCGTGTGGCTCGAATCTCGGATCGACCTACAGGATACAAAAGCTCAGTGGAGCGAGTCTACTGCATAGAGTTCGGTCTTAGTGGACGTTTCCGAGCTACAGACACCGGTTCCGTCAAGACTAAACAGCCACCCGATGACGCATCGGCCAAACAGCGGGCAAACCTCACCCGGCCAGGAGCTGATATGCTTCGTTTGTCTAAATTTGACATCAATTTTTTTGTGAATCATCTCTAGGGCGGATTACGTTGTTGATTCTCTCCGGCTAATCCGATAAAAGTCATCTGGTTTTTGCAAAATACTTTGATATGGCACATGTAAATGTCTAAATTAGGCAAAATGTCATAGATTATATTTTATATATTTATATGTGTACTATATGTGTGTAAGTGACAATCAAAAATGACATACTATTTTAAGCAATGCGTGGTATTTCTGGCTATAAACATTAAAACATATTTGTTCTCTAGATGTAAAAAATAACATTTTTATGGGCTTTTTTTTCAGAAGTGAATGAAAGTGTCACGTGTTGCACAGTGGCGGACAGGGCAGGTGTCGTGCTTGCTGAGGTTACAGAGACGTTGACCTTCATGTTATCCTGTAAATAAATCAAAGTCCGAGAAGGGCAGGAGGCCTACTGCCACGGAAACACTACACTGGTACCAGCAACGCTTCACAGCTGCGTGATGGAGGACACTACACTGGTCCCACCAACCCTTCAAACCTGCTTGATGGAGGAGGGGGGGGGCCCTGGACTTAACCTCCTGCACCAGGCTGTGGTGGAGGGGGGGGCACGGGGCAGGGGCGGGGTCGGGGTCGGGGTCAATGTTAGGGTCAGAGTCGCGCTGTCTCCTGTCAGCTGTCACCAGCCTTCAGCTTGGAAACGCACTATTCACAGTTTCATTACGTGTCCTCTACACACTAAGCTAGCCTTGGAGTCGTTTATTTGTTGGGTTTTTTTTGGCACTATCAGTGGCCTCGGAGATAAACAGCCACTCAAATATACGCGGAAAGGAAGAATGGGTAGAAAAGACAGAACAACTGAAGGGGACAAAAGCGCTCTCACAGATCGCGTCATGCTAGGAGCGGTCTGGTTTCGGATGGACCCGCTCGCCCTTTTCGGTCTCCGCCAGATGTCAAAGTTTTCAGTTCCTACTAGCAGCTGCTGGTTCTCGCTGTGAGAAGTCTTTTTTTCTCTTCTTCCCCCCCTTCCCTTCCCTTGAAAGACGGATCGCGTCGGAGACGCGGAGAAGCTGTGGGAGTTGTGTGTCCCTTCCGCGACGAAGGGACTCGAAGACTGCGCTGGTCTTGGGCGGCTCGCGCTCTCTCCGAGCAGCAGCTGCTGATGCGCCACCGTTGGTCGAAAGAAAAGAGCAAAGACGAACACGGACACTTACATGCAGGTGCGCTCACTCCTCAGCTGACAGCCCGCGCCCTGGCGCCTCCGCCTCTACGGTCTTCCTGTGGCCGATTCTTGAGTGACGGAACGAGAATATTGTAGTTTGCTGGAGTAGAATGAGGGGTGTGATCAGAGGGACACAGGCGCCGGTATCGAGCGAGGCTGTTGGGTGGGTGTGAGGCGGCGCTCGAACACGAGAGTGGGAGGGGACAAACACAAGGGCGCCGTGATATCGAAGCAGCACTGACATGAGGGGAGTATGGGTGACGCAGGAAAAGGCTGTGGGGGCGGTTCGTCGGGGAAGGGTGTCGGTCGTGGGGACTGCCCTTTCAGGAATAGATGGTGATAACCTCCCGGCCGCCTCCACGGACCAGGAGGACCCGGTTAAGACCCTCAGTGAGGACCTCCAGGAATTCCATGTCTGGGAGAGGAGAGTTAAAGAGATACATCATAATGTTGAAATTAACATTAGATAAGAAGCTGTGAGGAATTGACGCGTTGCTGTGGTGGCACCGGCGCTCTCCCGTGGTGAGGGAGTTGGACCTCCGAAAGTCGGGCAAATGCGAAGCGACATCCTGTGATCTGAAAATCCAGGCTCCAACACTCCATAGAAAGGATACAGTTCTCGTCCCCTGTCCGGTTCCTTGGCGGTCCGGGCATGTTGAGCAGGACTAGCTTGGCCTCTGAGGACTTTTTGAGGATGACCTCGTTCAGCCGCAGCGCGGTGTGCATGCGCCGCACATTGGACTGGTTCCTGCGTGGAGACAGAGACGCCACAAACGTGGTCAGACCGACTGGCGCGTGGATGCGGAATGCGGATGCGGCTGCGACTCGGTCCGCGGTTGAGGTGAGAGATGTTCATTCACACACAATATTTCACCATCTGCTCATGAGTTCCACCTGTATGAGATGTGAATGACGGGAGGTTTGTATGAACTTCTTTACTTACAGGTTCTCCCACTCACTGCAGCATGGCAAGAAGAGAGACACATGGTTATCAGCGCTAAACGAAGAGGTTGCCTTCGTTTCTGACCCTTCCCTCTAACGTTTAGCAGCGGCCCGACTGACAACCACGTGGGTTTGAGGTGTAATTCAGCCCTAAAACAGGTTCCCTCGGTGTTTGAGCAGACTCACGGCTTCATGTTGAAGATATCTTTGATTCCCTCCGGTGTGGCCGCGCCAGGTGGCTTGGCCGGCTCGCCGTCGCACTTCTCCGTCCAGGTCATCTGGACTTGCTCCCCAGGGCTCTGAGCGCCCTCCCCGGGGGTCAGCGGGGTGGCCGGTGTGGCGGGGCTGGCCGGGGTGGTGTTGTCACGGATGAGCTGAACCTGCGCAGGAGGCGACACAGGGGAAGAGGCCGACTTTGACCATGAGACGAGGAGGAGAATGTGGACCCACACGTACGTTGCATGGGAGGTTGGAGGAGTCACAGGTTGGAGGTGGGAGTTTACAAACGCAGGTAAAAGTTACAGAGAGGCACGGAGGGTGGAGAGGGAGGCGTTTGGAATTGAACATGTTTGGTAACGACAGTGGAAAAAAAAAAAAAGCATAAGAAAGTCCAGTCAACAGAGGGAAAACAGTGGCTCCTTTAAAATAAACTGAAAATAAAAAAGAATTAAAAAAACATGTAGTGAAAACTGAAGAGGTTATAACAAAATTTGACCAAACTTCTAGGCTTTTTTGTGTTTAACCTGGGGAGGGGGTGCACGTAGGATTGTAGGATAATGCATGGGAAACATAAAAAACGTATTAAAAACTTAAACTTAAATAAATTCAATAAAATAATGAAATAAATGCAAATTAAACAATCAGTCCGGCAGCATTTCTCCTGCCCTTGATGAATTAACCTCTCCTGGACTTAAACGGGTTTAGGGTGGTATTTAACGCTCTGTACACGAAAACAAAGTCACTCTAAATGAAAACGCGAGCTACCTCCTCCTCCGGCTTCTCCTCTTTGGCGGCTGCTGGTGGGTCCTCGGTGACGCTCAGCTGGGTGGTCACGGCGGCTGGGTTCTTACGACGGATGGAACCGCGGGATGAATCGGTGATGCTCTGGATCTGTGAAGGAGAGGAAACAAAGGTCAGATTAGGTTATTAAAAAATAAAACCCAATGAATAAATGATGAGACAATAATAGGCATGAGATTTGGAACTAAAAGGTGTTTAAAAGCAATCTACCTTTCTAGTGCTCTAACAACATGTACTACTAACTACAGCTGCAGAGAAATGTTTTGGAAAAATAACAGCAGCGCTAAAACTGTTGTTGGCAGCTCCCATTTTTAAAAATCTTGACAAAAGTGTGTGGAGGATGGATCAATACTACTGATTGGTATTTTTCCAAGCAGCAGGAGGTTTCTGAGCACGGCCGGCTCCACTGTGAATGGGCTCACGTGTGGAGCCTGAAAAATCATTCGATGGACCCGTCTTTTGGAAGCACAGGCAAGCCGACGTACCTCTCTCTCACGCTCGTTCTTGGTCAGGTTGATCTGTTTGAGCATCTGCGATCGCTGCTCCATCACCAGGGTCTTCTCGTAGGTGTAGGCGGAGATGTCGCCGTCATGCTGAGAGACGGGAGGAGCTCGTTTATTATGTGGGGTTCTCTGCACCCTTCCCGCTCCACCAATCAGTTTAAGACAGAGAGGAGGAGTTACCATTTCCACCACCTCCACCATAGCGTCGATGCGGAGGTGATAGAGGAATGTGGTCAGGTCCTTCTTCATCTGGATGCTGTTGTCGTCCATCTGGGCCACGGTGAAGATGCGCATCTTGCACTTCCTCCAAACCTACGGGGCACAAACGGCGACACTGCTGACGCGTCCAACATCATCTTTACCTGCAACGTTCATCCCGTCGCACTGAGAAGCATCAGCGAAGGTAGACTCACAACGGAAGACTCACATCAGGAGGAAAACGCTTTCCTAGCAACGTTTTACAGAAGGTTCCTCCCTTCAGCGTTATTCATAGTGCTCATTTCTCAGTGTGTGCACCTTGTGCTGGCGCAGGAGGAAGGGCAGGAGCATCAGCATGCCTCCGTCGTGGACGATCCACCAGACGTCGATGTGCCCCTCGGTGAAGCGCTCTCCGTTGGACGGGAAGGCTGAGATGTTCTTGGGGACGAGCAGGGCCAGGTGGGCTGCCGTGGTTTCTCTCACCAGCTCTGCGTTGCGGAGAGAGGCTTTTACGGCTTCCGAAGAAGATGCGAGTGCCGGAATCTCAGGACAGTCTTGGAGAGCCACCCACCGACAAAGTTCCTCCAGGTCTGGTGCTCGTCTCCCTGCTTCCAGTTGCGCGGCCAGGACACCAGGACGGCGTTGTGCTTCAGGCCACCTAGACCGCTGGCTTGGAGGAGGTGGGAGGTGGCATCACGCAGGTTTGAGGACACGGTCACTTGACTGAAGCCCTTCACCTTCTCAGTCTCCATCAGTTTTCGCAGCGCCTTGAAAGGAAAATAACTTATAATAAGATGAAGTCTGTTGTGGTCCTGAGGTGGCGTTTCTAACGTCTACCCCTGTTCGCCAGCAGGGGGAGACCTAGCTTTTTGCTTGGTCCACATCTCCCATCTTTATATCTCCTCTAGGCATCAGGCCAAAGTAAAATATGATGTATTTCTGATGCTTTTTAATGTTCAAATCTAACATTGATTTATTATATTTGCATATTTGTGCATCATTTTTATAAAATCGGGTGCATATGCCCTCTAACGATACCATGTCTGTACATGAATTTAGCCAATGAAAGAGCAGAACCTGCAAAAGCTTCCCTACCTGCTCTGCACGCTGGGTCTGCTCGTAGTTGTCCAGGTAGGTTCCCTCCAGAGCCGTTCCGACGATGGTCAGACCTTTGCCGGCCTTCAGCTGGCTGGTCAGAGACAGCAGGCGGGGCTGCTCCACGTTTTGTTCCGCGTCGGTGCTGACCAGCACGAGCAGCTGAGGACTGACAGGAAGAAGGAAAAAAAGTTAAAAAGTAATAAAACAGAAATATTGCAAACAGAAAAAGCTGCATGAATGCCTGAGATGTTAATACTAATCAACTCCTATTACCGTTTATTTGACAGTAACGACGAGAAGTATCACATTAACTGCATAAACTGTGCAAACATGTTGTTACTATTACTGTTAATTGGAATTAAATCAGGGCAGAACAAGACCGTGTGTGGCTCCGTCATACCGCCAGTTCTTGGTGTGCGGGGGACCCTCCTCGAGCCGCATGAGGGCGTAGCGAGCGGCGCTCAGGGACAGGCCTCGGATCCCGTCTCCCCACTCCTTCTCCGCACTGTGACGACAACAAAAGCCCGTGAGCACAATGACCGCTCGGCAGGTTTTCCGCTGGAAAATGATGGATGAGCTTGTCGCCCGGAAAGAAAGCCACATCCACCTTACAGTCTGAACTGTGGCTGTGGATCAATCCTCACTGGGAGATGTCAAGTTAGCGCCACGCCACTGCCCGCTAGGAATCAGTGTGTTCTCTTATGCACAGCATGTGTGGATTAGTGAAGAGCCAGGATCTTGTTTGTTCTTAGTAGGGTCACGAGGGGTGCCGACCAGCAGGAACACGCTCTGGTCGGGCCCCCGCACTATTCTATTACACGTAGGAGCAGTTTTCAGTCTCCAGTCGAACTGGATGCGAAAGAGAGGGAGCAAACCACCAATTCCTGCAGTCAGATCAAGATATCCGCCGTTCCCCCCATTTACAGCAACACGCTTTCTTCTTCTTCCGCCATTTTATTTATCGGCTCCATCTCTTCGCTGTGTTCAGGCTACCTTTCAAAGCTCCACGCTCCACATCGTCAGTACCCTCTCAGTCACACAGTCAACAGCTGCCATCATCACCAGCGCATTCCCTGAGCGCCACGGGGGGCTGGAGCACATCTGCCTTCAGCTCTGCTGCTCAGAGCAGACGTCCTTCAATCATAAAGTCTCTCGGTGAACAGAACGCCTAAGATTCTGACAAGATTTAATTTCCACGTACTGGCTCCCGCAATAAACATTATCTGCAATTATTCACTTGTCTCTCCAGATACAGCAGTGAAAAATAACAAGATGTTGGAGTTTGCGCAGACGTCAGTTATAAATACTTCTATTTTTTCATCTCAGCATTTAAGATGATGACAGAAGTCCTCATAAGATGCTGTCAAAAATGAGGACAACACTCGTCTGTGCCACAAAAACAACACGAGACACAGCGTCACCCCTGGTGCGAACGAAATTAATGAGATGTAAAACGAGCGTGCAGCCACATTAGTTTGTTGTTTTGCATATTTCTGGGTCTGGGGGTCTTGCTCTTGGCTAAAAGCAGCTGGCTGTGTGAGAAATGTTTGGGCCCATCTGACTGCGTCTGTGTGTGTGTGTGTGTCACATAAATATGACAGGACTGTTAAGAAATCAGCTCTAACAAAATGTCTCTAAATGAAAACATGCACAGATGCACACTCCAACAACTGCAGAACCAAAATCAGCCGGCAAACCCAGTTTTGCGCTCCGCTTACCCAGCAAACTCGATATACTTGTAGATAGAGCCGGCGATTGCCATGGCGACAATGGCGTAGTACCAGGAGCAGAGGAACATGAGTGTGAGACACAAGCTCATCCCCAGGAAAGACAGAGTCCTGTAGAAACAGACAGACAGAGACAATCAGGGCTGGTTTGGACCGTACTCAACATCCAACTGGCGTTCCCCTCCCAGTAACAGACCAGTGGTAGAACTTAAAGCGGGGTCTCCAGTTTGGCGTTCTCAGGAGCGTCTGAAGGGCGCAGGCCAGGTTCACAAACATGTAGCACATCAGGAAAAACCTGCAGGAGGGCGCAAACCTAAATTTAGCCGCCATACAGTCAAGAGACTTGAGGCTAAAGGCAGCCGCAGGAGAACCTTATCATGACACCCGTCACATTTACCGGTATTAGAGCCCGAGCAAGAGAGCCACCTGCCCTTTAGAGCAACCAACTACATCCTGAGACCATAATATTTGGCAATGGCGCCATTTAAGGAGTGTAGGGGGTGGCGTGTTGAGAAATGGCAGTAAATTAGAGTTTGCTTCAGTTTCTCACATGGAGAGGATGGGAGCGACCGAGTCCAGCGAGGCGATGAGGATGCCGCTCTCGCAGATGCACGCCGTGAGCAGGAGGGACCATGTGGGCTCGCCGTTGGCCTTTCCGTGGCCAAAGATCTGCAGCAACAGCACAGATGTGTTTAAACAGCACAAAACAATTAAAGCCAGGAAAGTGGAATTCAAAGAAATACGTCGATACGCATTTAGACTGAGATCTAATATCGTGGAAGTACAGACAGAATGAATTTGTGCGTTCATTTAAGTATGGCGGCTGACCCGGAGGGCAGGCACGATGCCGTCCTTGGCGATGGCCTGAAGGAGACGCGGAGCTCCTGTCAAGCTCTGCAGGCCGGCGCCGCAGGTGGAGAAGAAGGAACCGATCACAATCACCCACGGCGACGGCCAGGCTAACGTGCCGATCACCAAGTTCCCGTGAACCCCTTCTCCGAACCTAAACGAGAAGGAGAGAGGTGAAATCTGAGTCTTTCAGCATTGTTGACGCACCCTCTTACGCGGCACTCTGAAAAGAACAAGAAATTATTGTTCGGAGATGATTAACATGCCGCAGAGGCGCGGTACCTACTTGTCCCTGAGGACCACGCCTTCGATGCAGGCACCAAACAGAATCACGCTCGACATGTCTGAACAGTCACCCATAAGGACAGCAACGGTGTTTTGTGTGAAACAGCAGATATTTTCTTTTATTGGCCAGCATGAGTGATCACAGGGGCCTTTGGTATATTTTCACCTTGAAACTGCACTTAATGAGCTGATAAACCAATCAGCTGTGATCACCTAGAAGAGGACGTCGATCGAGTTTCTCCGAGATCACTGGCGTTGTAACTAATACACTCCAGCTTTATTAACTTGGCAGCCTGCTGATGCAATTAGACGCCTTAATCACATTTGTTTAGACCCTAAAGTTGATTACACGGAGATGCACAGAAGACATTCAAGATGGCTGATTCAGATTTAGGGACCTATAACCGCATCTGTTATGTGTAGTTGGATAATTAAGGATATTTTTTAAAAATCATTGATGAAAGATGTGCTTCATTCTACATGTTTAGGACAGACGTCTGCACCATGACTTATCATTCGGAGTCATTTCTCCTTTAACGTCACCTTCGTTGATCCCTTTTTTGACGTCTTGAGGGAACTATCAAAGGCATGGCCTCAATTTCAGCGATGCTGAGAATATATATTTTGAAGATTCTCAGAAGATACAACACTCCATCATCAAACCGGTAAAAATGAGCTTTACCCAAATAGATTGGTACTGGATTGTGCAGTGGCTGGTATCCTCCTGCAGGAGGCAGTAAAAGAAGGATACAAACGGTGGAGGTGGTGGTAATGGCTGCAATGGTTCCAATGGGAATAGACTTCTGGGCATCACGCAGGTCTCCAGAGCGGTTGGAGCCGGCCATGATCCCTGAACAGATAGTTGAGGTGAAGGTATCAAGGTCATTGTGTGATTTATGCACACACACATGTGCAACACCATGCACATTGGGGTTTCTACAGGCAGCAGAATATCAGGTCCAAACATGGTTTTACCCGTCACAGAGGGGAAGTAGATTCCAACCAGCAATGTAAAGAAGCTGGTGATGTCAGCCAATACGTAGCGGTTTGCGCTGGTCAGAGGGTCGTCCTGCTCTTCCACAGAAGGCACGTCTTTTTTGGCAATCAGGTCTCCCTTCTCGTAGTAGGTCCCGAACAAGTTCTCTGGATGGAAGAAAAAGAATAGAAACAGTCTGATTTCACCCAGTGTCACCTACAGTCACCTGCAGGTGAAAGGTGCATAACTATGGCTGCAGGATATTAGGACCAAGAAGGTATTTAAGGCCAAGAAAGACGATTGCGACAAAATGTTTAATTACTGTGGTAATTATAAAGGACAGCAGGCTGACCAAACACAGATATTTAGGGGAAAAAAACAGAGAAAACATAGAGAGAAACCTAGGATTCATTATCCTGTGTTCTGTTGCTAATCTTAAGAAAAAAAAATCCAGGGAATAACTGCTTTCGCTAAGCTTTAGTAGGCTTCAGATACAAACCCAGCCAATTTGTAGGCGTTGAAAAGAAATCAAATGTCCGTTTCATTCTGTGATCAACAGTGTACTGGAACATTTCGGAATTTTTAAACAGCATTTGATTAAAGCCACAGTTCAAAACTCTTCATTGCGCGAAAAATAACGGCAAAAAACAAAGAAAGACAGAAATGTCTTCCAGAGCATGAACTGACCTGCCAGGATTCCGCTGGTGACCCCTGGGATGCCCTGGATCTCTGTCACGTTGTTCTCTATGAAGTATTTGTCGCAGGTAGCATTGAGGAGAGACGAATCGCAGAACATGCGCCACAGCTGAGTGGTGACCGTCCCGTTAGCCGTTTCCATGGTCTTAGCACAGACGTCGAAGGACTTCCAAACCAGAGTGCGGTTCCCCAGGACACACACACTGAAGACACCAGAAGAAGACAAAACATCATCACAAAAAGGTAACAGTAAAGCAAAGACAGAAGTCTTCCAAAGTAATGCTCTACGAAGCTTTTGATTAGCCGTTAGCTTTTTCCAGCTAATGGCCTCGACCAATTGGTACTTACGGGAACACCGGGGGCTCGACGGCGGTCTTGATGACGCCGGCGTAGACGGCCAGGATGGAGAGAATAACGCAGGCCAGAAAAACCAGGGCCAGCTTGTTGACGTACTTGACACCGACAAACACCACCGTGGCCATGGAGGTCAGCAGGATGGTCCCGTACACGCGCATGTTGTTCAGCAGAGCAGCCTCCGCCTCGGCCCCCTCCAGGCCCTCCAGAGGAAAGATGGCCGCTTTGGGCACAATGTAGATCTGAAGCCAGAGACATTACAGGATGTAATTTGTTTGCACAGCTGAGCTTTTCTCATAAAGGTTTGGCACAAATCTCACTGCAGCTCGAGGGCATTTAGGTGCTAGTTGTTCAGGGACGTTACTCATCCACCATTGCTCTGCGCTTCCTTCCTGTCTGGGGATCTAAACTGGCAGATTTCAGGTCAAAAGTCTCCTCTTCTCGCTCTGCTGTCGCTACTGCTAAATTAAATAAGTTCACTCTGGGTAAGAAAACAGCAATGTGGGTGAAAAAGAGCCATAATGAAATAAAAAAGAGAGGTGAGAAAAGCATGAGGTGAGTGAGGAGGACAACTCGGTGAAGTGTGGAAAAAAAAAAAAAAAACCCAAACACGTGACGCTCGAATTAACGGCCCTCTGCTGGGGCCTGAATGCAGCACACGTGATTCTGCCGTTCTATTTTCATTTTCTAAACTCAGGCACAAAATAAATATAACTGTCAATATTACACTTTTACTATGAGCCAATCTCAGAATAGAACCACCACCATATATGCATTAAAAAATAACCCAACAAACCCCTTAATTAGCCTGTCAGTGTCTGTCATCACTTTTGGATGAATCATAACAAAGCTGTTACATAAGCTTCGGAATTTCTCTCTCTCTCTAACCGTTTTTACTCAAGTGGGTTTACCAGAAGATGGAGAGGGAAAAAACCTCCCCAAAACACACGTGGTGAGTTCTAGCACATCGCCGTGATTTGGCTGGAGAAGACGATCGGTTGCTGAGAACGGCGTATCACTGGGCAAACAAATCTCTTGCTTCGCTGTGAACTCTTCATGCTTCCTAAAATAGCAGCACCAGTTTGTGTTCTTGGCTTGGGTGGAAGGATGAAACATATTCAAATGAGCCTTCCCCAGATCTGCTCCTCACAATTCCGCAGGGATTGTTATTTTACAATGGTAACTAAGCCAGCTCTGACCCAGAAGACAGCATTAACCTCCTGGAATGATCAAACTCTGCATGAAGGCGTCCAGTAGGAGAAGAAAAGAAGAATTAACATCACACACAAGCATGCTAGGTTGGACTGCGGTGACGATGGCAGCTGTTTCAGGAGAACGGCCGTGTGACTCTGCCAGTTCCAATCGTTCGCTAATACAGTCTTGAGTATGATCACCCGCAAGGTCCAACGCAGCAGGAAAGGACTTGATGTGATGAAGAGTGGAACCACATGCACAGGAGGAGGGACAGAAGAATGAAGAGGAAGGTGAAAGATCTCAGCCTTGCTCTAAAATGGATCAGAATTTATATAATGAAAAGAACATCTCTCCAACAGCGAAAAGAGAGAAACCAAGGGCAGTGAATTAGTGCCGTTCTCAGGAGGGGTCTTCTCAAGAGAACTTTGATGTTTAAGTCTCCATGTGATGTGAATGAACTGGTCATTATTCAGGATTCGGTTTCTTCACGACAGTCCGGATTTTACTGGGCACCTCGTAGGCAGCGGTGAGGAGAGGCAAGACGGACAAGTAACAGCCTCCTCACCAAAGAGTGAACATCTGGAGTATTCGCTTTAACTTGCAGTCATGAGTGCAGACGGGAGTCCGCGCTGACTGGTTCTATATCTCCAGAAGTAACATCAACGTACTGAACAAATGCAATTTAAAAAAGAGAACATTTAATATAGCAGGCATGTGCAAAATTGGATATGCTGCGGTGATATTGGCAACTTTCTTCTTATGTAGTTTATCTGTGACATGTGTGCAGCGTTAGGACTGAGACAGCTTCCCTTCAGGGGGTCGAAAGGATAAAACGCAGCGTTTTTTAGATGCAGGCCTTATGTAATATATTTTGCAGGACTGGAAAGGACTGAAATTTGATAATCCGTTCTCTGCTAGCGTCCCTTTGGTTGATCGCATGATTTTATTCAGCTCGACTGTCAACCCTGCAGTTTTTGGGTTTCAGTCTGCAGCCCTGGAAGTGTAGAGGAGATGTTTCTCACCAGAAGGAGCTCTATAGCTCCCAGGATGTACATGGCTCCGGCGTACGTGGTTCCCAGGTAGAAACAGATCCCAACCGCACCACCGAATTCTGGGCCCAAGGAGCGGGAAATCATGTAGTAGGAGCCTCCAGCTGCAAATGTTGACCAAAGCGTTAGAACTTAGGGTACGTTTGCATGAGCCAAAACCCTCAAAGAGCAGTAATTATATCAGTTAATTAGCCAGTTAGCACAGCAGCTATCCAATGTCAGACATGTGATCACAGGAGCAGGTTAATTCGTCTGAGTGACCGGCTCCCAGCGTCACTCTCCCTGACTGATGTTTGACGTGATAATTATAAAACACGGGGGGAAAAGCCATTTCAAACAGCTCTTTTGTGTGGCGATGGCGATTGTTTTCTTCATCAGCGCTTGTATTTCTTGACACTGTGCAAATAAATGAGCCGAAACAGACTTTAATCAGCACTGCGAAGCAGCAGAAAGGCTGGTACCAGTTATAGCCCAGACACTCATAATTGGCACACACTTCCACACTTCTCCACAAGCCTGTAATTTGCTCTGACCCTTGCTATATACACACACACACATACAGACACACACACATACACACACACTAACTGGTTAAGACGCAGGCTGTCATTACGGGATTATAAACCATAGCTGCTCTGCATAACGCACACAAACTGTCTGCCTATAGCTGGCACAGAGCCGATGTTGTTACTCCGGGTGCGAGGACGGGGTGCTGGCGCATCGGATCCCCAGACTGGAGCTTTGAATGTTTTTACGGCTGAGATATCAAGCTGCGCTGGCCATAACGTGCCAAAAGCAATCAGCCGTAAAAAAAAAAAAAAAAGAAGTGAAATCTAAAAGCAGGCAGACTCAAACAGAGAGGAGCACTTGGTGTCGGCGTCTGCTCACCCACCTGGCACCACTCCATTGGTCGCGATGGCACTCATGGAGATGGCAGTCAGCATGGTCTGCAAGAGAGAGGGACAGTTAGATCACCATGTGGGGGGGGTGGCTGCAGAGGAGGGGATGTCATAAGTATTAGAACTCAACATTAGAACCTGTGTTCCTGAAAAAAAATGAAGATAAATTGTGAGCCGAAGCTTCACCTGCTGCACTGAAATGACTGTCATGTTTTAGAGTGGGAGAAAAATGGCTGTCAGACGGAGGAGGAGACCACACAGCACACCCAGAATCTCCAGCACTTTCGTGAAGTTACTAATCCAGACACCTCAGCTCCAGCAACAAAAGAAAATAGAAGAGTGTGAGGCGTGTAATGAAATTCTGTCGGCTCCCAGTTCAACTATCATTACGTCTGAGTCTGTAAAGTCTCTAATATGGTTAGTGTCACCCAAGGGCCCAGGCGGATGGACGATCAGGAGTGAGAAACGTGCTGTGCCGACATCCATCTCTCTCTGTTCTGCACCTAATGAGGCCACAAGCTCCTCTCCCACAACAGCAGATAAGACAGTAATTGTTTAAGTGTTTTATCTGATGTGAGGAGCGTCCGTGCAGCGATGGCGCACCGCATACCGAGACGCTCGCTCGCCAGATGTCTGTGCAGACCAGCCACGCCAGCAGTTTTACATGGTTCAGGCTTCTCTTGTCACCTTCAGGTACGGCTGTTTTACCGAACAGTGGAGAAATCGTTTGGCACTTTTGATTTGCCAATTTAGGGAGCCGTCCATCGATAATCAAATCGATCAGCAGGAGCTCATCTTGGTTAGATTTTTGGACCAGTGGGACAATAAGGAGACAGGACACAGTCAGCTGGATGAGATTTGGCTTTTTAAAACTTCCAACCGCCAGCTTCTTATGTATACACCTGGATCTACTTCTACCTGTGTCGACAACGAGCGATTTCACGCCAGTTTTTTCTGCAGTGCTGCAAGAGGAAAATCAGTGTTTAAAAATGATCTGCTTTTTGCTGTTTTTAGGAAAAGAGCATTAAAACTAGGATCTAACACTACTAGAGTAGTTACCTCTAACTGGAGCTTATCAGATACATCGTCCACGTTATCACATTTCAATTCTGTGCGCCTGCATGTAATGGTCACAGTCTATAATCTTTAAAGTCTCTTATCCTGTGAGGGATGGGGGAAAAGGGGGATTCTCCTGCTATCATAGTTATCATTTAATCTGTCATTTAAATGGCAATTTTTTTTTTTTTTTTTTTTTTTTTTTTTATACTACCACTGCCGCACGACCAAGCCCGTCGCAAAACTGATATATCGCCACTGTGGTGGAATTCATGGCAATTTAAAAAAGGACAAAAAATACGGAATAGATAAAGACAATTTCTCAATGCTGGTTTCTTATCAGCACTGGTTTCGCTTTGGCTTGTTGACCTTTCTCTTCTTTCCCTGATAGGCAATTGGCTCTTTTGCTCACTCTGTTACTTTAACATGAGACAAAAAAAGAGAAAATATGATGACATTTTTAGTCGGCATATTCGGGAGGCTCTCTTACCATCGTATCGAGATTTTGTTTCTTTGTGTTTGTGTTTTGTATTTCTTTGTATTAAAATCCAAGGGATCACATGAGTGGACCAATCCAGGCTGTACCCCACCTCTCCCCCAGCTGGCTAAGGCTCCAGACACCCCCACCACCCCCCACCACCACCACCACCATCACCATGGATGGATGGATGAGTGCACTGAGCGCGGAGGACATTTTGGGCCTGTTTCTTCCTGAAGCTAGAGACCGAACTCCGATCCGACCCCTTTGGTTGACCTTGGCCGCTGAGCAGAAATTGGATTTGACAGGGAGGGAGTTGTTGGCAGAGCCCTGAGAGCGCGCTTCATTAGCACGCTTCATTACACAAACGCAGGAGAGATTTTGTCAAGAACGGCTCCGTCGCTTCACGTACGGCGGTTTTATTTCCGCTGCTTTGTTTATCGCTCCGAATCCCTGCAGATGTCAGACAGCAAAAAAAGTGCCAGCAGAAGGAGACGGAGGTGACGCTAACTTTCAGACTGATGACTGGGAAGAGGCGGATGGAGAAGGCAGAGGGAAGGCAAATGAGGGGGAGAGAGGGAGTAATGAGACCTGTAAAAAATGAAATTAAAAGAGCAAATGAGAAACAGAGGCAAAAGAGATGAAAGGGGGAGGAAGAAAGAGGGAAGAAAAAGCATCCCCCGCATATAAATGAGTCACGACAGAGGGCAGACCACCCATCCGCTCGGAGCGTTTTGATTCAGGACCTGGGAGTAATGAGCAGGGCCAACAGCAGATGACTCCCCGTCGAGAATATTAAACCGCGTTGTGTCTCCGAGACAGGCCCGCGTTCATTACCCGGTGCTAAAAATACACACACACACACACACACACACACACACACACACACACACACAACATGAGGCACGGCGACGTCGCCGGCTGTATCATTTCATGCTTCACGCCGAAACGTGTCGGAGCTCTTTGGCGCGATTCCCTGGAATCTTGGCTGAGCTGCGTCGATGTGCAGTCGGAATTCTGTGTGATGGGGGTGAAAAAAGGAAGCAACAGTCGCGTCGAAAGACCGGGCCAGATATGTACATCGGTTTGAACCACTGATGGGAAGAGCTCTGGTGGTGGGGGTCCCGTCAAGCGTTCACGTGAACACAACACGCCGCCTTCGCTGTCTGATCACCAGTCTAACACATCTGAGGGTCCAGAGGAGGCGTGCGACAACACATGTGTGTGCACACGCGTTAGAAATAGGGGGAGAGGGGGGTTATATGTTATGTAAGGAGCTCAGGAGGTAGGTGTGTGTGTGTGTGTGTGTGTGTGTGTGTGTTTGTTCATGCTCCGGGCTTATTGCTCTGCAGGGTTCTGCAATGATCACAGTGTGACTGATAGCAAATAAGTGTGAGTGTCAGAAATAGAAATAGAGCCAGAAGAGGTGTAGGAGCGCCACCTATATACCAGGGTGTGACATGAAATGGCATTTTGGTGTATGTGTGTGTGTGTGTGTGTGTGTGTGTGTGTGTGTGTGTGTGTGTGTGTTAGCATCAGATGCATCATCCGCGTTCACGCGTTCCCGTAGCTTCCTGTCAAACCGAAACAGCTTTGATCTCGAAGCCTTTTGTTTTAAGGCTGCACCATTTTGCTGTGTCTTTTTTTGAGCCTCAGACTGAAGAGAGCAGCTCTCCTCCCAAGAAAAATCAGACTCGGAGGGGGTGGATTTCGATGTCAGTCTTACAAATAAGTGTTGTTAATCATCGGATAACAGTCGAAGGTCCGCTCCCAACATCTGATCTATACTAAGGCGGAGGCAGAGAGAGAGAGAGGGAGGGAGAGAGAGAAAAAGGGAGACTGCTGATTGGGAAGCGTATTTGCTTGTGTGCTCAATCAACTTCTGTGTTCCTGGGATTTGAGGCAGTTGCACTAAAAATACACTGTGCGAGAGAAAAATCTAGGCTGCACAAACAGAGACGAGTCGTGTTTTACTGCACACGGGATCAGAATCCGAAAAAAGGGGGATCTGGATGCACAGTTAGAACAAGTGGCCTATGCGGAGTTTTTCCACAAATGTAATGATTTAGCACACGTATGACAAAATGGATCTTTAAACTGCAACCTTGGAAGAAAAGTCACTAGATTCTTTTTTTCTGAGGAAACACCAGATCTGGTTTTACACGGAAGCTGGTGGAAGTTTGCAGGAATGGACCCCTCTCATACCTAATGTTTTAAATAAAAGGCAAAATTACCCTTCAGAAACCTTTCCTCTCTCTAAAAAAAGGGCCTGTCAGAGTTACAACACTGAAGTATATTTAGCCTTCATTTTTTAGAAAACCGTGTAGTTTTAATGAGCTGTTTAATTGAGAAACATAGGAAAACCAAAATCTGTGATGGACAATCCAGCTCTTCTCCTTTTCCATCTCCGCTGACCTTAAAAAAGCTAATCATGGTGAACATATGGTATCTTTAGCTAGTGTACAGCTCATTGCCTCGCTGCTGACACGTCGGCTGTAATATGTTTCTCCCTGCTTTAAGGTCACACTTTAATGACACGCTCGGGCTCAGCCCCAGCGCGCCGCAACTCACAGTGGCGCAGCACATGAAGACGATGATGAAGGTCCCGATGACGCCCCCGATCCCCACCAGCCAGGTCATCCTGAGGAAGAGGATCACGCCAAAGATGTTCTGAATGCACGGCAGATAGACGCCCATCAGAGTGCCGAGCTGGGGGGCCTGCAAGGAAACGAGACGAGAGCTCATTTAGACATGATCGCTCAAACCGAAGTGGGTCGCATAACGAGAAACAAAGACAAAGAAGAAGAAAAAACACCTAACAGGGTGTAAATATTGATCTTGGGAGCTTTATTAGGTATTACCATTAAAGACACGAGTGTGAAATGCTTGGTGGCTAACAGCCGACACCTGTCTCGATCAGTAATCAATAAACCCCCCCTGGTCATACATGATAGAACATCACAGTTTGCATTTTCTGAAGAGGTTTTTCCACAGAGGAAGCAGGTTTACGAGGGTCATGCTACCTTTGAGGTAAAACACACACTTGGTGGTACTGTTACCCTTCAAGGCTCCATTTTTTTGTGCTTTTAGACAAAACAGCTGCTGTTACAACGCTGGCTACTATGCTAAGCTCCTGTAATCCACCGTCAGCACAAACCCAGCTCTTTTGTACTTATTTTGATAATTGAGCGACCCAAGTAATTTATGTGTTTAAACGCACGTGTGCGCACACACAGTGTTTTTCTGTTGATATCAAATGCTTTAAGGAGTTCCCCCCCAATGCACACAGGGGTAAATCTTTTGGAAATGTAATGACTTTGAATCCAGGGAACAAAAACACCAAGAGACTGTTTAATGGAAAAGACATCGACGTTTTTTAAGTTTTTTTGCAGGCTTTTGAATTGCCTCCGTTGCTCTGTTCCCTGCCGTGCACGCCACCAGAACCGCTCTGTGCGCCTTTACAACAATCAAAAGTACATTTCTTATAAATGCACTCGGACGGTTGCAAAAAGAGGGTTTGGTTTGGTGTCATAACAACAGCTGATGTTGTTATTAACTAGCGGGCTGTTGCCTGATGTCACGTGTTAAAACTGAAGGACGAGGCCCGCCGCCATAAAGGAGGCACGTTCGTTTGCCGCTCAAGGACAGCGCTGCAGATGAGGGGTAATTACACTGATAACCAGCCATGACCTGTTTCAGTCTCAGACCTTAACTGTCAAGCAGTTACATCACAGGTAACGCACGGATAAACAGCTGATGGAGCTCAGCGCTCGCATGAAACACGATCGCAAGATTGCAAACATGCTAGTATTAGCAAGGGTTCGTCCTACAGCAGTGGAAGACTTAGCACAATCTGAGATGTGAAAACCTTTCTAAAAACCAGACAGCAAATACTCAATTGTTTAAACGTTGCTTAGCTCTTCTTGGCAGGTGTAGTAGAAGAGCGTTGGGACTAAATATTGAATGAATCCTTTTGCCTGTTCCAAGTGACCTTGCCTTCGGGGTTTCTGGAAGGAAATAACTCTCAAAGATTTGTTTCTGTGTCTTTGCTAATAGTATTTCTTGAATAGCTTTATAATTTCTCAGATTATTGATCTGCATAATGAAGACGATAGCTGCATTTCTCAGTTACCAGTTTAACCAGTCACAACAACATTTCCTGGGTGGATAAAATGGATGGACGACAAAGATGGAGCCTTTGAGAAGGAGGGTGGAGCAATCAATGCGACAGCAGATGTGGAATTAATAAAAAAGCTAATTTTTAATCAAACTGTCCTCACAAGTGGCTGACAAATAAATAAGATTTTTGTCTAATGTGGACAGTATGTGATTTGTTTAAGCAGCCTCATTAATAACACATTATATAAAGAAGACAGAAACAGGGTTGAAGGAAGAAAAGAGAGAGAGAGAGAGAGATATATATATAAAGAGAGAGAGAGAGAGAGAGAGAGAGAGAGAGAGAGAGCAGGTCTCAGACGTAGCATCATCTAATAAACCAGGAGATTAACAGCAGAGCATGAGCTCCTACTTGGAACTGCAATTATTGGGCTTGTCACTTCAAACCTGGGCTCGGAAACATCAAACAGCCTTCACACCTGTGATATAATCATCACATCACATCATGTGTGATTTGCACATATTGTTGATCACATACTAGGTCAGTCGCAATTATTTTTCAGAATCGCGATTACCGTCAATTATGTATTTATCTGATGTCATTGTGTTGCAGCACCACCGATTGGCAGCGAGCTATGGCTGGAATAATGCACTGCAATTTTCTTGTATTATTTGTATATAATGTGTATATATTTGTATATATTATATTTGTATATACTGTATTTCTTTATTGTATTGTCCTCATAATACCATTCATTTTTTATTCATGATAGTAGAACATTAAAAAGAAAAAAGAAAGAGACAATATCATAGTCAATTCCAGTTATTTTTCTGACAATTCACTGTCCCCAGAAATTCATAATCTCAACAGCCCTATCGCATACTGTGTCTCTTAAAAATAAAATCTGACATTGGGGTAAACACGTTAAAAGGACCCAATGCAAATGCAAAAGCACCACTTGTGTTCGGTGCTTTGACAGTATGATATATGCGAATAACATAAAGCTCTTCAAGGTCAACTGCTGTTGTAATGCATCTGAATTCACTTGTGACGTTGTACGTAATCCTAAATTTGTAGATATTTCAGGTAGTTGTGACTATCTTAGATTGGCACAACTGTCATGACTTTTTTCTTGAATTCATCCTCCTTATTTAAAGGTTACGGATCCTTTTATTACGCTTTCCTCCTGAATGTACTGTAAACCAGCTCCTTTGCTCCACTGCAGCTTAACCCTCGCGGCAGGGAGCCGCTCAGCCTTGAACCTTATTGTGCCTTAATCAAAGATGCTCCTCATGGCCTCCACGGGAGAACACATCTCGTCCATCTCTGTCAGCTCCCCCACCGTACACCTCCTCCTTCCTGCAGTTTGTCTACTGCCTAAGCAGGTGACGGCGACATCGGTGCAGTAGCTGCAGGACAGGGATGACGTGGTGAAATTAGGAGTATACAGAGGGGGTTTGTTTAACAGAAATTATGGAAGGTGGACACCTGTGTTGTTAGTATGTGACTAAAGAGACATATTTTTTATTTAACAGGTAGGGCTTCTTCCCCCCCCCCTTTAACTGTAAACAACTATAATGTGACGCCATTCTTTCTAAAATGTTGTTTTGTAAAAAAAAAAAAATCAATAGATTATTGATAACAATATTTGTGTCTTCTAATCAACAATGAAATGATTGAAAAGCAGGTAAAACAGCGTAGAGATCACCCGTTTAAGGAATGAACCTAATAGATCCAAGTCAAGCGTTTCAAAATCAATATTATTCATAAATCCCAGACCCCCCCCCCCACCACTTGGGGACTAATGCTGTAATTAAAAAAGAGATCTCCACTGACAGGCCCGTCGGGGAGCGCGATACGTTTGTTCTGGGGTTGCAGGTAAAGGGGAAAAAAAAAAGAGCCTGCCTGCCATCAGCACTTTGCTGCTCGATTCAAAAACTGCTGCAGCTGCAGAAACTGTTCCAGGGTCAGTTCGCATTAACAGGTTTAAGCAGGAAAACCTGCCATCATTTACATCCTGTGGCTCAGCCCCCTCAATGGACGGTTTGGACTGTGTTAAACAGCAAAGAGAGTTTCATCAGATACGTCTAGGAGAGTTTGATGGCATAAAATATCTGTGTGCTGGTTCAGTGGGACGCTTATCCAAATATTGTGTTAACATTACAGCAATGTCAACAAGTCAGAAAATAAGCCACTACAGTCTTAAAAATGTCATTTTCTCCGCCTGCCCTCCCACACAATGGAAGAGCCATGGCACGTGCCTGCCGTGAATACACGTCTGCAGCAGCTCACTGAGGCTTTAATAAACGCGGATCTCCCTGAACGGGCAACAGGCACTTACTCAAATACTGCCTTTGCCTGCTGGGAATAATGCAGATGCCAGCTTCTATGGATACTGAAAAGCTTGAATCTGAGAAGTTGAAAATAAAAAAATGAAAAAAAAAAAAAGAAAGAAAACAAAACACCACCTTTTAGGGTTAGGGTTAATAATTAGGGTCTCATAAGTAGGCAAACTAATGGAGAGCTAGCGCCATTTGTTCATTTGCAGACAGGAATTGCTGGAGCCTCTGCTCCAACACACACACACACACCCGCACACACACACACATACAAACACGGGCAGTATGACTGTCTGTTTAATGGGCTGGGAGCCGGGAGTGATGATTTCCCCAGAGAGTGCAGGACCGCAGGCAGAGGCAGCACTGACTGCTGCAGAACCACAGGTAGGCCAGCGTGGCACCACCATACTAGGAATAAACAGCTGCCCACATCCCCCCCCGAACCCCCCACCCCCTCCTGGGAAGTGCAGTCAACCCAGCACAAGTATGGCTCAGGTGTGTTTAAAGCAAAATAGGGTCTGTCGCTGCATCTGTCCCAAAAGCTCTGGATTTGCAGCTTCCTGCTGCTGCGCCACTCGCCGCTAGCATCCTACCAGGTGTCCTCAGAGTTCACAGGACCGTGGGTCTTTTATTGATATCAACTCTTTTTGTAGTTTTTAAAATTTTTGCAAAACTAAAAATTGTTCATTTATTCATGTGCTTTCCTAAATTACTTGTGAAAAAGAATAAAACAGAGGAAGACTTTGCTGTTTACTTTCGTTGTCACTCCGCCCCTGTTTCCACTTTTGTGGAATAAATACCAATTATACTGAGCTGTGCTTTCAAATAGGATTGAAATGTGTTTTCTAACAGGGGCGGCAAATGCCCAGGTTTGAAGTGGAGGGATGTCAGCGGAGCGAGACTGGTGAAGCTAATGACAGGGAGGAGTGTGAGAACGGCATCTCCGCGCTCGGCTGGACAAACGGGAGCTGAGAGAACAAATGTGTTTCTGCTCAGGTGCGCTGCATTATTAAACAGACGGCAGGAGGAGAGGCCAGTGAACATCAGCTGTGGATGAACCAGTGGTCGAGACGCGTGTGTCAGCAGGAAGCTTTACACACCAGTTGGCTAACAAGTGCAGACTGAAGCCCCATCCCTTAAAAAGCACATCGTGTGCTGGTGAATATTCTAGATGAGGAGTCCACAAGACCTCATGTGGTTCCACAGGCTGTGAAACCGCAACGTAGCTGAAACAAAGGGGTCAGCTGCCAGAAACGTAGTAGCAAGATGAGCCGTGACTGGCTTCCATCGTCACCAGGGCGACCTTTGATGGCTCACTCACATCGTGCTTACACATGCACATGAACACAAATGAAATCTCCAATCTTGACTTTGACGCTGCAACAAAGAAATCCCACCGCCTCACTCTCCACTCAAGGCCGCGAGGATGAAGAGGGGAGAAAGGGAACAGAGCGAGAAATAGAGGGTGAGGGCGGGGTGGAGGCGAGGGGCTACTGCGTGAGCGATAAAACGCCACAGGCCGCCTTAATGAAAAGCCTCTCATGGCGATTGTGAGATTGCCTGTGGAATGGGCTGCTGATTGGAGAAGCAGCGGTTTGGTGTTGCATGCAGGCTAATTAAAGTGTTGAAGGGGTTGGGGTGACAAGGGGGAGATTAGACCTGCTCGCAGGGTTAGCAGAGCTGACGAGAGCCTGAGAAATACCCCTTGTATCAGGACAAAAACAGCTCAAACCGATCTGCACCTGGACTAAATAAAAAGTGTATTTGACAGCTTCCATCATGACTTTCATTACTTCTAATTTGATGAGCATTAGAAGCACCATGACTCATTTCAGCTCTTTTTTTTTTTAAATTTGTGACTAAAATAAGCTTTTCCTGCAGGATTCATAATGTCAGGTCAAGTGAAATGAGCTTTCCACTTTTCTGCATCTCACCAAACAGACGAAAATAGCCGTGACGATGCCCAGGAAACTCATTAGCGAGTGGCATTTGAGATACAGTCCGTTAACGCAAACAGGAGGATTCATTACATCAGCGGCGCCTGATTGACATGTTATTTATTGGCTTTGCTCAGATCTTAGCAGGTGTAGATTTTAACTCTAAAATGATTTAAACATTGTGCTTTTTTTGATGATGTCCTGCTAAATATTGTGCACTTAGCATAAGTGTGTATAATGAGTAGAAATCAGTGCAAAAGAGTTCTCTGATTCATGCTTTATGGGTTGGTCCTGCATCTATGATCCATTCAAGTGTCTCTGCATGGAGACTGTTGTACTGATGTAGCCTTTAGCAGTTGCAAATAAGACTCAAAACTGTGCTTTACGAGAGGCTTTACTTTCATACCTTCACGGGCTTCTTGCGTGAAGCCTCAGCCTCGTTGTTCTCGGCCTCCTCATGCTCCTTACTGCCCTGGGGCAGGTTGGAATAGTTGGCCAGGCTGCTGAGGAGGGAAGACACCATGGGGCTGGTGTCCATTTCCTCCTGCGAAGACACAAGGAGGAAAGCCGATATCAGACTGCTCGTTACAGTAATTACCCACGAATTCCACCAGTAAAAGACATGAAACGAGTGTGTGAGCGGTCATACCTCAAACAAGGCCATGT
Source organism: Tetraodon nigroviridis (assembly GCA_000180735.1). NCBI lineage: Eukaryota > Metazoa > Chordata > Actinopteri > Tetraodontiformes > Tetraodontidae > Tetraodon > Tetraodon nigroviridis. The sequence continues at coordinate 481,222 of CAAE01015043.1, read as the reverse complement.
GCTTCTTGTCGTACTGCTGGCTCTTCTCGGCGGCGGCATCGCTGCTGTTGATGAAGGGGCTGCTCTCCTTCGGGTTACTGTCACCTGTGAGAAACAGACACCTTCAGTCAGACCACGTTTGGTTCTTCACCTCCATACCATGCCTGGAGTGGGACGTGTAGAGCAACGCAAGCGCAGCTAGCAGGTGGCACACAAGACGGAATGTGACCGCTGCTGGATAAACGACAAGCTTTTAGTAAACACTCGACGGGCTAATGTTGCGTTCCAGAGGGCCGTCCGTCTGCGCAGAAGGCATCAACGATCAGCATTTCGCCTGCGATCCTCACCAGAGGGCAGCATCGGCGGCACGGGAGAATTATTTTTTGGATGCGACCCACTTGATCATTGACAAGGAGATTGATTCCCAGTTATGTTTTGAAAACAGATTACAGAACAACCATCTAAGGTTGATCCACTAACCCCAACGCCAACCTCAACCCCTAACCCAAAGTGCAGCCGCTGCCAGCCATTCTAAATATGCTGCTCTCGTCTGGACGTTCACTCTCAGATATGATTTGATTGGCAATGATTTCTTCCACCAGTAGAGCTCCTTTGATCTTTCCTCATTTGCACACTGCGAGCGTGCGAGCGTCTCTGGAGGGAGACAGCAGATTGCCGTCCCTCTGGCTCTCAGTCTTGACTTGGACCGAGCACCATGAGACAAGGTTATTTATAACTGCGACGCCGCAGTCATGTGTCATGATGGTGGGGCACAGCTGACTGCCAGAATGCTGCTTTACAGAGACCGAGCAACAGGGACATTCACATTAAAGAAGTGGGACGCTTATTAGGATTCAGGGCCTGTAAAAAAGCCCCCCAAAAAAGGAGCCAAAGAAAGAGGCAAGGGGGATGCTAATCCGAAGAGACGAGAGAATCGGTGATAGATGAAAGAAGAGTGCGAAGCGACAAGGAGGAAGTGAGGGACACAATCTCGCACGGATGACGGTGAGGCAGCGAGCAGGGGCAAAAGATCTAAAATTTAAGAGCTCATCTGGCAGCACTTAAAGTTCTGCAGGTTAAAGCTGACAATGTTGAGTGCAGGGCCACGCTTGGTGAGGGTGGCTTCTTGAGATATATGTGGATTATTTATGTGTGTGTTTTTTTCTTCTCTTTACTTGAATTGTTGAGCTTCAAAAGTGCAGAAAGAGAATATGCTAACATAGCAAACAAACACAAGACTAAAGTTCGGCATCCTGCATCTGAGCGAGACTTGCAAGTCTGGTTTTTTTTTTTACTTTTCATTGTCATCCAAAGAGGAAAAACTCTGATCGTCAGGAGGCTGATGGGTTCAGAGTATGACTAGAAGTGCTTTGTTCTTGCTTCCCTATGAGCTGCTGCTCTGCTTTCATCAAATGGGATCTGTCCCAACACTGGTTCTCACTACTACTGACTGGGCTCAGTCTGAACCAGACCCCTTCTGAAGACCCCTGCAGCAAAGCCTGCTCACGCCGCTCGCAGCGCGACAAAGCGCGGCTTTCCCAGACCTCGGGAGGGGGCCCCCAAGGATTACGCGGTGAGAAATGTTTGACTTTGTTTTATTAATCCTTCCCACAGTGGGGATGTGGTCAGTGTTGTCGCTCCCCCTCCATACACATGCCGTCTGCTCATCTCTCTTTCCCTCTCTTTTTTATCTGCTCCATCTCTTATCAGCACAATGACTTCAGGTGGGAAATTCAAAGAGGAAGGTGCTGATGCCTGAGGAGTTCGACAGGAGGAGTCAACCTAAGGCCCAGGGGCCACATTTTGATGCGTGCGGATTTAGCGCAGACTGCAGCAATAAATTTTATATCAGGTTAGGTTTTAGATGTACAAGTGAGCATAAAAATAAACCGTGCGGAGAATTTGACAAACAGCTGGGACATTAACTTCATCTGGTGGGGGGAGAGAATTTAAATGGAGTTAGCTGAAAGACAAAAAAATCCTTAACTGGCTGCTTTCCCCGCCATTGTTCTCTGATGTGTCGCTAAATCTGACCGGGTCAGCACTTCACTCCATGATTCCTCCGAACGTCGCCGCAGAAACACATTAATTTATCTGATTCATAGAGAGGACGGTACCAGATAACAGACTGGAGTCAGGTGATGGATTAAGGTCACTTTAATCCAAATTCCACTCAAATCAGGACTGACCCAAACATATCTCAGTGGTCAATTCTATTAAAAGCCTCAATACGACCCACATGGAACCGCTTTTAAATGTAGACCGTCCTATATAGAACACAAAGTTAAACGACAGAAGTGTTATTATTCAAACAAGAACATTTTTAGAAACCATTTGCACATTTCAAATGGCTGCCTTGGCGCTTAGAGAATCTTGTCTATCTGACCCGTTTTTGCTTTTCTGCAGGTATCTAATGCAAAAAGACCAGAACAGGATCCTTAATAGGACGTTATTCTTAGAGCAATACGATTTATTGTATCTCTTTTGAAAGGACTAAAATGACATAAAAAATAATTAGTAAGATCTGATAAAAGGTCAAAGATGACAAATGAACAGCCTAACCTTTCCAATGAATGTTTGAATCTATAAAAATGCTGTCTCTCTCAGGAAACAAAGGTCTCAGGATTTAAATTTGTTTATATTACCGATCTGCCAATTCAGGATGATTACCTCCTCAACCCACCAACAAGGGATGAATATCCTTTTTTCTCAACAGAAAACAAAGAATAGTTACAACTGATGTGCAGAAAGTGCAGTGTGCAAAAGGGAATAAATAGCAGCAGCATATGGTTCCGTGCCCACGCCTGCCCACACACACGATCAGAAATAGATATTCTCTCACTCTCTGGCTTCTTATGATGTTTCAGCACTGCATCAGAGACACAACAGCCTTATGTAACTGGATCTCACGCTCGGTTTTCTCCCATCTCTGATTTTTAACTCTTCTTCTCTCCTGTTGCTGCAGCAACCTTATATGGTTACATGTACAATAGGGCTGTTTGAATACCTCTGATTTTTTTTTTTATTTTGATGTTAATAAAGGCCAGAAAGCTTCCACTGACCAATATTCAAACCCGACTATCACGTCTACATGAATTTACTTCCTACTTCTCTTCACCTCCAGCAAAGATCTTTGCTCTCAATTGGTTTCCTGGACTAAAAACAGCAGATTGGCTGCAAGAAGATGTCTGTGCACAAGCATGAGCGGGTATAGTTTAAGGTGTTGCACGAGCCTCAGGGAGCATCACTGTCTGAGCCAATGATGAAAGGGTTGGCCCGGTCCTCCTCCCTGCCGCCTCCTCCCACTAGCTGTACACATTAGGATTGCGTTTTTGTTTAAAGGCAGGCCCCCTGCAAAAGGCTTCCCAGCAACCCTCCGTCTGTCCGACAGGCGGCACAAGAGGCAATTGGGAAATCAGTAGTAGGTCTTTATAAGGATAGATGTTGCTGTGAGGTAAAACGATTCTCACTCAATAAACTTATCCCTGTGTGTCAGGATTCAAGTTATGTCAACACATTTGTTTCTGCATCTGCACAGTTGTTTGCTGTCTGCTGCTGGTGTTTGTAAAATGACATAAAAAAAGCTACAAATCACAAAAAGCTTCAGTATCCTTAAGTGTTTCGAATTGCCCATCAGATAAAAAGCACTCACGAGCTGGCAGACAGTCGCTGCTGTATTGTAAAAAGTCATTTTAGATAATAGAGTTGAGGCATTCCACACTACCCTAAAGATAAAGACGGCATAGGCGGCTGTATTGGGGTCGCGGCCTCCACTTTGATTCGTCGTATCACAAGACCAACTGGAAATCAAGCACGGCCTCGTTGATCTGTCACTTTACCGAGCAATCGAATCCTTTGGGTTCTTGGGGACGATTACAGAAAAAACATGCCGATCTTCGCGCAGACATAATGTAAGCTGTGTTTTCTTTCTTTGTTGTCTGTTTGTGGCTTTAACTTTTACTGGCAACCTAATACTGCTGTAATTCAGATCCAGAGAGCCTGACGGGGGCTGCATGGATGAAGAAAAAAGATTGAAAACAAGGAGAGAGAAAGAGAGAGAAGAAATATGCGTGGGCAGAGGTGAGGGAGCAAGAGCGACTGGGAGAGAAACTAACAGAGTGGGAGAAGAGCTGGGGGGGGGTGGAATTGTACCCTGGTGAGGTAATTGGAAGGCAAAGGTGTCTCACACCTGGTATCTTTCTCTTTTTATTAAAGAAAGTGCCAGAAAGCTCCAGAAGCAAAAACTGGCATAGTTTCATGAGGTCATGGATTAAAAATTCACCCCATTTTATCACCTGTGGATGAGCCAATTTTATTCATTTTAGTGCTGCGGCGCAAAATTTGGACGGATACCCAAAAGCTCGGATTACATCTGTATGCTTTTTTTTACTTTTTTTTTTTTTTTTTTTTTTTTTTTTTAAGAAAAGAGACAGTTATCCCATGATCCAGGAGGCTGTGAGAAGACAAGTCTGGATTGTGGATGGCCGGGTGTGATCAAAGGTAACAGAGCTATCATCTCTTATGCTCTGTAGACTCCTGCCTCTCTGATGGAATGCTAGAGGTGTGAGTTGGAGTGAAAATTAACGCTTGGGTGTCTTCCATGTCGACCCAGCTCCTCCAGGCTGTGGCCATCTTCTCCCTTTCCCCTACCTCCACCTCCACTTGCTCGTCAGACAGAAAGCAATCTCGCCAAAGCCCTGAGGGCATACCTTCTCTTCCTCTCTTGTTGCCATTCCTCATTTATTTTTTTCTCAGGACTTCTCCTCCTGACATTCCTCTGGCCTCCTCTTGTTTGTCTCCTCATTCCATTGTACCTTCATCCCATAATCAGTTGGCTTTTTTCTTAATAAACTTCCATTTTCCTCAAGTACTACTGTATCCAGTGGTACTTGTTTACCGAAGCAGCCTCCAAAATAACACATTCCCCTGGCGAAAAGTAAATGTTAAGGATCCACTCGAACCTCGGTTGCCAAAAGTTTCAACCTTTGGAAATCTGAGCAGCTGAAATAGGCTACTGACATGCTGCAAACAAACATCGCACACATTCGGTCGGTGCTTGTGTGATCCTTAAAAAACACTGCAAGTTTCGAAATACGTTTCAGGCATAGTAATTTGGTTTCTAAATTGCAATTAAACTTCAGTTAAAAGCAAAACAAAACATAAAATCTAGTGGTGAAGCAATTCTGCCATAGCTACTGACAAGTTAAAGATCTTTGCTCTAAAAATAACCCATATTAACCTACTTAGCTGCAGCAGATTTTGCTGGTTGAAATGTGATAATAACGATCCGGACATATCGCAGAGATAAGATGCTGAGTTTGTGGAATCCCTTTTTTTGGGAGATAATAGGTGTTGTACTTCTTTGTAAATAAAATAATAATGTAACTGGCTCCTCTCCTGAGTGTCAGGCACATGTAAAAAAAAAAAAAAAAATCACCTTCAGCCAAAACAACAGATCGTATTTTCCAGACTGCAGGCAGTGGCTTACTGACCCCTCCTTTAAACCCAGCATCTCTGACATCCACCACAGTCACACAGATACAGAGAGACACTGGTTATGTTACGCTGCCAAAAATAACCCTGATGAAAATGTTTCTCCATCCTCTGTAAAACACGAGGCACGCTGCCATGTTGGGGCCAGAGGCTGAGGGGGGATGAATCTACATCAAACTAATTTGTGAGGAACCCACAGCAAGACGAGCTGATCTGAAAAGAAGCATCATTAGCGAGTGGGGAGGGTCACGAAACTCCGCAACTCAATCAAAGTCCCGCAGAGACGTGCAATGAATAAATGTTTCGGACCGGATTTTAAAAATTCATTAGCTTTCACATGCTTGTGTTGAGTTTTTCCCACACACCTACACACACACACACACACACACACACACACACACACACACACACACACACACACACACACACACACAAATGGCCCACTGAGTTGAGAGCATTTAAAACTCACTCCTGTAATGAATTGACATGGTAGTTTCATTTAAATTTTTCTTTCCCATGTCTTACGCACAGAATATTCAAAGTCCAACACAATCTGATTTTATGCGACCACAAGGTGACTTTGGTATTTTTAACATAATAGGTCAAGCCCCTACATCGTTTCCAATGTGTTGGTTGCAGTTGATTGACCAAATGTTGACATAAAATCATTGTCACCCACAGTCAGCATGGATAAGGCTCAATACAGCAGGACTACAGACCTGACATTGAGAAAGGAAATAGAAATAGAGGGATCGAATGAAGGAGAGAGCTTATAACAAGTGCAGTTCACGACATCACCGTCACCAAAAAAAGTAATGGAGCCTGGAAAGACCGACTGCACGGCTGAAGCACGGAAGCACAGGTGCAGGAAGGCAGACAAACAGACGAAGATGGCCAGAAAATACAAAAAGAAAGAAAATAGATTACAGCCTTGTTCTTCAATCTGGCCTGGGCAGATAAGGTGACAGCATCCAGGGATTTATCAGGCACCGCCGCACAGGTGCATTACCTGGATGGCTCGGCAAAGTGGCAGTCGCTTTCTGATAGTCTGCGGTTTATGTGCGAGTCTTTCTTCCTGTCTTTATCATTCAGTTGTTTACCTTTGTGCGACCGCTCTCCACCCCCGCGGGGAGACCCAGGCTCATCTCGCCGAAGCTGCCTGGCCGATCCTGGAGGATAGTTCCGGTGTCCAGCAGATAAATAAACAATTGAACACTGGTTTGGATTTAGATAGACATGAAAGCTTTAAAAGCCGGGCGTTTTACAGCTGCGCCCTTGGAGGAAGACAAAGAATTAAAAGGAAAAGTGGCATCGCTCAAACGCTGACACACGTGCACAAAACTTACATGTGCACTTAAAACAGGATTGCTTTTAATCACTGAAATAAAATGTTCTATCTGGGTTTAATTCACAGGAAGGTCAATTGATTGATCTGCATTAATATAATATTAATGCATTCAGCCTCCACAAAAACACACTTTTTAAAACTCCTGGTTTTAGCACAAAATCGCCTCACATCACTCTGGAGACATTACAGAGAGGAAAAGACAGAGCAGCCGAAAGCGAGAGCTCAGGGAGGTTTTCCTCTCCGCTGTGTGTTGCTCTAGACAGAAATGCATTTTTTTCTTTTCTTTTTTTAAGTGGGAAAAAAGGAAGAGGAAGCTGTAAACGAGAGCCGCCAGGCAGAGGAGGGAAGTGGAGAGGCCGTTTGAAAAATGATGTGCTCCCTGTCTCCACAGTTTCCTCCTTTTCACCTCCTCTCCCCTCACTGGTAGCCTCCATAGACTGCTGCCTGGCTGAGAGCTGGAATCACAGGAGTGTGTGTGTGTGTGTGTGTGTGTGTGTGTGTGAGAGAGCACCACTTTTGTGAAGAGCTTGTTCCCACAACTTTAAAGGCCTGTTTGAACGAAGCTTTTAAGTTCAGGGTTAAAACTGGGTTTAGGTTAGGACGAGGGTAAGGGGCTGTGTAATACATTACATCTATGAAAGTCCTCACAAGGATAGAAGTACAAGGATGTCTGTCTGGCTGGTCTTCACAACTTCAAATGTCTGTTTGAAGGTTAAGACTTTGTTTTAAAGTCAAGGTCACAGTGGGTTCAGGTAAAGGTTAGTGGGAAGGTTAAGCACTTAGTTCTGATGGGTCCGATCGGGGTGGGGGGGCTGGGTAATGCATTACATCCATAAAAGTCCTCCCAAAGATAGCAGTAGAAGGATGTGTGTTTGTGGACGTCAGGCTGTGTTCGGCTTGTGTCTGCCTTTGATTACTCTATAAATTATGCATCCTGCACCTCTCTGTGCGCCCATGTGTCGTCTTGTCTGCGTGTGTGTGCGTGGTGTGTGTGTGTGTGTGTGGGCCAGAGCCAGCAACCAGTGTTTAGTGACAGTGACTGATACCGCTTTGCCCTTCCCAGATTCTTGTTCTCCTTCGCACACCCACAAACATAATTCCGCACGTACAGCCACAGCCACCCGTCGACACGTCCACACACAGAGTCTGGCTTGCTGATCTGTCCTTGTCAGTTTTTTAACCCTCCTGTGGCCCATCGGACTCTGAGAAGGTCAACAATGGTGCACAGGGTGCAGCAGTCTGTGCTGCTTACATCGGACTTTTAAAAATATTCTCTTCTCAAATTATTAGCAACAAAAAGCAGAAAGCATGCAGGTTGCCTGACACTAAATCGATTTAGTTGTACCTGAATGTGGATGATGTTTAGCTCAGTGGGGTGGCAATATCGGTAAAGATCGCCATGGCAGACAGAGCTCAAGGAGACATGATCTGGGGCAGATGTTCCGATAATCTAAGCCTGGATGAGCTGAAAAACAGCTGCATGTTCAAATTTTAGCAGTGTAAACAGCTGGATGGCTCAAAAAAGTAGAGCTTTATTTGTAATTCCTACCTGAGTAAATATTCTTGTCAATTTAAACTAGGCTACAGTGTTTGTTTTTTTTATATTGTTGTTGTTTTTTCTGGGCTGGCTTCGTGAAAACACCCGATCACGGCACATCGACTATGCAGTTTGAGCACGGCAGCACAGGTTGCAACTTCTGGAAGTCACCTTCTGCTGTCACAATTACATCATCCTTCAAGCCCGTCTCCTCGTTCCCCTCGGAGGCCCAAAGTCGAACAGGACATTAGGTAAAAGAGGGGAACAAACGTGCGAGGAAAGTACACCAAGGCAGGATGGATTCACACGCCACCGCATCGGCCATTTTACTGTCGCGAGCTCAATCGGCCATTTTTTTTTACCAGTATTCCAAGACCCACTGCACAACAGCCAGAGGCATCAGAAGGAGAGTAAATATTTTTAAAAAGTGTGTGTGTATGAGTGTGTGTGGGGGGAGAAATCTGCAACATGAGAAGCAGAGATGGAGGGAACCTCCGAGCTCAGGGCTGAGCCTGAAAGGAGAAAAAGAAATTGAGAAACAGATCAACAAAGGAAATCCATTCAGCCAGACATCGGCTTTCACACCAATGTCTTGCCGCTGTCGGGAGCCGTCCATCTGAGACACAATGGCCCCCTCCGTCATTTCAGTGCAAACCGCATTTTCAATGAAAGAAAGACGCATAGGCCCTAATCAGACGACACCTGTCTCCCTCCTGACACGCTCCACAGTTCCCCGACCGAACCGAGAAGATGTGCGTGTGTTTACCTGACAAAACTTTGGCTTTGGCAACAAAAGTGTCATTATTTGAAGTATTTAGTGAAACAGGGGCTGAAGCCAGTGAAGCAGAGGAAGAGCCACATATGTTGTTGTCCTCTGCTGCGATGCAGGGGAGCCCAAGCGAGCTCCGTGGACCAAACTTTGCAGCTGACTCTGCTACCAAAATATAACATCAGTGGCACGCTAAAACGCAAGCACAACCTTCATTTTGTACTCAGGGTAAAAATCTGGATTCCACATATTTCAGGAGCATTAGAATAGGTTCCCTAAAGCAAAAATACAAAGTCATCCTGTGTTGCTGCTGTCTCTTCACACTCTTCTCTAATCAATGAGATTCCAATTCAGCCGTTCTTGTCATCAGTCCAAATAGTAAAAGCTCATAAAAGTAAAGTATCCAGCATGAAATATTATAATAAACATTTTTCTCTTTGGTAATTGTGAGGAAATCATTCTCTTGGACCAATCTTGAGACGAAGCTAAGTGCCCTTGAGGTAATTAGATGTAAGCTGTAAATCATTTGCATTAAATATGTGATAACATAAAAGAAGTAATATTGTGGGCAAATAAGTCACTGGCACATCTACCTAAAATAAATTCTAACTAAAATCTGCAGCTTCTCTTGATGGCAAAGACCTTTGAATCTTTTACCGATGTGGATGGCGAGAAGAAAAAGACAAACTTGAAATCACCATCCGGGCCACTTCTCTGCCGGTTGTCGGTTTGACTGATGTTTCTTCTGCTGCACATGCAGCAATCAGCAAAAAGCAGCCAGCAGGCAGGTAATCGCTCTCTGTATGCGTGCCTGTGTGTATTGTCTGGCGTTTGACAAGCTGCCTCTGCCAGTGCTCAGCCGAAGGACTTGCCCCCCGAGTCCTCCACATCAAAATTTACTGGACTCCAATCAGAAGGCTGTAAACCAGGCGTTATTGGCTGACTGTCTTGTCTTCTGAAGATAACTATTGTGTGAATGGATCTTCTGGAACCACTGTATCATTAGGTGTTTATCCTCTAACCTCTAGGATAAAGTCTATTGGATGAAGATGCTGCGTTTGAATGGCTGATTCTTAGATCCCTCCACAAATGGCCTGTGACACAGACCTCTTCAATATTTGATCAGAGATTTTGTAATCTAAAATTACACAGCAGACGTTTTCAAAGTATCTAGACATGCTCAAGTGAACACATATCCGACTGAAAGCTTGCTAAATTGCATCCGCTGAATTTCTTTGGTCGACTTTTCTTTGCATAACAGCATTTTCATTCTAGGGCCATGACTGGTTTCATTAAAAAAAGAAAAGAAAAAGATCTAACGCTGTCCTAGAGAATGACTGTGTGTATGGGTACAGGATATTTTTGGGCTTCATAATCATATTGTGGATGCTAAGCTTGTCTTGATGTTGATTCCTTCTTTGCCATCTGTAATGTGATTTTAGCTTGTCAGGGATTTGTCACAACTTAAGTTTTTTTTTGCTGTTTCCCCGTGTTGCTGTTGTGTGTGCATGTGTGTGGTTGTGTAAAAATGTGGATTAAGTTAGCGGATAGTCGGTGTCCATGCTCGGCTAGCCACAGTGCATCCTTAGATCGCCTGAGCGATGACAGGCAGATGATTTCAGACACTGTCAGACTCTTCTGAATGTTATGACAGATGTTTTTTTCTGTTGTTTTTTTTTTTTTTTTTTAAAGATGACTACAAAATCTGATTGCTCACTCTTTAAATAACAGTCAGCTTTTTTGTTGTTGTTCAGACTGCTAATTAGTGAATGTGATCATGTTAGTACATTAAACCGCAGCTGACGAGTTTCTTTTCTTTCAAATTGTGTAAATCTAGAGAGAAACATCCTGTAGTCTTGTATGTTGTACTGCTATGCTATGTTGTATCTATTTGCAGCTATTTGTTCATGTTATCAATAGAAGTAAAATCTTTATTTAGGCAGAACATTATAAAAGAAAAAATCAGATCAAGTACAATTTAGAAGAACAATGAAGTAATATTTTGTTACGCAGACATATACATAACCAAACAGCTGAGCGATCTTCTGCTAATGTATATGCAGCGTTCTGTCTAACCTAAGCCGCAGCTTTCTTGGTCCATGACCAAGGGCTAGCCTACGAATGTGCTTGTGTGTCTAATCTCGCCGGTTCCTCCTGAACCTGATGCACTTCCTGCTTAATTCTCCTCCTCGTGTCGTCACTCCAGTCAGTCTCAACCACTCTCCTTGCAGTCCCCCCCGCCGGCAGATTACGACTGACGAGAAACCAGTTCTGACTTACGCTCACAAGCCAACATTTAAGATCATAAGTAAAGTAAAGATCGGGTCCTAATGAGGGTATTTGCTGTGCAGTATCTTATGACCGAAGGGTGACAAGTACTGACGCACACGTCAGTGCCTGTGTGCGTTTATGTCAGCGTCAGGAAAAATATCTACTGACGATAGTTCCAAATAATTACAGGCAATATAAAGACACGAGTATCCCCCAGCGTAAAGTCAGAGGTCTGTCGGCTGACACAGACGATTTGACCGCAGCAGCTTTTGAGACTGCCACATCAGACCTCACCGCAGCACGTGGCAGTTCTTTTGATATAATGCGTGTGTGTCTTGCTCTGTGCTGCCTTTGAAGATGGACGCCGGTGAAATGTTAATTACCGGAAGGCTGTGAGGCTGGGCGCTCGTGCTGTTCAAAGGCTAGGATGGGGCGCAGCCCAAGCTCAGAGCACTGCCCGCAATTTGTTCTACTACGAAGCTCTTCCAACCACCAAAGGCCCATGCCTTGGCAAAGATACTCTCTCACCCTATCCGTTCCCCATGTATGTTACACAACCTCACCCCCATTTCATTGGCATTTGGGTGTGTGTGTGCGCTGAGTGTTTGCATTAAGGGAGGTTGTGATGTATCACCTGGAATGCCCAGTTTCACCATCTTATTGTTGTTTTTCTGTTGCTCTTGACAAAATGCGTGCATGTTTGTGTGTGCGTGTGTGTGTGTGCGTGTGTATGGGCCAAGTACCACCGAAAAATGACACTCTTTACATTAGACGCTGCCTGCTGCATCATCAATCCTTGCTGGAGGATAATTGCACCAGTATGCTGCTGCTGCTGACACTCACTGTCACGTAACCGTTTCCAATACTTAATGTGCAATGGAAGCGTGCGCGCGCGCGCACACACACACACACACACACACACACACACACACACACACACACACACACACACACACACACACCGTAAGTTTTGCAGTAACCATGAAAAAAACTCTTTTTTTGTCACATTTTTATAGGACCTCTCAAGCAAAGGGCGCACAAACGCGATCACAAGCATGTCCAAAGAGACACCCGAGCGAAACTTCTTACGCGCGATAAAAAAGACTTGACTGCGCTATTTTCGGCTGTCCTGGTTTGGTTTGTCTGACTGAAGCAAGTTGTGATGCTGCGATGATAAGACATCCTTTCCCGTTTCATCTCAGAGCCTCGTCCCGTTCAGTAGACAGGCTCTTTCCTCAGCAGAGGCCTGAATAAAACTTTAATTGTTCTACATTTTTTAGACACCTGTGTCAACGACCACTCCACGATTAAAAAGAGATGCGTTCGAATGTCGTCTCTGCTCACATTTCCAACGCAAAAAAGGGCATCGTGAATTTAAAAAAAAAGGAAAAGTTTTCTGTTGCTTGGCACCAGAACTCGGAATGCCTTTTCTACTCAAACATTAAAACTTCTAACTTCAACAGGAGGAAACCTTGAGCAGGACCTATTGAGTAGCAGGGAGAGAAGAGTGTGTGTGTGTTGGCCACATTAATGCAGTGATTGAAATGCAAAGAGTGAAGTTGGGGACTTTAGCTGGACATTAAATCTCTACATTTTCTATCTCACTTTGTTTGGAGTCATTCTTATCTGGTTCAGCCTCAGAAACATATTAGCATCAGTAAAACCAAAAATATAAATAAACCATTTAATCCTGTTACCATTTTTTTCTGTGTTGCTGATCTGACGTGGACATGATTCATATGAAATGAAGGCGGAAGCAAGGCAGAGAGAGCAGTGGTTGCCATGACATTCCCAATCCCCCGATTGATGCTGGATCAGGATTTTTGTGTTCCAGCTTTTCGCCAGTTCTGTTGCAGCAGCAGTTGTTGGAGAAATACGCTGATAGCAAAGGGTTAAGGGGAGTGAGAAGACAGCACATGGCAAAACCTCACCATATTACATCTGCTAAAGGCAGATCTCACTTCTGCTCCTCCCCCCCACTTTTTCTGGCACTCGTTGCGGCCTCCTGCTCTCCCTGCTGTTCGCGAGGCGGCAGGTCTGCACCTCCTCTGCGTGGCAGACAGCTCTGAGAGGAGGAGGAGGAGGAGAAGGAGGAACAGGAGGAGGAGGCGAGATCCAACATGGCTGTAAGCGATTCCTTTCTAGGGTGGTCGCATGTTTGAGAATAAAATAAACAAAATGAGTGGGTGTCAAACTGTCACAGTGTGCTTCGTTTAACAGTGCGCACATTTGCTGTAGGTGTGCATGTTTATGTCTGTCCTGGGTGGTGTGAAGGAGGTGACCGCACTCCAGAGAAAAATGGTGCCAAATGCCTGCTGTAAAGGAGATCTCTGGTCTAGGGATCCTCTTAATGGGCAAGGAAGGAGATTCCCCAGAAAGAAATCGTGGCCTTCCTGGCCCACACTACAGTAAACGCAAACACATAGGTCTGTCTGGTACTCAACCACAATGCAAGGATGATGGTTTGGTGGTTCTTCCCCTCTTCACCAAGGTCAGCAAACCAATCAGAGCTTTGCAGTGATTAACCGTTCCTTAAGATTAGCTAGATTTCTTAGCGCGTCTGTGCCCGTATGATCGCGGCTAATCGTGGAAGTATTTTAAGAATACGCTTCTTTGTAAATCCAGAGTCTTAATGCAGATCCCCGACTGACTTGTGCCCTTGTCTTTACAGTCTGAGCTGGCCCTGAAATCTAATCCTGCCCAAAATTGCATCATTTGGTGCATTATGCAAACAGACCATTACAAGAAACCAAATGCGAGCAGGAAGAGTTGATATCCAAAAATTAAGTATCAAATCATTACGACATCATATCCTGTTTTAGAATAAGTTGTTTGACGGAACTTTGCCATGACTACGATGTCTTGACTGTCACTTTCCGTGTTTCACCTTTGTGGCTTAGTTCATCAGGACATATTGAAGCAGGTTGACAGAACAGCCTTTTGGGTAGCGTCATTCATCGTGTCACCTCTGTCACGTTGCGTCACTGCAGCCTTAGTCTGCTCGCAGAAGATTGACGGTCTTTTTAACTTCAGCCCCCTCCATGTTTCAGATCCGCATAATCGCTGCAGACTTTCTCCCTCATCCACGTCTACAAAATGAACTCGGCTGACTTTGCGCCTTGGTTTTCACCACCCCACCCCTGTCAGCTCTATCGCTTCTTCTGAATGACACCTTCCCTTTTTGCTTTCACCTCGTTCCTGTATCGCACGCATCATCCTCTCCTCTACACTCCTCTTTTATTCCGGTTCTCTCCCTCCTTTCTGTCTCTAGCCTTCTTCTCCGGTAGTGAAGTCGGGGTGACTGCAGTGTGACCTACTTAGCGGTGCTGCTGCTGCTGACTGGCACGGTCGCGGGTTTGGCTCGGCGATGTGGGCAACAACGAAGCTTCTGCTGCACTGCCAGCACAACCTCACCGAGCACTGGGGAACTAAAACACGAGTCACCCAACTGTTCATCTGCTTTGGATAAAAGCATTAGCGACAACAACAATAGCTGCATCTCTGACATAATGTTCACTCGTCCCTCTAGTGGTTGACAGTAAGGGGAAAAAAACTCCACCTTCCTGATTTATTTAGACATATGTTTGGGTGTTTGGTTCTTGGATTTCTGGAGCTCTAAAAAGCTTAATGCTATGATGTTCATCCATCCATCTGACCATGTAAAGCATTCTAAAATACCCATTGCTGAAGGAGGGCTGGATGACAACACGAACAACAGCACGCTATTATAAATGGTGCGCACAGACGATCACAGAGATCATCAAACTGTACTCCTGAGCCCTGGTTCTGAGTGTACATAAACATGAGTCATATTTACATGAACGCGACATGAACACAGCAAACATCATTAGAGAAGAAATGCACTTTTACGTGTGAGCCCTGTTACTTGCGCCCCGGTGCCTCCGGCGCGGGCTCAACTCACTGCATGCCTGGTTTGCTCACGCAGGACTGGCTGTCACTGTTCATCTGTATACCCATTACGCAGGACCCTGCACAGAGTGTTCCCTCTCACGTGCCTGATTAAAACAGGCTAATTAGCACAAAACCAATCCAAGGGGGAAAAAATAAAAAATATTGGAAGCTGTGACATCTTGTTCAAATATAAAAAAGGGGTGAGCAGCATGTAATTGGTCACAGCAAACCTCTTGGCTAAGTGGGCTTCTCATACCTAGCTTGTCTGTTCAGGTTGACCCTAATGATGATCTGGCTAGGTTTTGTTGCTGTTTTGTTGTATACAATTGGGATGGAACATGCGTCAGAGAAGGTCCTCCCAAGCCTCCTTCTCTTAATGAATCATTAGCTGGTGTGGATTTCTCTGTAGGAGGGGTGTTGTTGCACACAGAGGCATCTGTGACTTTAAGGAACCGACTAGTTAGCGGTGACCTTTGTAAAAACAGTCAGTGTTAAGTCTGTCGCAGCGGCAAAGCATTTTGGGACAAAAAGCGAGAATTGATCAAAAACGGCAGGTGAGAAGGAATGCAAAGGGATGTTGCTATAGCAACTGGCCGTGCAGCTGAGCATAAAGACTGGAGTTGCATGCAGTTCCTTTCTCTGTCTCCCGCTCTCTGCTGAGATGCACAAAAAGAGCCACTGCTGCCCGTCTGAGCAGCATCCTTGTGTCTTCAGCAGACGGCTAACATGTCAAGTATACCGTCCATTTGATTGTTCCACATTCGTTCAGGAGAGGTGGGAGTCAGAAGGACTTTTATTCCCCCCGCAAGCAGTTTTCCTTTGTCAGAGCAAGACAGTGCAATTCATTCCAGGATAGATCACATGCTAACTCTCCCATTTGTATGCATGAGACAATGCCGCTCCTGCCCAAATCATTCCAGAGGCAAGTGCCCGCATTGTTGAATAATAGAGCCTGAAAGTCTGCTCATTTGCCACTGCAGCAGGGACAGGGAAAAACATCTTCACTGCAGTAATGTGTACCTGTTGGGTAATACAAAGGCAAATTGGGCACCGCCGCAGCCACTCATGCCAATACTGAGCTCTGTGGAAAGCAAAGGGAAGTGCAGAAAGATAAAAAAGACTATTTCTGAAAATTAGGCTTGAGTATTTTTTTGGGAGAGGGCACCTGAAGTCAAACATTAAGATTTAAAGACACTGGAGGCTGCATACATGATTGCATAACATTTAGTTGGATGCCATCTGCATCTCTGTATTTAGGAGCTAAAAGAGGAACAGCCTGGTGCAGCGAGGCAGTGGCCATCACCAAAGTTGCAGCAGATTGTCACCTGAGCATAGAAGTTTTTAAGTGTGCAGCCTTCCGCTCTTAATTCCCAAAATCAGACGGGCTTTTTCAGTCAAAGGCGGTTTGCCCAAGTATATATACCATTAACCCCATCACGTTTTCAAAGCCCAAACACACATCATTTACCATCAATGCCTCCTATAAATATTTATTCTCCTTTCACATGTGGATCTGAGGGTGCTAAAAATTATGTTTTTTTGCCTGCCAGGTTAAAAACCAGAGTTGCTCAAAGACCTGAGCACCCTTGATCATTAACCTCTGTTTTTATTTTCTTTTTTTAAAAACGATTGTCTTAGCTGACCTGGCAGCCATCTTGTTTAGAGGCCTCGACTGAAGAATCCTTTGATGTGCCTGAGCAACGATGGCAGCCCTCCCCAACACTCATCCAATGAGCCTCATTGTTTTTTTTCTGTCTGTGCATTGCATCTCGAAAATATCAAAGGGTCTATCTCTCCCTCGCTATGCACCACTAACAATAAAGAAACTCACTGCCTGTGTGTGTGTGTGTGTGTGTGTGTGTGTGTGTGTGTGTGTGTGTGTGAAGCTGCATCAACTGTGCCCAGAAGGAAAAAGAGTTGAAAATAAAGAAACAAATGAAAAACAGGATTACATAAGACAAGATGCGGTCGATGCAATTTCGTAAAAGAGTAGGACGAACCCGCTGGTTAGCCACTCAGTCACGTTTTATTTTTACTTGACTCTGCAGCACGGAGATCCCAATGTTGGGCCATGCAATGGCAATAAGCTGGGCAGCTGACCACGGTCCAAGCAGTGGACTGATGACAGGTTGGGGATTAGAATGTGTTGGGTTTAATAATCTAGAGATCCGGGCTGAGGGGCAAGGCTGCAAAAAGGGAAGACGATAGCTAGCGAGTGTGGAGGGATCAGCGGCATGTGAGAAAAGGTCCAGGGATTACAGGACGGAAGTCATGGACAGCTCCCCTGCACCGTGAAAGCCTGGTTCTAGGCGATGCACGGGGAGCTTGGAGCAAACGGGCTGAGATCTCAGGGCGAAAACTTAAAATGACATCCCTGAGAAGAAACGGCGTGAGGCGCCTCTGGTAATGGCTTTTAGATTTAAGCATTTATAGAATATATGAAAAGCCTTATCGGGTGGATCATGAATTATAAGAGGAAATAGGGAAACATAAGGGCTTTCATTTTAAGAGAATGGGGGCTTTTAGTTCCCTTGGCAGATATCTAAAGATGCATTATTGAGTAATAAAAACCATGATGATAATAGGACCAGTGCAGATACATTTATTGGACAGTTCTATGCTAGAACATGCTATCATGAGTCTTGGTTTAACAGAAGATAATTTTTTTTTGAGAATTTGAATACAACTGCAAAAAGTGACAGTTAATAGTAAAAATTCACCTTGTCATGCGTCCCAGATATTAATGAGACTTGTGTAGCATGCTAATCCGCAGAGAGCCAATGTCCTCAAATCAGCTGGCTCGACATAAAACATCAAACGTGAAAAAGAGAGCCTCAAGAAATCCTCTGCATTTACGCTGTGGCACACACCACAGCGTTCCCAGAGCTTTCCAGTTAAGTTGCTCCATTTCCTGTGGGATAAGAGCTAAATGGGTTCCTATTGAGGACAGAGGAGGGACAGGGGGTTTTGGTGGCATGGCTGCCGCCACCTACAGAGGAGCACGACCGACGCATGTTTCATTTCCTTTTGCAGAGGATGCTTTCCCATTCTCTCTCTCACCCTCTGGACCAGGGTGAGAAGGGAAAAACTGTTCATGCACAGATAGCAGGCCCCAGACACGAGCCTGGCTGAGAGCTTGGCGGACTTGTCAAGTAAGCTGTCATCAAAGAAAAGAAAGAGATGGACGGACAGCGAAAGAGGCATCATGAGAAAAGAAGGATGTAGCACAGTGAGCTAAGCGGCCAGCCTTGCCGAAGGGCAACACAATCCCCAGGGAACAATTCATGAAATTCATACCTAGTGACATTAATATTTGATTTCAAGAATGCGCTCCATATGTATACGTTCACTTAGTCAGGTTGTGGGTGGAAAGGCGGTGAGGCGGTGAGTTAGTGTGCCCGGTACGGCTGGATGGCTAAAACGCCTTAGATCGCTTTCAGTGATACCCGGAGAATTGAAATTATGTGAAATTTAGAGATATACTTAAATAATGAATGAAAGCAATTATAAATGCAGCCATGGTAGTATGGACACATTATGCACACACACACACACACACACAAATGCACGCATATGTAAAGCCTTCTTAACCATTTATAAAGTTGCATTCATGCTATGACAAATACGGTGAATTAAGCAATTACCAGCAAGTAACGTGCTAATGCGCACTATTGCACACTGCTTCTATCTCTTTAGGTTGATCTCTAACCAGTGACACACTATTTACACTACGGATGGTAAGTGTATAAAATACTTTAGTGTAGTAGTGGAGTTATACTGTGTGTGTGTGTGTTAAAGAATTATAGGTTTACATTCTTGGAAATAGCAACACCAACAGCCCCACTGATTGCTCTGCAGTAGGAAATGCTTAAATTACTGTGCTATTCACTGGACAAAATGGCCTTAATCCAATAATGTCCATGCACTTTATCTGATTCCCAGCTATGTATAAAAGCAGAAACATGGTAAAGACAGGAAATTGTACCTGGAACAAGACTGTAAAAGGAAGAAATGTTCTTCACATTTATAAGCTGAAAAAAAAAAAATTAAACTAGCATTAATGATCTATCAAATAAAAACATGTCAGGAGCTACAAGCTGTTCTCTGTGCTTTTAATGTTTTTCCCCCAGTCTCAATTATCTTCCTTCGTATTCTGTAGTGATTCTTTGCATGGCTTAATGGTCAGGAGCTCATAGCAGAAGGGACTCAGACTTTTACCACAGTTGGAAGACATTTTGTCATTACAGCCTAAATGAAAATTGGCCCATTGTGGTCAATGACCAGATTTATCATTGGCCTTTATAGGAACAGCGTCATCTGGACAAAACATTCTGGCAAAACAAATTAGGGGGACTGCTTCAAAATCAATTTTTCCCTGTGGAATCAACCCCAATTTCTTTAAATAACTGTCTCAAAGATTTTTTTTTTTTTGTCTTTTGACCTGCTGGCCAGGTTTGAAGTTGTGGGGAGATACAATTTCCTAACAGGTAATTTCCATCCTGCATATTTAAACTGTTGAATATTAGCATGCACATATATTAAAGATAACACACATAGGCGAGTAGAGCTGCAGTACACACACACACGCTCCAAGCTAAGTGCACATGTGAGGGACACTGCATACTAGAATAACTACTCCAAAGATGAAAGGGTTTTTTTTTTTTCCTCAGATGGATGATGGTTACCGGGGCAATTAAAAATGGAGCCAAGAGAATTGTTTCTTCTTTTCTTGCTGGGAGAGAGCTGTGACGCAGAGGCAACATGTGAGCCGGAACCGAGAAACGTGACTGCGCTGCATTCAGGGTGAGCTGCGAATGTTTTACCCTCCAGCCAAATCCCCCAACACCCAGGTAAATAACGTACATTTCATCAAAAAGTAAATCTTCTAGGGCCTGCAAATTTTCCTCCTGGAAGCTAATGAGCAGCGGGAGGGAAGTGGTGCATGCCGGATTTCATTTTTTAACCTCGGCTAAAAGGGGTTTATGTGAAGCAAACATATGGTTAATGTCCAACAGCCCAGACGGTACCTTGGAAATCTACATTACCTACTTGGTTATATCTTTGTCTCGAGCCAAAGAAAACAGCTTGAAAGCCCGTCTGTGGCTTGCACAACGAACCGCAATAAACAAGATATTAAAAGACGTCTGTCTTTCAACACGCAGAAGTCTCCGCCATCGCGTTTTGTGGCAGGTCCTTGAGAAACAACCCGCCAAATCACCATAAGTAGATCTAAATGAGAGCAAATCGATATTTGGCTTGTATTACAGCTCTGTCTCCTGGCGCTGCTTGGTTCAGAGTAATGTCAACCGAGCTGGAAATTGAGAGACCCGCTGAGGACTTAGGTCCTGTCAATAAGAAACCAGAGGGACATGAAAGTGTGTTTGAGCCAAATATGTGTGTGTGTGTGTGTGTGTGTGTGTGTGTGTGTGTGTGTGTGTGTCAATGATTGACTTTGTTACTTTATCAGACGTAAACAGGCTTTCACACATTTATTGACGAGCAGTTTAAGCAAGATGTTTATGATTCCTAATTAGCCTCATATTTCTGCCTCTTCTTTTAATGATACAGTTGTTTTAATTTGGAGTTAGTGACCCTGGGAAAGAGCTCCGGCTTTCAAAAAATGATTTTAAAGTCTTCTTTGCACCTGCATTTTTCACCTTTGACTATGTTTTCATCTTGTCTACAGTATGTTCTGTAACGCACTGGTTTGCTGCTCTCTCGAAAACAAAACTAATACCTTGATTCGCTCACATTCACTGACTTGTTGACAGTGATGAGTCACTGTCACTACAACTATTAGTGCCTTCTCAAAAAAACCCCTAACCACTGGTGAAAGACAAACCAACAAGTTTGGTCCTGTGTTCAGCCTGCCTAGGCTTCCTTTAGAATGATTCATCTCATCTGTGCTTGTGGTCACCTCCTCCTCCTCCCCTTCAAAAACTTGCCATCTATCTTTCTGTAACCACTCATCCATTTGCAACTTCAGGAACCAATGATATATTTGTGGCTTTTTTTGTTTGTTTGTTTGTTTATTTGCCTAATGATGGCTTCAAGGGCTCAGAATAATGCAGGAAACTGTGTCCATATGTGCGTGTATGTACCCCAACCAACATCTCATTTTCAACCTTTCCTCATTGTTATGACTCAACTCAGTGCTGCTTATTAATTTACAATGACTAAACGCCTGTATGTTCTATGTGTTCTATTCTAACAATGTGACCATTTCTTAATTAGTGAGAAAACTAATTTATTTGGCCTATTGGAAAAAAACATTGGGGGAAAGGGGGGCCACAAGATATGTGTTTGAATAATACACATCATCATTCGCCCATTAAACCCTGCATATTTAAAGTCTATATTTAAATTCCAGACGCCATTTGGAGAAATGTAGGTAGACAGGTAATAGAAAGACTATTTCGGCAAGATTCTATATAGAAAGGATGAGCGTCTGTCAAACATACAATGCAGCAGATGCCATTAAAGTACGGAACCTAAAGGCCTCCTTACTGCAGGCTACAAAGGGCCTGTGTGCCTGTCTGCTCATGCAGCGGTGAATGCTTTAGCACATCTTTTGTGTGCAGCCGCGGAGATACCTTTCCAAGTACCGAGGCACTGGCGCTCCCTTTCTTTCAGTTCACAAGTCAGAGCGGGCATTCAGGAAAAAAAAGACGTTAAGCATGATGTTGAGCACTGCTTCCTTAGGAGAGCGCCCTGAGGAGCGTTTTGCAGAATTACGCAGTCAGCCATGGCTAATGATCATTATGACACTATTTGGAACGCTGACCAAAGAGTATAGACTGCATACATGCTGCGTAAATGGATGCTAATGTGTATGAAAATAATAATTATTTCCATTATTAAGTCATCAAGTCGAATTTGCCAGACAATCCACGGATCCTGTCACTCAACCGTACTCGGTCCCTGCAGTAGAATGCATCAGCTGTGACCTGTCATACAAGGCATACTTTGCCAACAACAGAGAAGATTAACTTGGACAGAACAGATTTTAAAAAAAAAAAAAAAAAAGGGCTGATTAATTTTCTGTCATCTACCTGATTAATTGATTGTCCAGTTCTGGGTGGAGCAACTGTAGTGGATTAATTTACCACTGATGCCCCTCGAGTGTCAATTTGTCTTGCCTTTGTCAGCTCTGTAACGCTACACGGACGTCTGTAATGTTTGGATGAAGTTCTATAAAAGAGAATCTTTGTAACGATACTGATAATTTGCTGTTGTTTGCACAGAAGCCAGCAGTGAAATTTTCTGAATTGTCTTCATTGTTCATGTTCACTCTTTTCCACTGATAATTGCATCGGTTCTATCTCCTCTGTGACACTAAAAGAATGTGTCTTATATAAGAGGCAATGTCATTGGTTCTGTTTCGTCTGACATAATTACCAGGGTGGGATCTTTTACAGGTTATCGGCCCAATGAGCCAAAAGAAGCAAGGCAAAACCATTCAAAATATTCAATTATGCGGACAGAGAGATTTTACATTTTTTTTAAAAAGATACCGTCCACTCCTAAGAAGCACCACAAACTGAGAAGACACAGTAACAAGCACTTTAATACAAAAAAGTGCAGACTCTGACAAACATTTCAGAATTAGCATGAAATTACTTCTGCTTGCTAACAGGAACCCCGACTAATGAGCGCTGATGACTCCCCTCAAGCAGACGCGATAAACAGAATGACATGGCTGCCCATAAAAAGTCCAAGTTTCTATCATAATTACAGCTATTTTATCATGACAAAGCCTCATATCATTCATCTGACAGTATGTTTGTTACAAAATAAGTAGCAGCTGTCCACATATATAACATGTATTGTCTCATCTGGTATTTGATAATAAAAACCCCTACTTGGCCCAGCCTGCAGCTGGAGCTTACCTGCTCTGCACAATGATAACACTGACCTCGTTCAGCACAGACATGCTCAAGAAACACACGCACTGTTAATCCATATACACACAGACTTGTGTTTATGGGATCACTGAAGACTTGCGTACTGAATATAGCCTTTAATGTCTCACCTTATAATATTATGTCAATCTAAATCTAAATATAAATCAATTTATTGTTGATAATTATGACATTTTACTTACATGCCTATAAAATATTGTAGCAGAAAAAAAATCCCCACTGATACTTTATGTAATACAGTGCATTCATCCAGGCTGTAACCCAGCCTGTAATAAAGGCGATACATCAGCACTGTGGACAGCGCCATAAACCAGCGCCAGGCAAAACAGTGGAGGAGCTGCTTTCAGCACCAGGAGAGCGGACAGCGACAACATGCAGGAGTCGAACGAATTATACAATATAAAAAAAGACTGCTTCAAAATTTATATATGGCAACGAACACAATAAGCTCCATCTCTTTCACACACACACACGCGCGCAGGCGCACACACATGCACATGGATGCATACCCAGTGTGCATGTCTATGTCAAAACAGATGGTAGATTTCAAAGTGCTCAGAGAGAAGAGTGACGACAGTCAGCTGACTGCTTCTGCGAGTGATGTTATGCGGTTTTAATGTCGCACGCCGCAACATGTCCTCGATTCGATGGTCCAATTTATTACACGTTTCAACAGGTGTCAATCACCTACAAAGCTCCTAATATCGTAATCTCTCTGCTGCTGCAGCTACAAAAAGCAGTAATGCCTGCATTAAGTTAAATATTCATGTTGCCAGGTTCGGTCTATTTTTATCGTTATAAACCCTATAACAGGTACGAGCCAGCATAGTGACTCCACTCTCATCTAGTGCCCGTCTCTCCAGCGCATCCTTAAGTATCCAGGACAGGCAGGATGGGAGATACAAGCGACCAAAAATAAATAAATATATTCTGAGAGAGAGCTGAAGGGAATGTGGAAGGCTGAGGGGAAAAAAAAGCTAGAAAGCCAGGGAGAGGGAGAGAGAGAGAGAGAGAGAGAGAGAGAGAGAGAGAGAGAGAGAGAGAGAGAGAGAGAGAGAGAGAGAGAGAACTTGGCAAACCTTTAACAATCCTTAACACAGTGCAGATAGAGAAAGA
>CAAE01015043.1:438462-456724 GCA_000180735.1 Tetraodon nigroviridis | reverse complement strand
CAGCATAGTGACTCCACTCTCATCTAGTGCCCGTCTCTCCAGCGCATCCTTAAGTATCCAGGACAGGCAGGATGGGAGATACAAGCGACCAAAAATAAATAAATATATTCTGAGAGAGAGCTGAAGTGAATGTGGAAGGCTGAGGGGGAAAAAAAAGCTAGAAAGCCAGGGAGAGGGAGAGGGAGAGGGAGAGAGAGAGAGAGAGAGAGAGAGAGAGAGAGAGAGAGAGAGAGAGAGAGAGAGAGAGAGAGAGAGAGAGAACTCTGTGCAAAGCTTTAACAATCCTTAACACAGTGCAGATAGAGAAAGATAAAATAAACACAACGACTCTTCCCTCCGAGCTTTTGCACAAGCAGCTGCAGAAATAACTTCTGAGCAAAACAGAATAAAGACTGCCAAACCAATTTTTTTCTTTTTTAATTGCATTTCTAACTTAATGCTGTCTGCACTCTAGTTAAACGGGCTCCGTTTATACTGTAGGATTTTGAGCGCCTACAGGTCTGAACGCCTCAGCCTACAGGTTTTCTCCTGACACCCTGCAGTGACAGAGGACTGGGCTGAGTTAACGGGATTGGCTGAGGGGGGTGGTTGATTTTGACAGCTGGGGGTGATAGGATTAGCAGAAATGGATGATGGCTCGGTATCTGTAAATGTGTGGATGTGAGTGTGCGCGCGTGTGTGTTCATGACTATATCGCCTGCTTTGTGCCATATGTGCTGGGAATAGTTACGCTGAAGGAACCCTTAGCTGTCAGTCTTAAAAAAACAAAAAGAAAAAAAAAAAAACCTTGCATGTCAGTTGCTTCATTGGTTTAATTTCTGTGTGTGAACCTGAGCTGAACGAGGCTGCGATGCCCTTACACTTGCCCATCCATCGCACGAAAACAGCCCATTACTATTCTTGTCACAACAGCCTTGCAGTAAGAGCAGCAGCAGTGGAAGGAAGCAGGCTGACCAATGTACAGTGTCGTCGCATACACACACAGGTGCACGTAGATGCACATGCACCTCTTCTGATGGTCTAAGTAACTGCGTTGAGCGACTGCCTGCGCTGTGTATATCTTTCCTCCACTTGGTTTGGAGTTCAGTGGGCAGA
Organism: Tetraodon nigroviridis; assembly: GCA_000180735.1. Classification (NCBI taxonomy): domain Eukaryota; kingdom Metazoa; phylum Chordata; class Actinopteri; order Tetraodontiformes; family Tetraodontidae; genus Tetraodon; species Tetraodon nigroviridis. Next base: position 455,629 of record CAAE01015043.1, on the reverse strand, counting down.
CGTACAGTATCCCTGCATGGTTATGTCAGCGTATGCGCGTGCGGTCGGTGTGTGAGCCACTGCCCGACGCATCCCATCACTCACCCTGGCTTTGCGCTCCGCCGTCCCCCTCCTCCGTGTCGGTCAGGTTGTTAAGCATCCCGGCTCCTCGCTGGTTCTCGTCACTGGTCGAGCTCTTGGCGGCGGCTCTCCCCGCGCTCCCCCCACAGTCTGATACAGCCTCAGAAACGGCGGGAAAGCGGAGTGAGGGAATACGCCAGCCGGACTCCTCCTTTGCTCTCCGCTGCCCGTAGGATGTGTGAAGAGAGGCAGCAGAGGAGAGGGAAGGATTTTTTTTCTCCCTTTTTTTCTCTGCGTGGATCCTCCTCTTGACGTCTCCTCTCCACTGGCTTGTAAGCGTGACTCTCTCACTCTCCCACTGTCTCTCTTTCTCTCTTGCACACTGTCCAGGACGAAGAGGAGGAGGAGGAGGATGAGGAGGAGGAGGGGGGGAGCTGCAGGAGTTTGTTAGATGATGGAACGCCTCGAAGCTGCACACTTGCTCTCTGTCTTACTCCTGATCCTGATCTCTCCCACTCATAGATGCAAAAAACAAACAAACTACTCCCCCCCCCCCCCAAAAAAACACAAAACAGCCGCTCTCACTGCTCAGTCGCTGTAGCTATGAAAAGTGCGCGTTCATATTCACGCAGGCGGTGTTCTTCTAAGGCCAAACCTCCCCAGCTCTCTCTGTGGTTGCCAAGCAGGGAGGTGACTGGAGGAGAGAAGCTGATGCTAATAGAGGCGCGAGCAGGTGGCAGCCTCTCTTCTCTGATGTTTGCGCTCAACAGAGGTGGATTAGGAGCAGATTTCCTTCCTGTTGGCTTCGTCACAAACTGCAACACTCCCCGTGCATTCACATCAGATCCCAAAAGGAGAGCCTGCGCTTGAATAACTAACATCGTCTGCATACGTGCATCAACATTAGCTCTAATTTGAGTGCAGAGGATATTTGGTTGCAGCCAGAGGACCCCAGTATGCCGCCACCACGGCATCAAAGCCTCACTGTCAATTAGGCTTGTTTTATTCTGATCCATGCAGATTCAGTTTGATCTGCTACGCCGTGTGCCGTGTGCAAAGGGGGGGTGGGGTGGGGGCGGGGGGTGAGCGCGGTAACGTATAGACACACTGTGCGCGCGTCTGTGTAGTTGCGCTGCCACATGACAGATATGAGAGCAATTAATCTCGGTTTAGGTCACAGCTGCACCGATACGCCGGATAGATTTCTACAAAAACAGAGAAGAGAGAGAAGGAATTTGGGGTTTCAGCCCCAGCATACAGATTTATGAGGAAGGTCTTCAACATCACGACTCGTGTCGGGAAAACAATTACCTGGAATGAACGAACACATTGCAGCCTGACGCCATCTCCAATGAACTGTTGGTTTGGATTTTTTTTTCCTTTTAGTTACTGAATATACAGATGCAGCAGAGCTGCGGTTATGCATGCGCAAACAAGCACAAATGATCACTTGCTCGCAGTTCATCAAGATTACAGGTTCAAACATAAGAAGGCTAAATGTGCAGCAGCGTGACTGTTTCTTCTAGCGTGACTGTTTCCACGGAAATAATACTTCAACATAATTTGATTAAGAGATAAACAACTTGCTATGAGTAAAAGGTTAAAAAAAATGTTCTATTTATGTGCGTTGGCTTTTTTTGTGACTGCCGCTGAACTCTGATGCTGGTTTGTAGTCATGGAAGGACTGATGGATAGATGGATGGAAGAGCAGTGAATGGTTAACTTCTGTACTACTGCAGAGGTTTAGCTAAGCACCAATGCAGTTTTATGTCAGCCCTGCTTATCATACCCCAAGTACCTGAAAGCCATTTAGGCTCTCTGTCTGTATCTATCTGGCTGAAACACGAGAAGTTTCCACTTAAAAATAAATAAATAAATAAATAAATAAATAAATAAATAAATAAATAAATAAATAAATAAATAAATAAATAAATAAATAAAAGCATATGCAGAATCAAAAGATTATACTTTTTTTTTTTCTAGAAATGCTCATCCGGTGATGCCAGTTAAGGGAGTAATGGCGGATTCCAAAAGCATGACCCAGTCAGAGCACGTGCACCGACCCGTGCAGAATGTTTGACTGATATCCTGAAACGCAGGCTTAGCACACGTTTGAAATCAGGCAGTGAACTGCATCGAAGATCACTGGCACCTAAAGTGCTGCTGTGATGCTCCGGTGCGACTGCGCTGCTCAAATGGAGCATTTAAATCAACACTGTGAGGTCATCATCTGGCCACGTTTAAAGGTCACGCAAAAGAGACAACTCATGCAGATCTTTCACCAAGGTTATTTTCCACAAGTTTGTTAATACATTTATTATACTAAAATATGCAACATATGTATGCATGTAAATTTTCAATGATCATTGATTTTTGTTCCATCACATCCACGAAATATGCAGCTCAAGATTTTGACCTTCAAGTTTTTGTTCTAAGGACGTGAAGTACCGGTAAATGTATGACAAATAGTCATAGTCACAGATAATAAAAACAAAGTGGAATTTGTTAATAAAAAGTAGTTGGACAAAAAAAAGCAGAGGAACCCGGTGATAAAAAGATGAAATGACATCCGAAAACCTTGATGGCTTTCACTGAGTTGCACTTTTCCATCCTGCCTAAAGGTTATGGAATCAAGGACACAGACGTCCCCTCCACACTGTGCTGATGGGAGCTGAAGGCAGGAGGTGCAAAGGTTTTGATTTATTTAAAGACCGAAACCCACCTTTGCAACATTTTACCAGCATGATCCTGCTGCTGCTGCGGATGGCAGATGCCATCAGCTGTGCATTGTCCCTTTATTAATTCATCACTTTACTGCGTCTTGTGTAGGCTGGTACTCTGAGGAGATTTTGTCTGGTCTAAAGCACAAATGCTCTTGCAGGAGTGGCTTCTTTGTTACGTCATCAACTCTGACCTCCTTTTAGTGGCACACAACAGCGGTAATCCAAAGCTAATGCTAGCACATGCTGTGTATATTAACTGTCAAGCAAGGCAGGATGGAAGGTGGAAAAAGGAGGGCTCGTCGTCGTCAGTTTGCCTTCTAATTTTTATACGCTAATATATTTATATAACCAGTATCTAATACGAACACATTTCAAAGCACAGTTCAGTTGATTTACTAGCTTGAATGTAGCGCTCCTAAGCGAAAGATTTTGTTTTTGCAGCGCTAATTCCCGGCTGTAGCAAATCTGACTGTAACTTCGTTGTCATAAATAATGCATTTGATCTCCCAGCCATTTTGGGGGAATGAACTATGCAAACATTAAAATGACTTCCACATAATATGATGCCGATGTGCATGCTGCGCAAAAGCAGCGTCACACTGAAACAATTTGCGGATGCAGTTTGTGGGAACAACGCTCAAGCACTTCCGATGATGAGTTCGGCTCCACTAGATTTCCCATGTGTCTTATTTTCCCTCTACTGTAAATCTGATCAGGCCACACTCGCAGAACTGCCCAATATCCTCCTACGGCAACCCCGAGGACAAAAGCAAACATGCATGCACGTGCACGCAGAGATATCGTTCTCAGTTTATATGTTTAAATGGAGGGGACGGGTCGGGTTAATCAAGGCTTACAGTAGACGATTGATCAACCTGGAGCTTTCTTGGGAGACCGGGATGATTTACGTCCTGCTCTTCTTCATCTTACCTGATGCTGCCAAATCAAGTTCACCTTCACTGCCCTATTCTCTTTCGTGAATTTGCCCACTTTGCATTGAAACGAGCCCTCAAAGCAGAACCCAACTGTGGGCTCGTCCCAGGCAAAAGGCTGCGCGGGCGGCAAGACACCGCTAGAGGAAGCTCCTAAAAGGCTCACGTGTCATCAGAGATATGGCTGGCACCAACACCTCTGACTGAGACTTCAGCTCGGAGACGAGCATCTGACGATGCGACGGAGATACTCGGCAGAAAGAGCAATGTTCCAAGACGGCAGAGCCAGGCTTTTGTTTGCTTCCAAATGTTATCTGATGATAATCTGCCAGGGCATTGTCTGCTTTACAGCTTAATCCATCCACAGCTCAGGAAGCAGACCCATGCTGCCATTCTCACCACAGGTCAGCAGTGTTCCATGTCATGTTTCTCATCATTTTAAATTGTATAGCCTTCTCACTGTGTGCTGCAGCATCATTAAATGCACTAGTTTGTTTTCTTGTTGTAAACCCCAATAGGGAAGGAAATCCATTTTCATTATTTTTGCTGCACCTCTAACCCGTCAACTAAAACACTGTGTGCAGGGTTTTTAAAAAGGAGCTTTGCGTATGACAGCTACAATTTGAACACAAAATTTTACTGCCAATTTCACGTGCACAGCCACAGCATTACCCTACGTTAAACAGAGCTGTGGTCAGCCAAGAGAGCAGATCCCGACCTAAAGCCTGCCTGTGACCACCGCAGTCTGACCATCCATCCAACATTCATTCACGTGTGCAGTTAGCATTAGCCAAGGAGTGATAGTGTTAAAACAAAAAAAAAAGAAAGTGCATAAAAAGTTAGGGGAAAAAAATTGATTATTGAAGTAAGAAAGGACTTAAACATATATTTTTAGACCACAGTTGCATGAGCGTAAATACATGTTCCTGCACATGTGAAATACCAAAATGTGAATTTAATGAGGTCGTTATTGAAGATGTGAGGACATTTTGGCTGATCCTTAAGGTGAGGATAAGGGTTCTGATGGCTGAGGTGAGGAGCTACGGAATGCTTTATATCTATAGAGGTCCTTACAAACATAGCAGTACAAACATGTGTGTGCATCTGCGGGGAAACTGACATCTTCTCGTGGTAAAAAGGTGAAGCTGACAGAACTATTGACCTGTGGCAGCAGGCAGCCCACACATGAAGATGCAGCAGGAGAAAAAGCTGCGATGTGATGCACAAAAAAAAAAGAAGAAGAAAACAGTCAAACAACAGGACTGACAGGGAGCAGAGAGATTTTCCTGATGTCAATGCAGCAACAGAGCTGTGTGCACATTTGGCTTGTGGGTGCAACCACCGTGTCCACACCACCACCTATGCAACCCCCTCAAAAATTACGTCATTCTTAAACCATACTTGGCGGTACCTGTCATCAAAATAGCTAAAAAATAAAAGAGGAAGGGAGGATGGCGACTGGATTACCTTTCTCCAAACAAAGGAGACCAGGCGACAAAGAGATTAACAGAAGCAGAAGCTGGGGAATGTGGAATGTCTGAATGAAGACACTCAAAGCGGGCGATTCTGACCATGCTTTCATGTCTTCAAGGGCTTCCTGTAGCAGAACAGTGAGATGACCCATCTGTTTTTACTGGTGCATTTTAAATCTTCCTGAATAAATGGGGACGCGCAGCCAGCCGCCCTCCCAACAGGTGGCAGCTCACATATGCAGCAATGCCTGCAAGCCCCCCATCTGCATCTGCACGGTTTTATAACTGCTTGATCGCATATTCTCTTGTTTCTACAGAGGTCATGCTGTCACCGTTTGCAGCTGTCCGCCTCTAAAATGGAAACGTAAAAAAATATTCAGAATGGGTAAATATTTTAGGAGAGCTGATAAAATTTTATATATATATATCTAGATAGATAGCTAGATAGAATGTAGTGGGTTCTGCTGAATTACTGTAAAACCTGTGTGGGATTTTTTTTTGTTTGTTTTTTTTATAGGTTTTCTACTTTGGCTGCTGCTAATTTTGCACACACACACACACACACACACACACACACACACCTACGAATATAAACTAAGCTGATCTCACTGTGTAGGCAATCTTTTTGGGCTGTTTGGTGCTGGCCCAGTGCACTTGTATTATGTTATCTTGCTAATGCTTAAGTAGTTTGTAAGATATTTAAGCATAGTTGATGATGGTTGGTGTCTCGTTCACATAGATTAGGCTGTTAGCGCCGCGACCAAAGACATCGCCATGATATCATTTGTCTGGCCTGGAAGCAAATATAGCAGTTAGCATCTCCACTAACTGTGGTAAGACCCAAATGTGCTAACTCTAAATATATAAAGATATCTGGCTATTAGCAGGCAGGTGCGGCTGCTGCCTGCTTTGTAATGCATGAGCTCTCTTAGAAGGCCAAAGGATATTTGGTCCCGATATAGTAGCATAAAAAAAAAAAAGAAAAAACGCCCCAGCCAATCTACTCTGTCCCCATATCTGTGTCTGTGCAGCTGTACGAAATTATGAAGCATGCACAAGCAGGTCAGCCATTATGACAGAAAATAATTTGTGACCGGAGCTCAAGAAAAGAGGCAGCCTGCCACAGTGCCTGGGTGAACGCTGAAACGGATCACTAAAAATCCTCCACTGGCTCTGACCATCTGAGGTTTTGTGTGTGTGTGGGGTTTTTTTTTTTTTTTTTTCTTTACTTCACGGACGTTTAATTAAAATCACAGCTCACACGATCTGCATTACCTCGCCAAAAGGTCACCTCATTATTGTCTTGCCATTCAGCAATCTGATGTGGATTGTATGCAGCGCTGACCTTCGTTACTCTTTCCGCCTGCTTGGCGAGAGTGCACCTATACGGAATCAGCAATAAGATGACATTTTCTCCAAAATTACTCAGCTGCACTCAGACAGCACTCAAACACTGAATGAGCAATTATGAGCATTCGCCACCTTCTCTACTTATCCCTCTATCAGACAACCTTTGCTCCCCGTCGTTTGGGACAACTTCCTGAGCGACATGGACGGGTGCTGGCCATAAACATCCCGCCCCCAACACAATAAGTTAATAAGTGGCCTCTACGTAAAAATGTTTTGCTAGGTGCTGAGCTTCATTGTGTGTTTCATAACAATAGTGTGAAGCTACACAAGAGGCTGAATTCATGAATAGGCAAAAAGGTCGGGTGGCGATGCCGGCCTTGTGAGGACAGGTTGAAGAGCCGGTGATTCTCTGAGGGTGGCTCCTCTTTTTTTTTTAAAAACGTAACATCACACACCTGACACTATAAAGATAGTACAAAGGTTGAAAAACCTAAACAGTCTTATAAACATGCATCTTCTGGCTCTGTAGGATTTGGCTTGCCTAATTACATCTGCAGTAGTGGTAACTAAGGCCCTTTTCACATTGGTCAAAATACAATTATAACAACGCGTACCATAAGGAATAATATTATATATATATACTATTTTTAATTGGCTCGGCTCTGATTGACACGCACCGCAAAACCGTTGGCCCCAGAAATACAAACGATTAAATTCTAGGACAAATAATGTGAGATTAAGAAGGTTAAGGCCCGGGTTCAGGCGTACGCCTGCATGAAAGCATGTACATGGAAGTAAAACAATGCCATCTGTGAGCGTGTGATGCCAAAACCAATCAGGAAATTCACAGCTCCCCGCCTCCCGCTCGAGTAGACAGATGAGATTACAGCGCTCACATTGGGATGCACATTCCCTCACTTTACGCTGATGAGATACTTCAGCTCAAATTTCATCAGCGACATACTGCAGTGATTTGGATTTAATTGGCGGATTCAGTCGCAGTGCACAAATCCCCAGCCAATCAAATGTTCCAGTTCGGAAGACTTGGTATGTTCTTCAGTAGTTGGTATTGGGGGGGGGGGGACACGCCCAGCACCACTAAGGTGTCACAGGTAAATCGAAAAGGGGCGTTATACTTGAAATTACCATCTGACTGATACTGTAATCTCATTATCAGCTGTTAACAGAGCTGGGGTCTGGTGGGAGCTCAATAGTGATGAGGATTTCCACAGGGCTGATTACTTCAGTATTATCCACTCGCATTAGAACATCATTGCCTATAAGAAGCCGGCGGTATCAGTTGACCCAATCAGCTGCAGAGGCTGCAGACCACGCCCACTGCCAGCTGGGAGAGGCCCTGAGCTCTGGTGCAACCTGCTGGTTTGTCAGTGCACTGCAGGTTGCTGCAGCTCGGAGTGACGTGCTTGGTGTGAGGCGGGTTGACCTGCGTCAGGGCTCACCTATTACTGCTCAGACTGTTTGGATGTGCAGCAGCTGCCTCTCAGCTGCACTCAGGGAGACGGCAAGCTGCTGTGTTCATTTCAATCATTCGATTCGATGTTTAGAAAATGCCTTTTACTACGTCTTTCTATTAAAAACAAACTAAAAAATTGTATTAGCCGTACATAACCAGTAATCTGGTGTTTATTGTTTATATGTTAAACAAGCAACAAATTGCAGCATTTTGCAAACCTTAGCAGTTGGGGAGCTGAAATCAGATCCTGGGTTGGTGGTGTAATCTCTTTTCCTGTATATCTGTTCCTGATCCTCAGGGGAAATCTAAAAACTCCCTGAACGCATCAGCACTAAGGCTGACAACATTCATCATTATTGTTTATGGTATGTTCTTTATATAGGCATGTGGGTTGTGTGTCAAAACAGCGGTCTGAACGTGTGGAGAAATCCGAGTTCGGCAGAAGATTACAACAAAAACTATTAAAAAAATCTCACAAAACACTCACTGTGGAAGCAACGTGACTGTCGCTTGGGCGGCCACGCCGCCATGTGTCTGTGCAGGTAGCTCTTTCTCTCCCCAGCTTGAAAGGTGGCTCAAAAATGGGACGTCTGAAAAACTTGACAGAGTGACACAGTGAGGTCAGTCTGCATCCCCACGGCGCCACCTGTTCCCACCTGACAGGCGTACTGGTCCCAGCTCTGTAGCCAGTCGCAAAGTCAGCGCGTAAGAAAAGGGAAGGAAAGAGAGAGAAAGAGAGAGGGAGAGATGGGGTGACAAGCTAATGAAAAGTGTGCTAAGTGGGGAGGACATCAGAGAGGCAGCAGAGCAGAGGAAACATCGTCATCCTACACAGGATGATGTAAGTGGGGAAGCGAAAAGAGGAAACTCGGCTCGGCCCTTAGAGGCTCCACTTTGTCGTCCGACACACAGCGAAAGGCCACATTCGAGATCCTTTTAAAATTTAAATTCCTTGTCTTGGAAAATCTGCAAATCCCAGTTCAACATGTTAGCTCTTTATTCCGAAGTCTTTGTTGCCAGAACTCCTCTCACACAACTCGGCACAATATGTAATTTCAATAAACTAAAAAATGTTTCCATATGTGTGGTTAATTCTTAAAAACTAAAACACCTTACCTATAGATAGCCTCAAACTCTCAATATGTGTACAATAAATATATCCTTTTATTATTTCTGACATTTATAAAGGTAAATTTGCTTTCAATGGCAATTTTAGCAAATGCAAACTATGTAAATATTTGACACAAGTTTAAAATAAAGCAGCAGTTTAAAATCTCTTACGGTTAATGCTGTGCAAATCTCGACACGTCATTGCTCAGAGACAATGAGGTCTAGCAAGCATAAAATGCAGAATGAAATTATCCATTTCAAACGGTGCTTTGCCACTTATTTCTCTGTTTATGAGAGCGTTTCCGCTGTGGGAGAAAGCATTCAAGTGAAATGTTCTAAATATGAACCGACAGTATGATTTTTCACGTGGACGGGATCAGCTGGGTCACCGACGGCAGACGCGTTCTATCCACGATCACCTGAGCCAGAATTCACCAGGTGATCAGGCAATGGCAGAAGTGCTTGTGATGTATGACAATATATCTCAGTTTAATCCCTGTCATGTTCCCAGGAGGTGCAGGAATCTATCCCAGCAGGAACTGCGTTAGTGGTAGATAGATGGATCGATAGATAGAAAAATAGATAGAGATTTTGGGTGCACTTTACAGTCTTCATCCTCTGCGCATCAGAGTGACTCTCTGAACAGTAACTATAAAAAAACATTCATTATTCGGGACATAAACAAGAAGAGGAGGCGCAGCTCTAATGTGGCCTCATTTCAAGTGAAAGAAAAAGGTTAGCCCTGAGCCAAAAGCGTGTCTCCGTGCTCCTCATGCTGAGCGCTGCTGGTCAGCTTCACAGTGAGTTCAGCTGTCACCGCAACCTCTGACAACAGCGCACAGCTAGCCGCTCGGGTCCCGCTGATGTATTCATAGAACACTTTAAAGACGCATTTTCAATCCCAGGATTCATGTTTATTAAGTGCATTGCTGTTTGTCCTTGTTTTTCGAGATTACTGTGATGTATGAGCTCGGTGCAAAACAAGTCCCCTATTGTTTGTTTACATCATGATAATATTCTACAGAATGTAAATTTAAAAAAAAATGGGGGGTGTATTTACCAATAAATATGAAGAAACTGCTCACAACAAAGTTTATGGATTACACTGAGTAATTCATGTTAAAAAAATGACTTGTACTCAAGAAAAGTGCTGACATAAAAAAAGACCTCAAATGGTCAGATTAGATCGCATCACAAATTTTAAATCAATGTAAAAAGTCAGAGGAAATCGTTTTTGATCAGTTTAACCATCTTTGATTACCCTGCTATTGTTTTTCCCTGTGAATTTGCAATTCATAGGATAGAAAAATGGCTCCTGTGGCTGTAGGGGCATCATGGTATAGCAGCTATATATAACTGATAGGAGATGCAATTTGATGCACTCAACAGCTGTCTCTGTTTGTAATTTTGCAAAATTATAATAATAATACCAACATTTGGCTTGAAAAGTTGATATTTATTAATACGGCAGTGAAAGGAGGCATGTATACGATCGGCCATGCGGCAGTGGCTGCATTGCAGCAATGCAGCAGTTTAGGTGATGCTGACCATGTTCGCTCATCGCTACTTTGCGTGTTTAAGGCGTCTGAGACTATGCATGTCGGGAGAACTTCCCAACTTTGTTAACTTTACTGGAATTGACTGTAACTGTCTGGGGAAGACAGGGACGGCTATAGGCACTGCGCATGTCAGCCGAGCTGTTCCCCCCCCGGGCTGTTCCCCCCCACACCTGCCCAGCAGTGTGCTCTGAAGTGATGCGTAGTGTTGGTACTCCCGGGGTGCTTGGAACACTAGTATGAATGATTGAAAAACACAAGAATGAGGACAGGAATAGAGTGCTGGAGAAAAAAGGAGCGGCCATAAAGTGATGGAGGATGCAAAAAAAAAAAAAAAGCATAGCAGGGGCTCAGTGGAAACAAGAGAGAGGGTGGAAAAAGAGGGCTGTAATCCATGATCCAGATGGAGAGAGGCTTGCTGTTGGGAGCAGTAGGGGATTGGGGGCTCTCAGTTAATGTGACGGACATGCTGGGTAAAAATAGCCCAAGGAAGCAGGGCGGGAGTCCTATATGATAAATAATACACAGAGGAGGAGGAGGAGGAAGGAGGGCTGAAATATGGAGAGGAGCAGAGCGGTGGCACTCTGAGAAAATAATTTCATTAATTACAGCAATTCAGCTTTTTTCCTTCCCTGTTTTGTCTGCAGAATGGTGAGAACAAAGGGCTCCGGGTTTACCAGAAAATATCAGTACCTGAGGACAGCAGGCGCGGAAAACCTATGCGAGTTGTAAAACCAATGCGTCTGTAGGGGGGGAGCGATAGATGTGGGCCTTTTACCCCACTTTCCCCACAGAGACAAAGAAACCTGCGGTGAGCTCTTATTCCCATCAAATATTCACACAACGGAGATAAACGTTACATAACATGCATCTCCATGTGGGTACATGGTGTTCCATAAATTCAAAAGGCAGCACACTCATAGGTGTTGTGTGTTCGTGTATTAGTAAACATTACCAGTCATTGTTCTATTGTATGTTCTGAAAACACATTTAGGGCTACACCAGCTGCCCTGTATTGTAGAACTGGCTCCAATGTCAGAGATTAACATGCTGTAGTCTTTCCCACATAAGAAAAGGTTCTGGAATTTTTTTTCCTTGCTCCAACTCTTATTTTGAAAGGAAAAATTTAAAGAACAGCACTCCAAAGAAGCAGGGGAAACCCGGCCCTTGTCAGTTTTAACAATGGCTCGGCGTTCATTATTAAACGCAGCAGCAGTAGCACGATGCATTGTTTGAGATTTGCTTGTGGAATATTGATTGCCATGAGCATTATGTTGCTCAATGAGTTTGTTTACCCGGCTCGGTTTTACGAGACTGATGGGGGGGAGGTGGTGCAGCGGCTTGGTTCTAAACACTTCGCAACAGTCGAAAAAACAGCGATGAACAGTCAGACAGGCCAATGTTTGACTGACAAATCTCTTTAGACTGATGATAGGGGGGTAACATTGATTAAATAAGCATTTTGCTAAAGTTCCACAGTGTTTTGCTAAAAATAGTAGAGTACTAGCAGCCACGCCAGCGTAGGAGGAAAGTGTGTGTCAGGGTAGACATGGTTAAGTACCCTCACTTAAAGGCAACATGCATGGAACAGCCACAGGCTAAGAATTCACCCCCAAAGTGCTTGTCATCCTTGCTCCTTGGTGGGGTCGAAAGCCTCGCACGAGCTGAAATGATGAGCTGCTCCAACGCCGGACCCTTTTAGCAGATTTACCAAGTCAAGCAGAAAAGTTTAAAGGGAAAAAAAAGGTTCAGGTGCTAAGAAGACATTCGAACACACACACCCACCCACACACACACACACACACACACACACACTAAAGCGAAAAAGGAGAAATGAATGATGTGACAAAATAAAATGCTCTTATATTTGTTTTTCTCCTTTGGTTTTGGTGCAATAGGGAAACAATATTAGAATAATACAAGTAGAAAAAACTTGAGCCTTCAGGCTAAAACAAATGGGTTAGGGTTAAACAAATGGGCTCAAAAGTTTTCAGCAAAGGTTGCCCAAGCAACAGAGGATTACTTTTCAGAGTAAAAACTGTATTATTTACCATTCTCGTAAAATCTAGATATCTCAGAATTAGTCATCTCTAATTTATCATACAAAAATGACACAGTACTGCTAAAAAATAAGTGAATACTATCCCATCCAACATCTGCACTAGGAAAAATTGTTATTATAGAATGAATGTAGAAGTGCTACAAATATTTAAAACATTGGTAATTCAACAGAACAGGCTGTTGTGTTGATGAAAAGGATCTGTTAATCTGGGGGATTATCGCGCCGCTGGATCGGATGAGTCTGAAATAAAAGGGATGTAGAGCAAAGCTGACAGCACCATGTGAGCTGACCTCCCAGATGTGTGCTGAACACGAAATCCTCTGCAGTAACTCCACCTGCCGCTCCAAATACCAATCCGGAGCTGCCGGTTGCCATGGTAACGGCACTCCTGTCCAATACAGCAAGCAGCGGGTCTGCCAGTCTCTCGGTCCTTCGCTCAATTATCCTCCTTTGCCGCGTAAATTTTTGCGTCAGATGTGTAAACACCGTTCCATGGATTAGCTTCGCCGTACGGTTCCCCCCCCCCCCACCCCGACAGCAGCAAGCCTGATCAGGCTTGCCACGATCTGACAAGATGAAACATTAACGTTCGACTTTCAGTCCTGAGGTCTGTCAGTAATCAGATCTCTATCGACGGCCCTCGACACTGAATAGATCTGCATTTTTGTCTGGGTGGCATTACAGGATAAGCTGCAATTTATTTTATTTCATTATTAGAAAAGATGGTTGCCTGTCGTTCAGAATGAGGCGACTGGAAAATGCAATTTGTACGGTCGAGTTCACTTTAATTCACTCGCACCTTCTTTGATCAATCCCCTATACTGCAGGACTCATGTAGTAGATGGAATTGCTGTAAGATATCATGAACCCAATTCGATATTTGGGTCTAAACCCGAAGGCTAACCCTGACACGAACAATGAAAAAATCGAATTCTCTCAAATATTTCTTCTTATTTAACAAACACTGAAAAAAGCTTGATTTACAGTCCACAGGAACCTGCATGCTTCTTTGCTATGACATCAACCCCGAGGTCATACCTAACACTCAAAAACACTGGACAGATGTTGCAAGCATTTGCTATTAGCATGAACATACCCTCTCATGGAAAATGCAAGAAGAAATGCATATGACGCAGCTTTCAAGTTAAAAGCAGTCGAGCTGGCTTTCAGTGACTTTTACCGTTTTTTTTAACCAGCCCTGTTAGTGCTGTGCTACCGTATTCCTGCTGTGTTACTGCCGCGTCACAGGCACTGTTTGGAAAGAAAAGCTAAGGTATATTCTTAAAACTTTGAAAACTCTCTCTGTGTACCGTCTTTCTTTGTAAATATGTTTACATGTTTTAATGTGGGCACATGCGGCTTATATACAGGTGCGGCTTGTGTATGTACAAAATCGGTTTTCCTCTAAAAATGTAGTGGGTGCGGCTTATAATCAGGTGCGCTCTATAGTCCGGTTTTTACGGTAAAAGGGATGTAGAGCAAAGCTGACAGCACCATGTGAGCTGACCTCCCAGATGTGTGCTGAACACGAAATCCTCTGCAGTAACTCCACCTGCCGCTCCAAATACCAATCCGGAGCTGCCGGTTGCCATGGTAACGGCACTCCTGTCCAATACAGCAAGCAGCGGGTCTGCCAGTCTCTCGGTCCTTCGCTCAATTATCCTCCTTTGCCGCGTAAATTTTTGCGTCAGATGTGTAAACACCGTTCCATGGATTAGCTTCGCCGTACGGTTCCCCCCCCTTCCCCCCCACCCCGACAGCAGCAAGCCTGATCAGGCTTGCCACGATCTGACAAGATGAAACATTAACGTTCGACTTTCAGTCCTGAGGTCTGTCAGTAATCAGATCTCTATCGACGGCCCTCGACACTGAATAGATCTGCATTTTTGTCTGGGTGGCATTACAGGATAAGCTGCAATTTATTTTATTTCATTATTAGAAAAAATGGTTGCCTGTCGTTCAGAATGAGGCGACTGGAAAATGCAATTTGTACGGTCGAGTTCACTTTAATTCACTCGCACCTTCTTTGATCAATCCCCTATACTGCAGGACTCATGTAGTAGATGGAATTGCTGTAAGATATCATGAACCCAATTCGATATTTGGGTCTAAACCCGAAGGCTAACCCTGACACGAACAATGAAAAAATCGAATTCTCTCAAATATTTCTTCTTATTTAACAAACACTGAAAAAAGCTTGATTTACAGTCCACAGGAACCTGCATGCTTCTTTGCTATGACATCAACCCCGAGGTCATACCTAACACTCAAAAACACTGGACAGATGTTGCAAGGCATTTGCTTAGATCGCCCAGTTTCACTGGGAATAATCTGGCCAAGAAATAACCTCCACGTCTTAATCTGCTTTCACAGCTAAGCATATTTAGCAACAGGATTACAAGCATGACCATCAGAGCTTGCACGTGTCAGCACGGAATTTCAAATCAATGTTTGGAGAACACGTAAGCCTCTTATATGTTCACATGGGAAAAGAACAAACCAAATTATTTTCAGATTTCTAACATTGGTGTGTCAGTCAGATGAGTGCACTTTATGAATTTTCTGCCGCTCGCTAATTAGCGCTGCTAATTATTCTTCTGTTAATTATCCTGTGTTTGTTCAGGAGTGATAAACACCACCTAGGATGGAGCTGGATGATGGTCTGAGGCATGGATTGTCTGCTAAAATGTAGCACAAGAGGGGAAAAAGGCAGCAGCAACACACACACACACACAAAACAATTTGCACGAAAATCTCAAAATAAAATCTAGCATTATCAGTTTAGATTGCTGAGAAGTAGCATGGCGCTACTCCGAGCAGACAGAGGACTAAATGATGCCTCATCTGTGTGTGATTCTGAGCTGGAATCCCACTAAGAGGATGAGAGCAGCCCAAACTGCGTACTGCTGCTGGGCGACGGGTCTGGATACACCACAGCAGCGAGATGAATCATTTCGCCAAATTCCCCTCCTCATCTCCTTCGCTGCCGTGGAGATATTCCGTCAGGCTGGCAAAAATAAGAGGTGGAAGGGACCCTGCGGAACCCTCAGTGCATTGAGGTGCTAATGACAGCTTCAGCAGCAATAAAAATATGCTGATAATGCTGCAGACTTGTCCTATTGTATAACATGTGTATCTATTTTAAATGGTTTCCTTGACTACAACGCACTCTTGGCAGGGCACACTGTGACATTTGTGCTATTTTCCTTCTTAGAGAAAAGCAGAACATTTTCAAACAAAGATCTCGCTCTCTTTCTCTCTCTCAAATAAAAAACAAACAAACGCTTGAGCACCTAGAGAATGACAGCAATTAAACCGTCTTAAAACAAATACAGATTATTGAAGAAGATTAGGGTTGACAGACATTTAGCTAGCAGAAAAACTGTCTCGTATTCGACTCGCTGAGGAATAAAATGGCGTTGCAGTTCCTTATATTTGTGGTTTCAAACTGCCTCTGGGAGCTTAATATCAGACGTGTGGGCAAAGCTGAATGCGTTTTGTTTTTTTGTTTTTTTTCCGGTTTAGAAGAAGAAGCGACAAGTCCACTCACCTCCATATCTGACTCAACAGAAAACCGTTCGGGGATTCAGTTGGTCGGGTTTAATTCAATTATAGGTGCGCGCAGGCGGCAGGGACAAATGTGCTGGGTTAATCTATGTCTTACGGTGAAGGACAGGGTTTCGAGCACTTCAACACCTCGCCCCTATTTTCTCACAGAAAGGGAAAAAAAGAAAAGAAACCAAGCAATTTCCTGCTGTTAAACACACCTACACAGATGATGAATAGTTGCACTGTGGTATGAGAGAGAGAGTTGGAAAGAGAAAGAAGTGTTTGAAGGAATAAAGGGAAGGCAATTAAAAACGACTTCATTTGATGCTCACACAGAAAGTGAGGCAAAGCAATGAGCAGAAAGAGAGATAATATGCTAAAATCTGTAATAACCACAAGAGTGTGCACTTGTTGGTTTCTGTTGGGAGGGCAGGTTAACTGGGAGGTTAGGGTGTGTGTGTGTGGGGGGGGGAACTATGAGCCCTTTGAAACCATTACGATGCAACGGGAGGTTTGCAGGCAACCCAGCAACATTGCCTATCTATTACAGCAGCTTCCTTCACTGGAGACAAAATCAATTTTAATTAAAACCCATCCTGGCGAAAATGGGGCCGCCCTCTCCTGGGGTGAACGACGGGCGGAGATAGCAGATGACAGCTTTGGCTTAAGCTTCTGACAAGTACTGCTGGCATGTATTCGTTTGACCCAGAAGTCAGGAGCAGACTGAGTCCACGATGAAGACAGATGCAGGGAAAGGCCCAAAGACAACAGAGCATATTGGAGTTTTGTCTCAAACTCATTTGTATTAATCACATCAATGTTTAATGTCAAATTTGTTGAAGAAACCTTTACAAAATCCAGGAGGTTGGACAAAAAAGC
>CAAE01015043.1:363810-410620 GCA_000180735.1 Tetraodon nigroviridis | reverse complement strand
TATAGACGGGCCCCAACTTCACCTGGGAGATCGTCGGTATTTTGTTTAGACCCGTTTATAAGACGGGAGGAAGGAAAGCAGGTAACGAGAGAAACGGTGAAAAAACAGAAATGAATAGAAACTCATTTTGGGGTTTCGTATAGTTCTTCTACATCACTGGACAGCTTCTGAGCCATCTGCGGAGGCAGAGATCATGCGGGTTCATGAAGCGGGTGCACCGTCCGTTCGACCCGACCATCCATCGATGGTCGGGTGACGACGTAACTATTGCCCCGAAGATCCAAAATCCATTCTTTAAGTTTACTCTCCATGTCTTCGTAAGGTGCCAGCACGGTACGCATTTTCTTCAGGGTCTTGGAGGAAGCGTTTCGTAGTTTTTCTTCCTTCATTCTCCGATCTTGGATCGTTTTCTCGGTCGCGCATGACAGTTAATTTACGGTAATTACCGCGTACCCGTCTCTGTTGTTTATTTTTGCAGGAAACTGAGAAATCTGCACATTGTTCTGAGTAAACTATTTTCTATGTCTGTAGACCTCGCCTATAAGACGGGGCCCCCAATTTGAGCCCGAAATTTCGAGGAAAAATCCCCGTTTTATAAGCGAGTAAATACGGTAATCCGGCAGATGGGTCTTGATGGACAGAACTGACTGTTCATCTGAGTCCAAAATAACAAGCAGATTTTGATGACATTTTCAAAAAATGATGAAATGGACCAAGGGACAGATGATTACATGATGAAGATGTTCCGTAATCCTGAAGTACTTTGAAGTACTTAGGGTTTCGTTTTTTTAAAAACTGATATAGGAATGACTTGAGCAGTTTGTTTGAAGTAGGAATGTAGTCAAATACTACTGCCCTTCCTGCACTTCTCAGGCCATCAGATAGCTCAGACAACAGTACCTTTTAACCTATTGGTTTTCAATTCCTGAAGGTATGCCAGTATGTATTCTTTGAACCTTTACGATGCAGACATCTGTATATACTCTTTGTATGTATTAATCAGCCTCGGAATTGATGTTTCATGCTGTAAGGTCAAATGCTTTTGTTACTATATGTTTTTACTGTAAAAATGATGGCTGACAAATATGTACAGGATGAAGCATGATGGTTGTCATTTTGAATATTAATTGGGTTCATCATTCATATTAAAGGGTTCATCGTGATCTGTCAGCATCACTAGCATCCTCTGGTTCTCTTATTAATTTCTATTAATTTCTTCCATTAGCTCCATTAGCATTTTCAGCCAGTTACCTTTGATTTGATTAAAAAGCCACACCTAAAAGCATCTCCATGTTTAAAGTATTTTCACTGCTGTGAGGAGATTTATTTACTTGTTTCCCTAAGAGAGCAGGAAGGGTGGTGAGGGAAGGTAAGTGGGTGCAGTCAGGGAATCCTGACCCATATACTTATTTGGCTTCTCCTCAGGCTCGTGGACAAGGGTCAACAGGTTCTCAGAGATCTCCGTCTTTGAAAGGAATCCCCTGCTTTTCTGGCTGTAGCCATAAGCCTTAGCCCATTGTCAGAGCCGGTGGATAAAGACAACACTTGTTTGCCGACACAAGTCCTGAATCTGCCTTTAGCCAAAGGGGCACCTCACATTATTGGTCAATAAGTCATACGTGACTGATGTGGCTGGAGAGAGCATTGCTGTTTTACCATCCCTGCTAACCTAAGAAACCATGAGAGATAGTAAGAGAGAGAGTGTGTGTACATTTAGGGGAGGGGGGGATCTGATGACTTAAACATGCTGATGTCCCAATTGACTGAGAGGTCAGTGAGTCCGCTGGTTGGGAGGCCGTACACAGGTTTTGAGACACATGCAGAGAGACCACATGCATGTGTGCACATCCTTGTACTTCTACCTTTGCAAAGAACTTCCATAAGCACAATGCAAAACATAACCCAGCTCCTTACTCTACCCTCCCAACTAATGCTCCCAGCCCTAACCCTGACCTTACCCTAAATGCAAATCCCCCAACCTTAAACCATGTCCCCCAACCTTAAACCATGTCTGAACCCCTTAAACAGTTTGTTAATGTTGTGAGGACCAGCCAAAAATATCCTCACTTTACTAGTAGATTGCAGATTTTGCTGTACGTAAAAAAAATTTGTTCCTTTTTATGTCCCCACATTTTAAAGATTGCTCCTGCCAACAATGTTTTTGCCTATATATATTTGAGAGAGCCAAAAAAAAACCATCCATCCTATTTAACAAAGAATTTTACATGGGATTATAAGGAGGAGCATTATACATAACAATTGAACTTGTAGTATTTGTTCAAACAGAACATCCTGAAACTGTTTTCTGGTGATGCCAGCTGTCAGCAGCAAGCAGTGTTCCCTCAAGTTCAGAGTGCCAGAACACGGCTGGAGGCTGAAGTCCTGAATTTAGAGCCCTGCTCAGCAACAGTGAGAATCCCCAGACAGCTCATGTTTGTGTCTGATGATAGGGCTGTTTAATACAAAAACATATTGTTCTAAAAGCTGTTATCTTACCCTTATTTCATATCAAAAGTAGGTGAAAGGACTGTGAGGGGACAACAGCTAAGCCCTGGTGCATCCCGCAGAGGACATATTCAGCAGAATTCAGCCACAAATCTGTATACTTATAAGTATACATGTATATTGGCACCTAAATTTAAATTGTAAAATGTGATGTGAAACCAGCTGATTGGTTGTTTTCTGATTAAATAAATATTTCCTCCCCTTTTTGCGGCTCGATGGTGTAATATGAACAGTCAACGGCAAAGCGTACAAATTGCAAAAGCTGCCTGATGTGATGCCACATGTCAAACATCGAGCTGTGTGTTTGCGACGGCGGGTGGGATGTTTTTGTTCTCTCTCACTTTTCTAAGTGTGTGTGTGTGTGTGTGGGTGGGGGTGATTGATTGATGCATGCGTGTTACACCTGAGGCTCTTGCAAAGTCCCCAGTAATGTAGCAAACATCTGTCAAGGTTCAAGGTTGTTGTGATGCCACATGAGAGTCTGCGAATGAGCAGTTTTTACGGGGCAAAAACACGAGGCCCCTGCACATGTTATTTAAGTCATGCCAGCTCAAAGAGGGGGTGGTGTGTGTGTGTGTGTGTTCGTGTGTGTGCGTATGTTTTTGTGCGTCAGGCAGTGGTAAACCCATCAGCTCCTGTAAAGAAAAGCCAAATGTATCTAACATACACAAACACACCTGTGACATTACATTATTTGTGCCTATGAAATCATACAATTATATGTGTGGAGAAATTAGGACTCTCTTTAGGAGTCTCTAACAATTGTTAGATCTTTCTTTTTTTTAAAATTTGTTTTTCTTTATATTTTTAATAGAAAACAATAGCGAATGTCAGCTCATCTTCCCCCTGTTCCTCTTTAAAAGACAGGCATTCCAAAACACAAACAAAGCAAACAAGCACGAGCTGCAATCTGTCAAATATTTGCCCACGGTCCAGAAGTGTGGCAGTAGTATTTGCTTTGCCAAAGTTTCGCTTCTACCAATCAGGGGAGGTCGCACTGGAACACGGTTCAAGCGAACCGCGTCACCTCGGATGAGACCTGCGTGTTTATTTATAAAGAGAGGCGGGGGGGGGCACCGGGGGGTGGGTGGGAGGAGAGGGGTGGAGGGGGGCACTTCCTCGGTCTCTCTGGGGTCATGCGATCCTCCCAACATGGATCCATAAATGAATGGTGGGCTCGACGTCCACACCGTGCAGGACCGGGTCCTGATTGGTTCCGTGCAGGCAGGAATGAGCACTCTGGGGGTATATATATTGGTGTGAAGGTGTGACACTTCCAAGAAACAGAGAACCGACTGAGATAACAAAGGAAGAGCTAAACAGTAGATAGTTCTGGGACTGACGTGAACGCGCTGATTGAGATGAGGGCGCAGATGAAAAAGGCTCCTCAGTTTGTCGAGCTGCTGAGGAAGAAGTCTGTAGGGCTGCAGCACTTCAAGCCAACATCCTCAGTGTGCGTCCTGGAGGAGAAGGATGCTGTGGAGGCTGCGCCGTGCCCTCACGCTGCCTCCAGAGCGCACAGTCTCGACGCGATCCCGGGACCTACCAACTGGCCCCTGGTCGGCAGTCTGATTGAACTCCTGCGTAAAGGAGGCCTGACAAGGCAACACGAGGCACTGGTAGCGTAAAATTGACTTTTATTTATTACATTTTTGCTGTTTTTCCCCTAAATATCGTTTTTCTATAACTTTTTAAACCCCCCTTCTCCCGCACACATAAAAATGATAAAAGCGCTTCTCCGACTGAGAAAAAATGTTTTCTTTTTTAACAGTTTTCTTTTTTTTTTAATACGTTCTAGGTTGATTATCACAAGAAATTTGGCAAGATTTTCCGACTGAAGCTCGGCTCCTTTGAGTCGGTGCACATTGGCGCACCTTGCTTGCTGGAGTCGCTGTACAGAACGGAGGGGAGTTACCCCCAGAGGCTGGAGATCAAACCCTGGACCGCTTACAGGGACATGAGAGACGAGGCGTACGGGCTCCTCATTCTGTGAGTCCATGTTTCTGCGCTCCTTTTTGGCGATTTTACGCTTTGGCTGCAAGCAGAAGCGGCTGCGCGCTGGTTTGGGTTTTTTTTTGTTTGTTTTTTTTTAACGTGGTTGCGCACTGAGTCCGAGCCCGAACTGTCTTGCAGAGAGGGGAAAGACTGGCAGAGGGTGAGGAGGGCGTTTCAGCAGAAACTCATGAAGCCGACCGAGGTGGTCAAGCTCGATCGCAAAATCAACGAGGTAGGTCTGCTCGCATCTGGGTTTTCAGGCGTCCATTCCATGATGTGACCTATTTATTATTATTATTATTGTCTTTTACGCGCAGGTGTTGGGAGATTTCGTTGGCAGAATTGGAAAAACTAACGTCAGTGGCAAGATTGAGGACTTGTACTTTGAACTGAACAAATGGTCTTTTGAGAGTAAGTTTAGATAATTTTTTTGGTCTTTTTGTCGCAGAAATGTATAAATTTAGTATTCTAGAACTCATTAAAAGTCTGAAAAGAACAAGGTTTTCAGCCTTTATAGTGTTTAAATACATTATTTTCAAAAAGGGAAAATAAGAAATAGCAACAATCAAAAGGGTGAATCATTAGAATCAGTTTTTTCCTCTTCTGTGTGTTTCAGCTATCTGTTTGGTCCTCTACGACAAGAGGTTCGGTCTCCTGCAAGACAAAGTCAATGAGGAGGCAATGAACTTCATCACGGCAGTAAAAACCGTGAGTGGCCGACTGGACGCGTAGAAATGCTGAGCAGTTCAGCGGGTTCATCAGCTGAGCCGCAGTCACACATGCATCTCGCTGACACTTTGGCTGTATTTTCTGGGATTTACATGGGCTGACCATTACAACCCCCCCTAGCCGGGCGGTGATAAGCGCAGGCTCGTAAAGCCTTAAAAATCTCTGTAAAGGTTGTGTCAGAGATTATTCACTAAGGGTGATGAGGGTGATTGAATTACCACCTTATCATGACCCCCCCTCTTCAATTCCCTCTGTGCAGATGATGAGCACCTTTGGCATGATGATGGTCACACCGGTGGAGCTGCACAAGAGCCTCAACACCAAGACATGGCAGGACCACACTGCAGCCTGGGACCGCATTTTCAGCACAGGTACCAAAGCACTGACTCTGACCCCCACCACCCCCCAGTTTATCGCTCCGCAAACCAGCCTGAGCTCACTTCCAGTTAAGGGTTAGTGAGTAAAAGAGGGAGGGCAGATGTGAACTGGCTGACTCTGTGTTTTCTGTGTGTACTGGACACTCGGGGGTAAACGGAGTTGTAGTAAACCACATGACCCAAGAGGGAGAAACCTGCCAAATATTTGTAGTAGCGGGAGGGAGAACAGAGAGTGGTGATGATGATGAGGAGAGGTGGAGACAGAGGAGTAGGGCAGGGGGACATGCACATACTTTCTCAACATCTGGTTCCAAACTTTACGGAGAAATATTTGTACGTGTGAACTATTTTGCGCATTAGGGTGTTTTATAAGCAGCTGTAAACATTACAAGTAATTATACAGACCATAAAGAAAGAAATCAAAGAGTTTGACCCTGGCACAACTGAGACCGAGACATTCCTTCTCCACGACTCTTAACAAAGATGTAATAATACCAAGCTGTCAAAATCACAAAAACACTTTATCACTGACTGTGTAATACATGCAGTGGATAATTATTAAAAAGTGGTATTTTTTTAGACCTAAAGATGAAAAGACAGACAGTCTTCTCTGGTAAGGTTAGCTTTTTAAATAAAGACAGTTTTACAGTGACGTTTCTTGCCTTGTGTTTACCTAGCCAAAGTCTACATAGACAAGAAGCTGAAGAGGAACTCTGTCATCGCTCCTGACGACTTGATTGGCGATATCTTACACCAGAGCCGCCTCTCTAAGAAGGAGCTATATGCAGCCATCACTGAGCTGCAGATTGGAGGAGTGGAAACTGTGAGTAATAGCTTGAACTGGTATGGTTTTATCTTTGAAGAGAGTAAATCTAGGTTGCTGCCTTTAAAATTCAAGAGTATTTTTCTTTTCTAACCTGCATCAAACATGTGTCTCCCCCTACTGGTAATAAAAGGCATTTTAAACATCTGTAATAATAAACATCTATATCTTATTGCACCATCAACAAATTATAATTGTTCATTCTGGTGTTGGGAAACCAGCCAGCCGTGAATGCTGCTGAGGAACCTCAAACATTCCTCACCTCCTTTCAGAAACCCACTAAGAAATATACCAGTAGCAGCCCCACTAAATATCATCTCACCGCCGTCTCCCACCTTACCTCCCTCTCTTTATATTTCACAGACCGCCAACAGTATGCTGTGGGCTATTTTCAACTTGTCACGGAACCCTGACGCCCAAAGGAGGCTGCTGGAGGAGATCAGAACAGTGGTGCCTCTCGACCAGGACCCATGTGGAGAACACATCAAGAGCATGCCGTACCTAAAAGCTTGCCTCAAAGAGTCTATGAGGTACAGTAGAACAGGGACGGCTGCGGGACTTTCCAGGCTCTTACCTGGGTTATCTCATCAGCCCACATGTAGTAGACAATCTGCAAGAATGCCAGAACCTCCTGAAACCACAAACAGCTTAATACTGGGTTTATTGGAAATAGAGCCACATGAGGAAAAACGGCTTCAGTTCACAACGCTTCAGAACCACAGAAGCGTCACGTCACCTGGTGAGATTAGGAGCAAACTCTCACGCATGACTGGCTCAAAAACAGGCTCAGTGAGTTATGGGACCATGACCAGCAACCACCGGTGGTCTCAGCTTAACATCCGATGCTCGGTCACACTCTGAGCTTCTCCCTCCCATCCTCACGTACAGTCACAAGTTGTCCGACGCATTTGAGAAGGCTAATGCCCAGGGAATGTATATCTGGCTAGAGCTTCTATCTCGCCAGACCCTGCAAGATAATCAGAGTATGATTAGCTTCTGTTAAATAGCTTAGGTGTGTGTATATGTGTGTGTTATAGCTATGAGGTCATGTTTTCTATTCAAATTCTTACAGGATATCGCCGTCAGTCCCGTTCACCAGTAGGACTCTGGACAAAGACACTGTGTTGGGAGATTATGCTATTCCTAAAGGGGTAAGTGGCTTAGCTCTCCTTAACATGCACCTAACATGCATGAGCAGATTATGTTTTTGACACACACATAAATCTCCATGCATGAAAAGTGAAACAGTAGCAGTGCTGCGGCGGACACGTGTGTTTAAAGCAATCCATCTTGCAGACGGTGCTGATGATAAACAGCCATGCTCTGGGCTCCAACGAAGACTACTTCGATGACAGCAAAAAGTTCAAGCCTGAGCGCTGGCTGCGAGAGCACGGCACCATCAACCCGTTTGCCCACGTCCCCTTCGGTATTGGAAAGAGGATGTGCATCGGCCGGCGGCTGGCAGAGCTGCAGCTGCAGCTTGCCATGTGCTGGGTAAACTTGTCAAATCAGATAACTTTAGTCCCGACATGAATTCAGCAACATGTGAGCTGACCGATTGTGCTCCTCTCTTACAGCTGGTCAGAGATTTCGAGATCGTTGCGACAGATAACGAACCTCTGGATGTGATCCATTCGGGACTCTTGGTCCCCAACAGAGAACTTCCCGTTGCCTTTATTAAAAGATGAGGTGAGGAGAAGATTCTCATTCTCGTTTCAGCTTCCCACTTCTGCCCTTCGTTGCTGGGAGCCAAGCTAACCAGCTGCTGTTGCTTCATCATCAGTCTTCTCAAAATTTTTTTTTTTTTAGAAAAAGAATTTCACTGTTCTTTTCCTTCTCCTCTTTTCATGCAGGTTTCTCATTTCTTTCTAAAGGACATATCGACAGTAGAATAATGCCTCTGTTACCACGGCCCGAGGGTTCAGTGACTCCGCGATTTGCTGCTCTGTAAATAGAAAAGATGCAGAAACGACTGCGTAATGTAATTAAGCCATAAATACCTCAAACATGTTTAAAGCTATTACTGACTGTTAATGACTGACCAAATTAGTAGTTGTTATACTACAACCTGAATGTTGTACCAAGGCAGCTGTCCTCAGTGCTTCATGAAACGTCCTCAGCTTTGACGTATTTATGTACATAATTCGCATGTTTTTTCATTGTATATAAAAAAAATGCATTGACATTGACACACTGTTATGTATTGGTATATTTAGAGACATATTTGCTGAAATAAATGCATTATAAGGTGTATTTGAACTGTCCTGGTCCTGATTTTTATGCATTCATCAATTTCTTTAACCTTTCTTTAACGATTCTTAAAGCACTTTTACTTCCAGGATGTTTTCACGTGCAGGACTGAACCCTTTTACCTTTGTATCGAAACACTTCACACTTAATCATGTGACTCACATGACTGCCATGTGACCTTAAGACTCGCAGTCACCTCAGATGACCTTAGAAGTCAGAAAATCCTTCTAGGATTTAAATGCATTCTTCTATTCTTCTATTCCATTCTTCTATTTAAATGCATCACAGTCCGTGATGCATTTAAATGGAGGCCCCAGCAAATCTATACACGTGCCCTCCTACAGCAAGATGACTTAAATATTCTCTATCATAAATGAGAGAAATGTGAACGATGACTTTGATCCGAAGGATCTTTTCTGCTTGAGCGGTTTGTTGACAGCGCAAAATGTAAACGGTAACGGTGATAAAAATCAACTGCTAAAATTTTAGAGAGGACAAGACATACAAATGCTCTTATTAAAGTTACAGGCTGATTATGTGCTTCAGTGACTTTGTTTGTGGTGCAGCTTAGGCTGACCTCGCGCTATGCAGCTTCAGGATTAGACTCCTGGGGGATTTCCTATGATGCACTGAGATGCTCGTCGCTCACCTTCTACATGGGCCGCGGACAGATCAACAGCTTGATGTTGCTGCCTCTGTCTCACCAAACAAACACACACACAAATATATAAATAAACTCTAAAACTAACACAATAAAATAACAATTATTCAAGTAATCTACAAAATCGTAAGAACAGAAATATATCTGAACCCAGCTTTGATGATGTATCAGGAGGAAGTGAGCACTCCATGGGGTTGTGATCACAGAGGGTGCGTGCACACACATATATACACATACATACACACACACATACACACACACACACACACACACACACACACACACACACACACGCAGAGGCAGACACTCTTGTCTGCTTGTCGTCCTCAGCCATGACAGGAAGTGTGTTTGTGCTTCACTTTCAGGTCACAGTCTTGTTTGAGCAGCCACCCGAGTTGGAGACGCCCGGAGAAAAAGGACGGCAGACGCTGGGATTTTCTTTTTTTAACACAAGAGACGCCTTTCATTTAATGCATGCTGTTTAAAAGTTTGAAAAAGCCTTCGAGTGATACAGGACAAACTGAAGCGGTCGCTGGAGATGACGTCTGGAGGTTTGGGAGAACTCGCCGAGAACCTGGGCCAAGACATAAATCAGGAGGAGCTGGACTTCTCTGAACTGTTTCTCTATAATTCACCTGAAGAATTTCCAATCAGCTGTGAAAAGGGTGTGTAGCTGCATCCTAGTTTTTCTACTGTTGCAGATAATCTTTTAATTAATCTTAACCTTTGCTGTCTATTTATAGCTTTTGTAGCTCTGTGTATTTGTGTAACGTTTGGCTTTTAGAGTGAAGTGGGAAATATCCTCCAGAAAGCACTTAGCTGTCAGATACTGATGTTCTTCCGTAACCCTTCTCTTCAGTTGTGAGGCAAGCAAAGGCGGGCAAATCAAGTTGTCCCCAAGTTCATAAAAAAACAGAAAACGATACCAGGTCCTATCATGATAAATACATTTCTTAATACACTTCTTTTATGTTTTCTGGTCCGTCTTCAGTAAAAGGAATTTTTTGCTGCCTCCTCTGTTGTCCGATGTGAGTCGAACATGTGCGACACCGTCAAGCTAATATTATCACAAGGCCCTTAACTGAAAAATCTATTTTGAAATTTTAAAAAGTGCTTCACTCTCTTCAGAGCAATATTCTGATAAACCACAATATGGTGCAATTGGAACTGTGGACATAAAAATCTGTTAAAAAAAAAAAGAAAAAAAATAGGAATTTGGAGTTTGTATTTGCATTGCGATAACACAGATTGATATTCATCCTTCTTTCTGCTACAGATGAACCGGGTCCTTTCCTTCAGGACGATGCTCAGCACCCTCTCCTAATGGACAATCACACTGCATCCATTTCCGAGCAGCTGGGCTCCAGGCAGGATATGTCTTCTCACAGCCAGGGTACAGAACACCCGTCAGAGCCAGTCTTTGACTGCCTGGGCCTGGAGTCCAGACCAGGAACCATCCGTGCTCCCAGCCCCAGGATTGAGATAACTCCCTCGGGTGACTCTCACGGCTCTGCGACCACAGCTTCTGCAGCCAAAGCACTGGGGACCTACCGGGAGTGCGTGAGCCCCGCCAGCAGTAACTCTTCCACGGGCTGGCCAGTAGAAGCGTACTCCCCAGTAGGGTCACCTACTCCTGCTGCAGGCTTTGCCATGGGTTTGTCGGGCTTAGACCTCTGCCCGGCTTTCCAGAGCATCCGCTCTTCTTCCACTCATTCTTCTCCTGGAACTTCTCAGCGCAACAGCATCACAGAGGACAGTTTCCTTCAGCCCCACTATCCTCGTTCCATATCTTCGGTTCCTCACCAGCGGTCCCGTTCTGCCCCTCCGCATGGGAAGCGCTACCATGACCAGGCTCATTCCGGCCAAGGAGGCACCCCTGTAAAGCAGCGCTCCAGAAGCCCCAGCCCCAGCCCCAGCCCCTGGCCTCATGAGCAACAGGGGTCCCACTACGCCCACCAGTACCCAGCCCAGGTCTCCTCCCAAGGCCGGGAGATGCTGGCCAGTCTTGGTCTAGATCTCCAAAGGCCTGCTCAAACTTCTGCGGCACGAGATTCACACTGGCAGGCCAAGAGAGAGGACTGTGCGTACGAAGAGGGCTTAAAATGGAGCGCTGAGCAGGAGAAGATGGACAGGCTAAAAATTGAAGTGGTGCCTGAAACCTTTTACGTACTCCCCAGCGTTTGGTCATCACTTTCACCTCTGCACCATGGAGGATTCAGGTATTTGGTTTGACCTTTCTCTAATTTTTCTTAATGGTCATCATTCAAATAAATGTTTCTTTTTAATTAAAAGGCTCCAAAGAATTTTCCGCCTGTCTGTCTTTCTTTCAGCAGGTTGCCTATGGCTTCACTTCCATCGTTGGAGTGGCCGATACCCAGTAAGTCCGGCCAGTATCAGCTTTTCATCCAGCAGCAGCCTCGATCCCACCACAGAGCTCATTATGAGACTGAAGGCAGCAGAGGAGCCGTGAAGACACCTAATGGAGGGCATCCAGAGGTTCAGGTACTTCTTGTTTTTTGTTATTGACGCTGGTTTATTGTAGCTCATGTATTAAACGTTATACAATTTTTAGCTTTTCGGGTACCAAGGTGCAGATCAACTGGGGCTCCAGGTCTTTATCGGCACAGCGGATGAGAAGCTCCTGAAACCACACGCCTTTTACCAGGTCCACCGTATCACAGGGAAGACCGTCACCACGCCCAGCGTGGAGAAGATGGTGAGCGGGACCAAACTGCTGGAGATCCCTCTGGAGCCCAAAAACAACATGAGAGTGGTGTGAGTAGTGCAAGGAGCCTGGAAGACAACCGCGTAACTGAACCCTCCCAACTATTTGTTTATGCCATTTTTCAAACTTGCATCCCCTAGGATTGACTGTGTAGGAATCCTGAAGCTGAGAAACGCTGACATCGAACTGAGGAACGGAGAGACGGACATCGGACGGAAAAACACACGCGTCCGCTTGGTGTTTCGGGTTCACATCCCTCAGCCTGGAGGCCAGCTTCTGTCCCTTCAAGTCGCATCGGATCCTATCGAATGCTGTAAGGAGTCCTGCAAATGGGAGCAGTATTTGTCTCCCATCTGGCCTTGCGGCAGTCATTCGCATGCACATCTCTGTCCCTCAGCCCAGCGCTCAGCTCAGGAGCTGCCTTCAGTGGAGCGGCAGGACCTGGACCGATGCTCGGTACTCGGTGGTCAGCAAATGGTCCTCACGGGTCTAAACTTCACAGCCGACTCCAAAGTGATCTTCTCAGAGAAGACACAAGGTGAGGAAGACAATAGTCCACCTATCCATCTTTGGAGAACTACTCCTAATTACTGTCCAGCAATAAACAGTGATTCCGTTTGCACTGAGAGTTTGGAATGCAGAAGAACGAGGCCTACGTGTTCTTTGTTGCTTTTAGTATTTCGCCACATGTCTAATTATCAGTGTTCTCATCATGATTTCCATCATTTAAAGTTAAAAAAGAAGACTTTTAGAACCAGTCTGCATCTCCAGTGCACCTACTACACATATTGTGTGTATTTTTTGGATAAGTTTGTTTCTGTTTTACATACTGTGTCTACTTTCAGTGACGTTTATGTTCCATCAGCCCCCACATTTAGCTCCGAGTGAAGGAGACTTCAAATGTTTACTCCCATACTGATTGCGACAACTATTATTTATTTCTCCGGAAAATTCACACTTTATTGCCGCTCCCTCTGCCTACACAAAAATTTGCTGGACGACACGTATGTGAGTGGGACGGCTTCCGTCGACTGCCTGTACAACGAGTCTTAAGAGTTTTGTGGGGTTTTATGCAACAGGATGTGGTGAGACTTGCTGATAAAGACCCACGTTTTTACGTGGGTAGAAAAAAAGTAAAGGCAAAAAAAAAAGGTGAAAATTGAAAATCAGAGAAACTTTCCATCGTTGCATTAACGTGTCATTTTCAAAACAAAAATGTCTATGTTTTACACACTTTGTTCAGACAACATAAGGCATGCAACATTGTTTTAAAAATGTTTTTACCCTGCCCTGTTGTCGGTTCTTCTCTCCAAGCTCCTTTTTCCAGTTGTGAACTTTTGATGAAGAAAGCAATCAATTTGTTTTTTGCTTCGTTTTTTTTTACACAATATGTCTTTTCTGTTTTTCAGATGGGAAGCAAATCTGGGAAGTGGAGGCCACCGTGGACAGAGACAAAACACAAGCGGTGAGTTCATGTTCACCAAAAGCATCGGTCCTATTGTTTGTACAAGCGTTTACACTGAGATTTGCACATATTTGAATGGAAAGCAGGACACACTCAAATATGATGGTAACTCCAGACTGAAGTCTACATCCTGTAGTTTCAATATGGCAGATTTTAAAACCGGTGATGTTTTCTTGTTTGTTTTTGCTCATCTAGAACATGCTTTTTGTTGAGGTCCCCCCTTATCGAGACCGGTTCATCTCCCACCCAGCTAAGGTCAACTTCTTTGTCATTAATGGCAAGAAGAAGCGCAGTCAGCCTCAGCACTTCCTTTATACACCAGTGATCGGTATGTGTGCAGGAACTTTGTCACATTTTTTCAAATGCACTAACACCTTCACTTACGTTGGTGAACAGAAGTATTTATAGTTCATGGTGTTGTTTTTTGTTTTAATTTTTTTTTTTGGAAAAAATAGTAGATGGCAAGGGTAGATGGCAACACAGATTCTCTGCATCCATGAGAACTTTTTCTCTGGTAGTTTGTCTTTATTATATATTATATTAGATATATTAATTAGTAGTTTTAGTAATTATAAAACTAGAACTTTAATTTGTGCATTAAATCATGCATTATTGCTGATGGACAACGTCATGCCTTTAAGATTTTCAAGACCATATTAACATCATGATAATTTTGTTACATTTGTGGCTCTTAAACATGCAATAAATTAGATTAAGCAATTAATGTATGATAGCATCTATTGGCAGTTGGTATTACGATCGATGTGACAGTGAAGTGTTTGGGTTTTTTTGTTTGCTTGTTTGTTTGTTTTGCAGCTATTAAAGCAGAACCACTGGATGACTCCCAGCTGGGTTCTTACGGCTACTCAGACAGCCAGTCTCATCCCAGTTTGTCTATGAAATCGCTCTATCAGCACCTTGATCAGGACAGCAACTGTCGAGCCTTGAACGTTTCTCCAACACTGTACCAGCGGACCCCTGGAGACCCCAGAGTCCACTTGTTTACGTCAGACCTATTAGACGATCAGCCAGTCTTCTATCAGTCCAAAGAGGGCGCTCTCATCGGCAGCCCCATGTTATACAGCAACAGTGGCAGCACCCTCTTTGGTAGTTCTCCAATTACTTTGCACCAGTCTTCCAATTTCAGTCAGTGTGTTGGTACCGCGGGGCCGATGGCCAGACTGGTGGAAGCCCCTCAAGATCCCTACCTGATGTCAAGATATGAAGGCTTTATTCAAAAAGGGACACACCTGGGAACTTCCCCATCGATGAGATACATCTATGATCAAGCTCAAGGAAGATCTGGAAGTGAACTGGACCTGAGCGCGCAGCTTGTGAGCCAGACCAGCCATTATAGAGAAAACCAGGAGGAAAGAACATCAGAAAAGGTCACGATCAAGCAGGAGAGCCTCCACTATGCCCACCTGGAAGATGGTAAGTGATATTTACACTAATCTTACAGACAGAGTAGACAGGGCCAAGGTCCAAGAAGCCAGATGGGCCCAGGCCCAGGGTCCAAGGAGCCAGAATGACTTCACCATTCCATTTTTTTCCCCTTCACCATTCAACCCCCCCCCCCCATCTTTTAATTTGAAACAAAACACCATGGATAATTGTGGTCCTTTCTGCAAATGCATCAGAGCACATTGAAACTGTACGCTTTGCAAACCCACTGTTGTGGTTTTCACCTCGGTCTATTCCGTCCACCCACCTGCTGATCCTGCCCTCAATCACAAACTGCACAACTGCACGTGTGTAGGCTGATAGTCGTCATTAAATTCAGCTTTTATCTAAGCATGAATTCAGCAGTTCTCAGATTTCTGATGCGTTTCAGTGTGGTGACGCTTGAGTTAAAGTGACTATAAGGTGAAGGAAGGTGACCTGTTTTTTTCAAAAGTTTCTGTTTACACCTCTGCGATGGAAGACAGGAAAAGGAAGTTTACTGTATTAGTAGACATGCAGCTACACCAGTGGTTAAGAAACAAGAAGAAAAAGTTGCCTCTTCTATTCTCAGAACAGGCTTGGATTAACAGTAAACGTGGTGTAATTTATGTACTGAGCATCATAAACTAGGTTATCCTGGAATTACCTGTGTGCTGCTGCTTTTGTGTCTCTGAGAAGTTGTTTTTAACAAAGAAAACAGAGACTTGTTTAGTCAAGAAAGAACATGGAACAAAAGTGTTCTAGCTGATATGCTTTAAGGGCAACAGCCGCAAAAAAACTCCGCGGCCTTGTTTAAATGTTTTAACTTTTACACAGAATCCTGCAATATAGGTGAATTTTTAAAGTACATATTTTAATAAAGAGTAAACCAAGAACTTTGTTTAAATATAATATATGTTCGACATATTTGAAATTAGAGCTAAAAGTGAAAGCGGCGAAATAGAAGATGAATCGGAAGAGCAGCACAGTTCATTGAAACAGAGACATCTAGTGGTTTTAGAAAGATGCTTACGCAACATCTCAGCATATTTCAAAAGTCGCAGTTGTTATTTGTATATGTAGGACCAAAACTGTTGGCAACATTTACTTTTCTAATCATGTTTTTCTAATCACGTTTTTCTAATCACGTTAAAACAACAAGGATATTTATTGCTTGTCAATAAACGCAAAACATTAGCTCTCAAAGATCAGTCGTTTTTACCTATTAATGCATGTTTCTTTTTTTTAGTAAATGACATCATCCGAAGAGATCTGAGGGGCCACAATGGACAATAAAGGGAAGGTCGTGCAGCAGCCTCCGCATTCATCAGACGCCCAACACGATAGAAAAAGATTAAAAAGGCTAAGAATAAACGAAATGCACGATGTTGAATGTTTACTTAGTTGTGTACTTTTGCAGACTAGCAAAGATAATATGCTACATCTTATACAGTGCTTTACGTTCCTTTTAGAACTGTACGTATTTACACAACCGATCTTTGTAACCATGTATTCCATATATTTTTAAAGTAATTGTTTTATTCCACTTTTGCATCAGAAAACATGTTTTATTGCTTTAATAAACTGCCTATATAATTCCGTTTTGTA
Organism: Tetraodon nigroviridis; assembly: GCA_000180735.1. NCBI lineage: Eukaryota > Metazoa > Chordata > Actinopteri > Tetraodontiformes > Tetraodontidae > Tetraodon > Tetraodon nigroviridis. The sequence continues at coordinate 394,060 of CAAE01015043.1, read as the reverse complement.
TGTTTATTCATAAACATATTTAAACCAAGATCAATATCAAATCAGTTTGCGGTTGCAGGGTAAATCATTTAGGATACTGATCAATAATTACAGTACACAGCTGTATAGTAGGCGTGTATAATTTCTAAATTTTAAATATTGATAATCATCTTGGTGTAATCATTATTACACGTATACATTAAATGTATTTATTAAAGATCACATTTATTTAATACGCGCGGTGACATAAAAGGTTCTGGGTATGACTTCAACCAAAATGAAAGTAAAGGAATAAATTATTTGATTTGTATGTAAATATATTAATGTATTAAAATGTGGAGGGTTTTTTTTAATCGATTTAGGACTTTTTTTGCATAAACGCGCATTAAAGCGACTGCCGCTAGATGGCGACATGTCAAAGGTTACAGATCCGAGTTCGGCTGCACTCGTGTCGTCATTTCCGGTAAGCGGAAAGGCGTGTTTTCTTCGTTTGCAAGTTAAACCATTGTTTGTTTTCTCGCTTTGTTGTGTTGCTTTTTGTTTTCTTTATTAACTTTCCTATTTCCTATGGTCAAATCGTACTGGTTCTGATTTAATGAGGATAAAACTACCCGATACGCACTGGTTCCGGTAAGATTCCTTTGACTGTGCTTCGGGTTAACGCGTCCACATTTTGTTGCATTATTTATGGAGACTTAAACTATGTAGGTTTTGTAAACGTGTTTGAGCGTTCATAGAAGTGTATTTTTGTAAAGTATGTAAAATTAGCGTTGGTGACGCGTTGCTGCACTGCGAGCGATCACTCGTTTGACATTATACTAATCTTGTCGTTTGCGCAGAAGGATTAGTGAATAATAAACGCCATCTGAAGCGGTCAGCCTACAGCATGTCTGCAGACCTGGACCTTTCCACCCCAGAAGTCCCTGAGCCCACCTTTTTAGAGAGCCTTCTCCGTTATGGGCTGTTTCTAGGTGCCATTTTCCAGCTCGTCTGCATTCTGGCTGTCATCGTTATCCCCTCATCCAAAGCAACTGAACAGGTAGGAGCCACAGCCCATGAGGGAAAGGCTCAGGGTAGGACTAAGGACTAAGGACCTGCAGCCAACCTATGAAAAAAAAACACACCTAATCTGCTTTTTCTTGTTTATATAAATTCTCTATGTATTCTTCATCTTGATTCAGACAACTTCAAATAACACTGGAATCAAATCTTGGTTAGCAATTTTACATTTTGATGGGTCACTTTGCGTCCTTCATCGGAAATCTAGTAGGATGCGCTGCATTTCTTGAATACAGGCAAACAAGATGCTGATTATCTTTAATTATCCAGGCTGTCAGCGGTGCTGAAAGCCATTCTTAGACTCTCCATACCAGCAACTGTCAAGAGAGACTATTTTAAAATTAGAGCAATTATGTCCGTTGTCTAATTATGCCATGCCTAAAGACTGTCATTCACTAAATCAGTCCAGAGTCTAACATTATTTCAGCTCTGACAGCAGTTAGTGCTAACATGCCAAGGAAACGATTAAATGGTGACAGAAAATGCATACAGAAATCAGAAACACCGTAGCGTAGCTTAACGTGAGTTTTATTGTCAGTGTCACTTTGACAATTGTGTGTGTGTGTATAGGAGCACTAACTGTTTCTCAAATGCCTCATCCTTGCTCATAATGATGGCTTTTCTTCATTGTTGTATGTTCTGTGTTTGCTCTGCAGGAGGAGACGGAGTCCACTGATAACAAAACCAATGAACAGATGAAGAAAACAAAAGGCGCTGCACCCCAGACTCGACAAAAAACAAAGAAAGAGAGCAAGAAGAAGCGATAGTGTGCGTGTTGATGAGTCGTCACCTGCGTTTGGGGCATATCCCCAGCATGTTTTTGTTCAAGAGCACTATACTGGTACATTGGCATCTGCCAGTATAGTTGTTGCTGCTATAAAATCGTGCCGTATCGTGATACTCAAAATGATGTACGTTGAGAAGAAATGTCAGGACGGTCCCAAAATTCACATTTATAGATGCAACACAATGCAAGATGCAAGTTATTGAAATTGCATTTTATGAGATCTATATGGGTTGCATTTGTTTTTCTTTGTTTTTTCTTAACAGATTATATTTGAACAAACATCCTCCAAGAAAGAAAAAAACCACATCTTGTCATTCATTTTAGTGTGATTTTTTAGTCACAATCATGTCCTGTCTTTGTATTTGAAGAATATGAATAAATGACCTGACAATATTTACAAAAAAAAAATGCCTTACCATTTTTTAACATTATTAAAATATCTGCAACACAACAGAGGCAATATGTCTGCGTAAGCTTTCATAAATGCAACATACCAGGCTGACGTTTCATAGAAATATATTTAAGATACAGAAAAAGTGACGTTTAAAAAATTAATGACCTGGTTGTAAAACACCTGAGACCTCGAGAAACACCAAAATAAATGTCCTTGCATGGAAATGGGCGTCGCTTAGCAACCTAAATCGTTCCAGCGCGTCGGCAGCAACCTGTGGTTTAAAAATTCCAGTCTTTCAGTGTTGTTTTATTTTTATAATGTTATGCCACAAAACAACAACAAAATAAACTCGATTCTACTACGACCAAACAATCGAGTTACGAAAGAGGACGTGAATGGTGACGGGCGCAGCTGCGTAAAATGCGTAAAATCCAGACGCGTCACGTTGGCGCTCTCGCCTTTCGTCAGCGATGCGCTCCGCCGTGCCTCCACCTCCCCCCACGCGGCTATGTCCTCTCCCACGACTCCAGCTTTTCTGCGTGAAAAGTAGAGCCGCCGTGGACCGTCGCGGCAGCTGAACAGGGCACCTCTCCGGCGGCTGCCGTTGGTCCGGCCCACCGCGGCCGCCCCAGCAGCTGTGCCCTCTGCTCCGGGAGGCAGTCGCGCCCCCCCACCCGCGTCATGACCTCCCCTTTCTGCCATTCAACTCAAATTCGCTAAATGGGATTCGTGGCTGGCCCCGAGGTCTCCACAGCGACCAGCCGCCCGTTGTCGTGATTCCTCTGATGAGGACAGCCGTGAGGAGCTAACCCGGATCCGCACTCGCAGCTCTGATTTCTGGGCTGAATCCCAAGGCGCGTTAGAGGTGAGTTCGCCGGGGCTGGTGTTGTTTTTGCTGTTTGCTTGGAGAAAAACGAGCGTCGCCGTAGCATGACGCACACCCGCCTGCTTTTTGCTCAGGTTCCCCGTGCTGTTTTGTGTGTTTTGTTTTGTTTTTTTTAAACCTGGATTTGTCTTTTTCCTCGTATTTTATTGTCGCACAGGCCACTCGGTTCAGCTGCGCACGCACATTCGGGCAGCAGCGCCGTTTGTGTCGGTGCCAGAGCGACGCTGCTGACGACGAACTACACGCCGCACAAAATCCACCCCCAATGTGCACAGTATTTTTTTTTAAAGACATTTCCCACTGTGTCCTAAAGACATAGCCTTTATTAACGCTAGAGCAGATGGCGAACCGAGATTGAGCCCTAACAGTCCTGGAAATTCAAAATGGAGCTGTAGCAGCACCTGTCTTCATTCATCAGGCCGTGTGGAAGCCCGAGCCTCGGCGTTGTCGCCCTTTATCCCGGTTGATGTTTACCAAATCCACAAATCTGGTACCAAATCCCAAATCTTGGGGCCGACCGTGGGCTGCTGCTCCGATCGTCCTTCTCCTCCCAGAAGCGAGAACAGCTGTTTCTCCTGTCGACAGCCACTACCCCACCTCTCCCTTTCTTTGAAAGCAGCTTAGCCGACAACTGGTGTTTAATCCGGTGTAAATAGAATTTTAATTACGTGGTTAATCTATTTACTGTTGGTTTGGGCTGTTGGCCATGTGCCATCTGATGTTCGCGCACGGTGTGTCGATGAGACGCGCAAACGACGGGAAAAGTCGTTTTTTCGCTTTTTGACGGTTTGTTCGTCGATCATGTGCCGACCAGTCAAAGTCTTGTATTGAGAAATTGTGTAAATCACCTGCCGGTCGCTTTTCTTGGAGAATCACGTCAGGCTGATTTTACCTTCCCCAGGATACAAGATGCTCTGGGTCAGGCGCTTCTTCAGGTCTTTACTCGAAAACTGAACCAAGAACGGTTGTTTTTGGTTTTTCCACACTTAGGAGTTATTCATTGCCTCGTGTTTTTTTTTTTACCCCACCCTCTCCACTGTCATACAGTTAGTTATTTAAAACATACTTCCACATTTCTCTCTTGTTTTTTTCTTTTTCTTTTTTATCCAAATACAACATCTGTAAAAATCTGAGGTTAGTCAAAGATATAACCCATTTATTTGGCAGAAATTGTGACTTGGATAAGACTCAAAGAGGTTGTCCATTACATGTGAGCTCTCATCGAGCAGATGTGCACGTTTCCTCTTTCGGATATTCAGGAACCATCACCGAGCCCCTCCTAAAACCTTTTCCTGGGACTAAAACGTTGACTTCTGCTCTGTGGCAACTGTTACCGTCTGCTGTGACTCGGGGAGGTTTCTCGTGAACAAACGTGCTCGTCTGACTGGAAATATAGTTGGTGAATGTCATTATGAACATTAACTGCGCTGTGGTACCATCGAAGAGGAAAACATCCCACTGTGTCAGGTGTCCGGACGCGCCTGTTTCATCAACCTTTTTCAGGCTCCTCTTTTTCTTTGGCCTCTTTTGGAAAATTCCAGCTATCATCCGGGAGCGTCGGCAAAGGAGAAGCTTAGAAATAACAGCTCTCTGTGAAAATTGAAGGACTCTCAGACTCTGCTGTCTTTCTCAGGTAAACGCCGCTCTGATAACACCCTGTCGGCAAAGCTTCCATTTGCTGTATTCCTACCTAATCCGTAAAATCTCTGGTATGACAACACAAACGCAGACGCTGCATGACACGGTGTCGCCAGTATAATCCATCCCTCCAAATATCGATGCAGTTTTGAAATCAGGCTTAATGATGAATACTTTTTCGGCTAATCAGGTGTGGCTGGTCCAAGGCACACCTGTGCAACATTCCTGCCGTCTTATCAGCATCCTGATATGCCTCTCCTATGAGGTGGGATGGATTATCACCCCCAAGGAGAAGGGATCAATAACACAGTTTTAGACAGATTTGTGAACAAATGTTGGAGCACTTTGGTTCCCTCACCCCCTTCTTCCACCACACCTCCTTCATCTGTGATGCCCTCCCACCATCCAGGTGCCTGCTGATGGTGCTGCAGCTGGGGGACGGGTCTACTGTAAATACACCAAAAATAATACCAAAGGAAGAGAAAATCTCCTTATTTCCCCTTCCTTATAAAATCTTTAAAAAAAAAAAAAAAACTTGCTACCCCTCTTGTTTTCCTTCCATTAATATTGTACTAATTTTCTCCTTCACTCAATCATGTTTGTGCCTACATTTCCTATCCTCGTGTCTGAAGTGGTCACATGTTTCGCACTTCTCCATATTGGGGCAAACAGGCACCATATTAGGAAAAGGCCCGAGGCTCCGGCGCGCCGTTCCAGGTCTTGTTTACGCTCACGTGCTGGGAGGCTTCCGAGGGTGGTCGCCGGTCTCCTGGAGCGGACGCAGAAAGCCGCTCCTGAGGCCGGTCCCTGCTTTAACTCCGTTGGGATTCCTCTTCCGACAAATGTAATAGTATCTACTGAATGGCCAAGCAGATGGAGAGCACCAGCCGCATACATATTAAACATTTGAAGAGCAGCTTTTGTTTAAGGTTTAAGAGCATCATTCGAATCCGTTCTAACAGTTGGTTTAATATTCACACTTTTCTTACTTTTCCCCACATCAGCAGTTCTTTTGCTTATTTGTACCATTACCTGAAAATGTGAGAATGAACCCGATCAGAAATTTTTTGCTGTATTTTGGTTGAATCTTTTCAGATTTTGAAAGTAATTCCCCGATTAGAGAGGCGTTACTAGGAAGTGTTACTTGTGGTGTAAACCGAAACAGATCTGTGGCAGAGATTTAAAGCTCACTTGTCAGAAGTTGAGTTTTGCCCAGACTAATGTGTGAATTCTGTTGTCTGTTTCCGCTCACTCTCTTCGGAAGAAGAAAAAAAGAATTTATGCTGTTAAAGCAAATGAATTTTTCGAGTGGATGTAAGGCTAGCTGCTAGCATATCTTCTCTACCTCACACCTGTTGTTGCTGAAACTCTGGTCCTCCATATATACCCTATAAGTAGGGTTAGTTAGTTGCACAAGTACACTTGGCTTGTGCTTCCTGCACAGTTGTGCATTTCATGCACCGGGATTCTTCCATGCCTTTGGCCCCTCCCATACCTGCAGGATTATTTTACACTCGCACATCCCACCGAAAACACCCACTCGAGCCTTAGCTGTCTGTGCAGTTACACCACTGCCACCTACGCACTGTTAGTTCCCCTTTTTCCTGTGAAGATGGCCGTCCCCTGTCAGTCAGACCCACGCAAGTGTCCTGGAAATGTGCGCGTGTGGCGGGAGGGGGAGGATGTGAGGCACAGCAACGCACTTGCGATTGGGTATTGGTGTGTAATAGAGCCTCGGTGCATGGAGAGCGAGGAGCAGCTGCTTTACCACACACTCACACACACACACACACACACACACCTGTAAACACACACTGTCGTCTAGGAACTTGGAGTGCCATTATTCACAAAGGTTTCATGTGTGTATGACTGTCTGTGTTTCAGCTGGCTTGAAATAGTCGGTCCCCTTATGACTCACTCTGCAATGACTCCAGGGGCTGGAGTGTGTGTGTGTGTGTGTGTGTGTGTGTGTGTGCACAAGTGTGAGTGAGTGAACACAGTACTTTCTGTGGCAAACTTTATTGTCTGAACTTATCTGTCTGCTCTGCTACACTCTTTAAAGAACCTTTATAAAATCGATTGAATCTGCTAAGTGTTGTTGTTTGTCGGCTGTTAGCTACATTCCTAAGCAACTTTGTTTGTGTTTTAACGGATACGTTGATAATAAGCACATTACCAACTACAACCACAGATAAAGGTGACGCAGACGCGACAGGACGGGCTCGCCAAGCCCTTGTTGACTCCTTGATAATAAACGTCCTGGTTGTCTAATTGCCTGTTATGGATGAAGCCGTTCATGTCCTCGGTTACTGACTGGCTTACCGTCTGCTGCTGCTGCTGCTTTGTTTGAGGGTCTGTTTTCTTTTGCTGTTTTGGGGGTGTTTTGTTTGTTTCGTTGGTGCTTGTTGATTCAGAACAGATTCTATCCGCGGATAGAAATGACCTTCCGCGTTGCGTGCTGACTGTCTCGAGGTGTCCCGTTCTCGGGGCATTTGCATGCTAAGCAGCTCCACCTGGATCTGCAGCAGCTGCTCCAACGCAGATTCACTCAATGTGAGAATTGTGCACACTGCCAGGAGGAAGAATTTCAGCGTAGAAAAAGTCCAACAGGGACCATTATTCTTGCATTAATGCAGGTTATACAAAGACTATTTACATTTATCTTCGAATGCTTATGTAAATATATTTGTTTGCAGAATTGTGGAAAAGTTTATTTATGCATTTTTATCGCGCCTACTGTGTGGGGTTAGACTTAATTTAAATATTAATAAGTGTGCATAATGATGCGGCCTTAGACCCTGTTTACTCAATAATTACAGAATTTAGACAATTTTAGAATATAAACAATTTGCACTCCTCCCTTTCTCTCTTCCCAGGTCTGCAGATGGGGGCGGGCAAGAGCAAGCCCAAGGAGCCAGGCCAGCGCTCCATGAGCCTGGACGGCACCATCGGCACCGGCTCGGACAGCGGCCATTTCCACCACCTGGGCCCCGCCCAGCAGACGCAGACCCCCAACAGGAGCCCCGCTGTAGGGACGGGCAGGCGGGGGCATCCGGGCCAGCACCATCAGGCCCCGACAAATACGCCCGAGCTGGCTCTTTTTGGAGGCGTGGACCACACTTGTACCATCACCTCACCTCAGAGAGGACCCCTCTCGGGTGGGCTACATTTTCCTTCCAGAAGGCTAATGTCATTTTGAGGGTTTTTAAATAATACAGACTAAAAATGGAATCTATATACATGTAGATGCTCAGTGCTGTTGTGTAAAGTGAGCTGAGCTCTCAAGGCGTCTTTACTGAATGACTGAATCGGTCTGTTGCTGGAGGGTTTCCAGCAATGATTCGCAAGTTCATTTAGAGGGAGGCTATAAAAATATTTCCTTACATTAGATTATGGTAATGTGATTCATCACCAGGAGGAAGGCTGTAGGGTTATAATTTTGCGGCGGACTAAATCTGCAGTAAAGTCAGGTTTTTGAAGGTAAATGTTGATGGGAACGTTTTCTTTAAGGATGTTTTTCCTCCAAATATGTGTTTCCTGCAGGAGGCGTGACGACGTTTGTGGCGCTGTATGACTACGAGTCGAGGACAGCGTCTGATCTGACCTTCAGGAAAGGCGACAGGCTGCAGATTGTAAACAACACGTAAGATTTCCCGCAGTCACGTCATCACCGGGACACGAGCAAACCGATTTGTAGACGCACACACGACAACGCCTGCACGCAAACGCGCGTGCAAATGGGCACAGTCGGAGCTGCTGACTGCGGGGCGAGGCCCATCGCCTCCATCTGCCAGCAGAGCAGAAAGGCTCTTTACCAATGCACCGCTTCCTCTTAGAAGCCATCTGCAATGTGGACGCTCGCTAACGATGACGTGTGCATCTTCTTTGCACGTGGAAAACCTGCTGGCAACAGTTCCCACGTACAGTGAATAGTAGGAAACATTTGGTATATTGTGGAGAGAACAATAATACTCACAATGCTTTTATCTGCACACTGACACGGTATTTCTACACTGAATGTAACGCAACAGATCTTTTGATTTATGGGTACTATTTGTGCGCTTTTCTCGCAAAACTACCACAATCCGTGCCGGGACGGGAGCTCTCACCCTTTAAAGCTGGCAGCGGCCCGAGTGTGTAGTGTGTGTGTGTAGTCCCTCGGCACATTCTGCTGGCCTGCTCTCTGTGCTGCTTGTGTTGCTGTGTCTCCTCTCGCTCTGGTTTTGATGTGTCTGCTGTGTCTGTTATCTCTCTCTCTTTCTCACGCTTCATGGTTTCTCCTAGGAAAAAGTACACCTTCAGGTCAGTAATACTTAATGCAGTAAAAAAAAAAAAAATAAGTCATCATCATCACATGCAACCTTTTGTTCACGGTCCCTTTGCTGTTGGGTTTAGCGCCTGAGCTCGCTCGTAGCCTCGGAATTATTGATGAATATTAGAAGCAATCTCTGAGGCACGGAGGGTGGAAAGAGAGGCTGCTGCTTCTGGTTTTCTTTTAGGAAAAATGTCAACTTGCTTTGCTTCTGTGCGGGAAAGAATTAGACAGTGATGTGCAGATTTCAACTACTGCTCATCAACGTAGCACCAACCAGCCTGCATCTAAATTATTAGCGTTTTTTTTTTTGTTTTTTTTTGGAGGGTGGGTGGTGTGTTTTGTTTTGTTGTAACAAGGTAAAGTGCATGCTGTGTGATTATGGTTTCACTATCAAATAAGTTGTAAATGTATAGATATCTGTTAGAGCTGCTTCCTCAAAGCTAAATTGAATTCTTTCCATGGCAACATGTGAAATAAGTTCATTTTTATTCAATTTTTTTTGTTTTCTGCCCCTCCATGTCACAGAGAAGGCGACTGGTGGCTCGCTCGTTCCCTGACGACTGGCGAAAGCGGTTATATCCCCAGCAACTACGTGGCTCCATCAGACTCCATCCAAGCAGAAGAGTACACAATCCTCTCCTTGTTTCCCTCTTAAATATCACTTTCCGTTTTAAAGCTGGGATTTTTTTTTTGTGTCTTTATCTACTGCACATTCGCATGTAAACGTAAGAAGAGGTTTTCCAGTGTGCACGCCAGTAAAATCCCGTTTTGCAGCCATTTAGGCCTTTGAGGCTGTCTGCTGATGACGTTCTGTGGCAGCTCGGCACTGATTCTCTGTGGCCCACTTTGGCAGGTGGTATTTTGGGAAGATCACTCGGCGTGACTCTGAGAGGCTCCTTCTGAACCTGCAGAACAGACGAGGAACATTCCTGGTGAGGGAGAGCGAGACCACTAAAGGTGAGGCAACGTGTGAGAAGAAGTGCAAAGAAGTGGCAAATAAATGTGATGGTTTTGAATGAAATCTTACTTAAAAGACTTCATAATAATGAAGGTAAATCATGTAGAGAACACCTTGGCACGGTGCCTAAACAAAAGCAACTGTTTTTTGTGTTTAAGCTGGGTTTTCAGTAATAGTTGACATTTTCCCAGAGTTTAGTCAGATCTCACTGAGTTCAGCAGATTTGAGTCAATTTGAAAGACTAAAACTCAAAGTTTTACAGAGCCTTTTGGCTTCCAGAGGGGGGGGGGGGCGTGTTGTTTTTTGTTTTTGTTCCTCCAAGACTCCAAGATGCAGTTTAGGTATTTATTTTGGTGGAGTGGATGGGAAAGAGTGGAGTGGAGTGGATCAGGGCTTATGAATGGATGGGGTGAATCACTCTGCCAGAACTAGGTCAACCTACCAGGGTGCTGGATTTCCCCCTGGGTATAAGCAACACACACACACACACACACACACACACACACACACACACACACACACACACACACACGTACACGTACATACATTCATACAGTGGGGGGGTGAGGAACACAGTGTTTCATTTCACTGACGGCAGCATCTGTCTGTGGTTCACTTAAATCATTGGTCGTTTATCAGTTTTCAGCTTTATTCTTCCGCTTTTTGGTGGAGACCACCTTCCTTTTTCTCAAAGTTTCTAACTCCTTTCAAATAAGATGATCTATATTATTTCATACTTAGATATTTTCTCCGTGTCTCGGGGGACTTTGTTTCTGTCAGATGTCAAAGGTCACAAACAAGGACACAAAGGCTTGAAGCAGCCGTCAGGGGCTCGCACGTCCCAGCTGTTGGGCCCACGGAGCAGCTGGCACACCGGCTCACATATGCCTGTCTGGGTTTTTTAACCCGTGTGTGCTTGCGGGTTTGTTTACAGGAGCATATTGCCTGTCAGTGCTGGATTACGATAATACCAAAGGCCTGAATATCAAACATTACAAGATCAGGAAGCTGGACAGTGGAGGTTTCTACATCACCTCCCGAACCCAGTTCACCAGCCTGCAGCAGCTCGTCTTCCATTACCGCAGTGAGTGCTTGGAGCCGGTAGCCACCGCGGCTGTGACACCCCCCCCTCCCCAGCTAAAGCCAACCTTTCCCACCTGCTCGGTTCTTCCCTCTTTCAGAGCACTCCGATGGACTGTGTCACGCTCTCACAGATGTGTGTCCTGTGGCTAAACCGCAAACCCAGGGCCTGGCCAAGGATGCCTGGGAGATCCCCAGAGAGTCCCTCCGCCTGGACCTGAAACTGGGACAGGGCTGTTTTGGCGAAGTCTGGATGGGTAAGAACATCTTCCCCACACCTCACCAGTGGATCGGCAGCATTACAGACGCTGATGTGCTTGTGGAGATGGTTTGTGCTAATATAACAGCTCAGGACCTTGTTGAGAAAAAGCCTGGATAGAAGCGAAAAGGCTACTTAAAAATCTCTGAGAGGACTGAAATAATCTCATTAATATGCCTCAATTTTATCCATTTCATGACTAAAATCATTAGAATTTTTTTTTTCTTTGCATCTTAATAACTTACGAGCTGGTCCTTTTCTCTGCTTCAACACCTTGGGTATCAATTGGTTGCCTGGCAACTGCCTGCTTTTAAGGATTCTGGCACATTAGCCTGATGTTATGATTGTCTTTCTTTTTTTTTTTTTTTAATCACCCTAAAGGAACGTGGAACGGTACAACCCGTGTAGCAATCAAGACCCTGAAGCCTGGAACGATGTCTCCAGAAGCCTTCCTCCAGGAAGCCCAGGTCATGAAGAAGCTGAGGCATTGAGAAGCTGGTCCAGCTTTATGCCGTCGTGTCCGAGGAACCTATTTATATTGTGACGGAATATATGAGTCAAGGTGATTCTGAGGACAGACGAGTCATGAAATAGTCTATCAGGACACTTTGGAAAAGTTCCAAATACATAACATTCTTAGACATCTTATTCATCTGATTACAACTCAAAAATTTGCCCTCACAGGTAGCTTATTGGATTTCCTGAAAGGAGAAGCGGGAAAGATGCTCCGTCTGCCTCAACTAGTAGACATGGCTTCCCAGGTAAAACTACTGCCTCGGCAGCACTAAAACCATCAGCCAGTATTTGTCTTTCTTAAAACTTTGCCGTCTGGCCTGCAGATCGCGGCAGGTATGGCCTATGTGGAGAGGATGAACTACGTCCACAGAGACCTGCGAGCCGCCAACATCCTGGTAGGAGACAGCCTGGTGTGTAAGGTGGCCGACTTTGGTCTGGCGAGACTCATCGAAGACAACGAGTACACTGCAAGACAGGGTAACGTTTCTCCGTTGGTGGGATTATTACTTTGCTGGCGCTGCTGGGAAACATTCTGTCTCCCTCCATCCGCCACGCAGGGGCAAAGTTCCCGATCAAATGGACGGCGCCCGAGGCAGCCCTGTACGGACGTTTCACCATCAAGTCTGACGTCTGGTCCTTTGGTGTGCTGCTGACTGAGCTGGCCACTAAAGGCAGAGTTCCATATCCAGGTAAAAAGTAAATAAATAAAAATAAACAACCCCCTCTGGTGGCTACAAATAAATTCAGACGTCTCATTTTCCAAAATAATCCAGGATTTTGGAACCAAAATGAACATCCCTGGCTGCTAGAGGCATTTATAGGCTGCAGCAGAATGGATTTTGTAACGTTTTAGTAACATTATTGATGACCAGTAAATATTTTAGCTGCTTGTATTGAGGCCTTTCTCCGTGTTCTCCAGGTATGGTTAACCGGGAGGTTCTCGACCAGGTAGAACGTGGCTACAGGATGCCGTGCCCCTCAGAGTGCCCCGTCTCCTTGCACGAGCTCATGCTTTCCTGTTGGAGGAAGGACCCCGAGGAGAGGCCGACTTTTGAGTACCTGCAGGGTTTTCTAGAGGACTATTTCACCTCCACAGAACCCCAGTATCAGCCTGGAGAGAACCTCTAGATCTGGACACGTGAGACTGACGCGAACAGGAGGCGAACGCCAACATGCTAACAATCTGCACTAATCGACCTCAGAGGAGCACCTGCAAGAGGATGTGAGCCTGTGAAATTCTGGGAAGAGCTTGACATTCTTCTGTGAAGCAAAACTGAAACCTGTAGGAGGTTCCTCAAGCGACTACAGAAGAACCTGTGGACCCCCGCCCCCCCCCCCTTTCCTGCCAGAACCTTCTGTTTCCTGAACGCATTCCCCGCTGCACTGAGGTTCCAGGCCGAGAAGCTGAACAGCTGAACTCCTCCCGACGAACGAGGTTGCGATCGAACAGACGGACTACTGACTGACAGAGGCGCGACTGGTGTGGGAGGAAGGTGGCAGGATCCACAGACGGAGCTGGAGAGAGACGCAAGGCGAGGGGAGGATATTTCAGTCGGACGACTGAAGCTGTCGATGAGCTGTTTCGCCTCCTACCTCCCCTCACCCGTCATCTTCTTGCCCTCGTCTGGTCTCTTTTCCACCCACAAAAGAGCGCCGCCAGTCTGGCTCAGGTGCCAAAGCGAAGCTGGACTCGCATCTTTTCTGCCTTTTCTGCCTCCTTTCCTGTATTTCTGTCTAACTTAATCTCGCTTCAGTTTTCTCAAGTTTGCTACTCTACTCAACAGCTTTTTTTCTCTTCGCAGTTGTTTAGCCTCTATTAAGGTTTTCTCGAGCAGCCACAAAGGTCGAGCTTGTTGGAACGGTTGGTCCCAGACGTCACCCTCCACAGGCATGTTCTGTAATACTGAAAATAAGGTGGTTGAAATAAAATCAAGAGGCCTTCCTCTTTTGTTTAGCCCTCTTTTTGCAAGCCGCGTGTCCTCGCAGAAACGATACTTTGGATCTGAAAGACGGAACCATTTTGCATCATGTGGCGTACATGCAAACACTAAAAAGAACATGGCTGTAGGCTGGGTGCCAAACACATTTGTACATAATAATTTAACCTTTTTCCTAACACAAAGTTCCCCACGTGCACCACTCAGAGGGCAAATAGTCAAAATCCTTTTCCTCTCACTGCAGGTCATAAAATATGCAAGCAGGCAGCCCAGACGGAATCACATATCTGCGATTAACTGACCATAATGAAACTGTGTTTCTGGCTTTGAGGAGAAGAGCTGATGTTTGAACCAGTTAGCATGCTTTTGTGCCCTTTTACTCTTTAACCATTGGCTGGTTTGTATTTATACTGTACTGTACATCAACATGTGTATGTTTACTGTAGTGGAGGCTCGGGTGAAGCGAGAGGATCATGAACACATATTTAATTTTGTTACTTACTTACCACTGCTAGTTTTCACTGTCATACCTGTACATACTGTAGCTCTGTTTGGGGTTTTTTCTATCAACTTCAAATGCCGGGTGGGTGTCGTACATTTCACGGCGGTTTAGTTTATGAAGTAGTCGATGCAGCAGTACGGTAGATATCCGGTAAGGAATTGTCACCAAAAACAGAATATGAGCCATGCAGCACTGTTTTCTAACGATGTATCCTGGCAGTTGATGGAATCGATGACGCGCTGATGAACTCCTACAATAAAAAAGGAATTTGCTTGTGATACAAACTGTCAAAGATGTAAGTAGTATCTTTAAGAAATGACTGTGACTATCATGTAACGATGTTCGTCTTTACTCATTGTTTCTCTTTAATAGTTCCCTCCACAGTGAGGTTTTTACATGTTACGCACACATGTTTTTTCCCCTCAGTCATATCTGCCATCGTAAATTAGGTTAAACATATTTTAAACTGCTTTCCTGCTTTAGATTTCGGGGTAAAGACCCTTCATGATGGCAGCGCCTGTGTCACTGGGATAACGCAGAAATCAACACACTCTCGCCGTGAGTGAAGCCATGGTCCGATTGGATTCTATTTATTTCTTTTTTAAAGGAGGTCTGGACTTTTAATGCTTCTTTTTGGGGGGGTTATAAAGCTATGCAGTTTCGGACTTGCATTCCTACAAATTCATGGCCGTTTTGTTGAAAAGTGAAAACTAGCGCTGATTACACTGAAGGTTTGAGTATTTTGTAAGGCCGGCTTTTTTGTGTCCTTTTAACAGGACTGAAACGAGTATCGTGTCACTTTATGTTCATCTTTAAATGTGCAATAAATTATATTTCAAATGTGTTTTGACACGAGTCAGCGCTGTTCATCCACTCAGACACACAGTTGTTGATGAGCCGGCTGCGTGAAGACTCTGGAGGACATGAATGGAAATGTGTCCATTTAAAAAAAAAAAAAAAAAAATAGCAGCAGCTGGAAAAGAAGGTTCTAGAATGGGATAAATATCAGTATTTGCACACAAATGATCCTATTTTCAAAGTATTTTCTTTTTGTTCACGTGAAAGGAAGCGATTCCAGCATTTTTAAGTGTTCTAAGACCTCAGTTAAACATGAGCAATGTCAACAAAATGCCTTAAATTCTTTAAAATGTGACCTTTTTGTGCAGTTTCGATGACAGGTTAAAGCGTTCCAGAAGAATTAAAAGTAAGATTCTGAGTACATGTCTCTACTTTGACATAAAATTTAATTTGTTTAGCACATGTTGCTAAACTGCTGAGACTTTCCAGACACTGTCTGCAGGGTTGGAAGGGAGAGGCGCCTGTTCCCGCCTCCTCTTAGAGAACCTGGTAGAAGGATTTTGTTGCACTAAGCAGGCCCAAATAAATACTATTTAGACTATATAAATAACGTTGCACTCTCTATAGACTATGTTTACGTCACGTTTCTGTGTAAAGTAAAACTTTTGGATCAAAGATAAGAACCCACAAGCCCAGCTGTCTTTCACACGATTGCCCACATGGGGGCGCTGTTTGTCAGGCCACACCAATGGTGCAGAGACGTTCAGCGACATTCCTCGTACCTCTGTGGTGCCCCTCCGGTTGTGGCCCCCTCCCTCCTGAGAAGGCAACTTAAAGCTTTATCATTTAAAAGGTGATGAAGGATGGCAATCGGCGGTGTCATCCTGTGGAAAATACCTCGTGCCACCGTGTTATCTTTCAATACTTATAGATGAGTTGCTCACTGCTTTGTGCTCAAATCCCCTGAAAGTAAGTGTAGCTGGTGATTGATGATTGAGAGAGAGAGAGAGAGAGAGAGAGAGAGAGAGAGAGAGAGAGAGAGAGAGAGGGAGAGAGCAGCAAAGCGCAATATGTATTTCACTATCCAAATGAGGACATTTTGGTTAAGCATTAATGTTTGCGCTTGGGTTTAGGATAAGGTCAGCGGCTAGCTAGGAGACATTCGGTTAGGTTAATGGGTGAGGAAGAACTCGAACCTTCACAGCAACAGAATTACAAGTGTGTGTGTATTTTTGTGAGAACAGCGGCTGGTTTTCTCCCATCCACTGAAGAGGGTAAGTCATTTATCTCATTTATTCAGACAGTGTCAAGGACTCCATCTGCAGAAGCAGTAAACACAGTGACTCTCACACACTCACACACACACACACACACACACACACACACACACACACACACACACACACACACACACACGCAGCCTTTTGCTGCTATTATTGTCATCAACTCTCCACAAATGATGAACTGGTTTGAAAAACTGACACCTGAGCAGTGCTGGAAGCATCTTAACTGGAACCATTATTACATTTTGGTACTTGCGGTCAAGTTACACAAGCTTTACTGGGAGATCTGATCCATCTCCAGGGCACAAAACCTCCACGGTGGTAATTTTGGTTTCCTTCTGGTTTTTTTTTCCTCCTCTACCCTATATTCTGTTTGAAGGGAAGCCCTAATCCCGGAGTCTAAAAGTGACCCACATGTTCTCCATCAGCACACTTCAAACAGCGGGAAGATCGGTCAGATATGTGTGTGAGCTTCCCTCCGCGCTCGGCTGCTCCTGATGACTCTCACGGGCTCTGTGGGATATGCCGAGAACAGCTAGTGAATTGAAAAAGCTTCCCTTTTTTTTCCTTTTCTTTTTTTTTTTATAACAGCAGATGAACAGGTGGGCCGAAGCCAAACTTTAATCATGCTTCTTTTGTGCCCGGCCTGCATGGAGGAGCTTTCAGGAGCATGAAGCTACACCCTGCAGCTTTGGCTGATACCAGCTGGCTCTTCAGGGTGGGAAAAAACAACGGTCAAACACAGCGAGGACTACCCCAGGCCTGTTTCAAGACACCAGAAACCCACCTAAAATGAGACTGTTCACACAGAATGTTGACTCTATTTAAAGAGAATGCAAAAGATCTTTCTTAATGCTGCATTATTTTTAATAACCGATATGTCTAACGTGCGTCAACTTGCGTTAAATATGGTACGGCCATCCTCACCTACCTTCAGGACAGCCCTACATAGTGGTGTTCTCCCTAGTTTGTGCACCAGCAGGGGATAGAGTGTGATTTCAGACACATAGATTCATTATTTTATTCTTTGTTTTATTTTTCCCACCTTTTACTCTCCTTGCTCATAAATCCTCAAATCCTCCTTTCTTCTGCCAGCTCTCCTCACTCTTGTCCTTTAGCTCCATCCTTTTACTGTCTGCAACACACACACACACACACACACACACAATGTCTCCTGATATTACCATTTTGCTGCTGCTGTTTCAGGCCCCAGGACCATCCATCTGTCAGGGCCTCTCCTCCGCTGTTGTTCATCATCCTCTATTGGTCCGTTTATCACGCAGCCATTCATTGGTTCATTCATCAAGTGGCCAGCAGCTTCGCAGCTGCACCCCACACACTGGAACCTCCACTGTTCACATAGGCGAGCTGGTAATGCTGAATAATCTTTAAAACGTTGTCTGTTTGGAGGCAGAGAAGCTTATTTTTAGCACTGGGGGATAATTGTTAGATTTTTTTTATTATTAATATTCTTACTTTGCCAAGCAAATAACTTTTCAGTCAGAATGTTTACCAGTTGCAGTTAAAAGCACTCGGAAAGAGCACAGATCTCTACTAAGCAGACTTGTTCAACTTAAAACTAAATGCATTATTTACCTGTAGCATAGCATTACAGGCAGTAACAGGATCATTAACTGGTAAAACATTACAGTAACCCCCAGGATGCAGGATGCAGGTGGAGTCTGCCCTCCACCCCTTCTTTAAGGACTCCATGTGATGTCCCGTCTGCTCCTGTTGGCCAGCCCATCCATCAGCCTGTGACCACACACTGTCCAGGGGTGTGACGCGGTGCAGCGCAGCAGCCAAAGACAACAGCAGTCCTTCTCGGGCTGTGCGCCCCCACCTGTCGCCATGTCTGCGTGGAAAGCATGAGACCGAGAAGATATGCGGCGCTCACACGCATTCCTTCCTCACAGCTCATGAATCACACCACGGCCCCCCCACCGAAACCCCTCAAACCTGCAGCCACGGTCCAGTGAGGAACAGGCAGAAGTGGAGAAGGTGTTGTGTATATCGTGCCTGTCTGTATGTTCACTTCACTAATTCATAGTGGGAGGTTTAGAGGGGGAAAAGGACAATGTCCTCACTGAACACAAGATTTTAGGTAACCTTTTACCTTACCTTTGGTCTCTGGGTTTCATTTATTATGTAAACATAATCAAGGCAGGTTTATTTCTTAAATACATCCGTGACTGTGAAAGGAAAGCCTGCGTACTGTCTCCCATCAGCTCACACTCGGTCACCGGAGGCCTGAGGTGCCCTCCGACGCAATGTCAAATTCCACATGGTTAAGCTACCTGGCCAAGCTGTTATTGGACCGCATACCTAACGGAGCTGTCAGGCTGACATGTGACAGGAGTCATGAGAAAGCTAATATTGCACCAGAGAGGAGGAATCGAGAAGCAAGTGAAAGTATGAGCGGAACATCCTCAAAACCCACAAAAATGTATCAAGCCATTTGACACGATTAAACAAAACATACTGTTCATCCAAAGGATTTTGTGAAGTGTTATAATTAGCAGTAATAATTAGCAAAGATCACAAGCTCGGGGAGTCCAACCAATACACAACTCAGTCATTCCAACCAAGCTGTAGAGGAACATTAGCGCCCCCACTGGCAGAAGGAGACACAACCCAGAGACGGATTTAAAAAAACTTTGACTATAATTTATTTTTGTATTCATTACTCAAGTAACTATATGTTTGATTTTATTTTTTATTTTTTCTTCTTGCAACAGTTTAACTCTGACTCAACGATTTCTCCCCAATTCAACTTTTTATCAAAATACTATGATTTTTAAGACATTTCTCTGAACAGGCAGTTACTCTTTTTTGCTTCTCGTGTCAAAAATAACAAGAATCTGAGACGGAGTTTACAACAATTGCAGATAATGTGCTACCAGAAGATCATGAGCTCATCACTGAATCAGCAAAGCTGCGATCCATAATAAGCACAAGTTACAGCCAGGCTTTGCTGTGTTTGGAGGAGAATGTGAGGATACAACCGCGCTTGTTTTCACAGGCAACTCTCACCGAGGAGCCACGTTGGACGACGAACGTTCTCTTCAGACATCCTCTCCGCATCGAACCCTTTCATTCTCCTCCCTGGAACAAAACGTGCTGAAGATGGAGAAATCCCGTGGTGGGGGTGGGGGGAGGTTTATCTAGGGGGTCAGCTGAGCAGCCTTTGGCCAAAGCCAACAGATGTTTGGCTGATGCAGATGTTGGAGGCTACCTGCAGCATATCTTGAAGCACAAATATCATAATGTGTCTTATTATGCCAAACACTCTTATTCTGTTTAACTTTTTAAATTTTGCTCTCACTTCAGTTTTATAAAATGGCTATCAAGCAGCCGGTTGTGCTTTATTTTTGCCCATTTATATCACTGACCATCATATCTTAATGAAAATGGTAACTTATGTTGAGTTACTGTCTACAGCAGTTATGTTTTTAAGGTAAAAAGGATTTCTGACTCCTAACCCCCCAACCCCCTTTCTTGAAAAACAATCAGCCTCAAATTTCTATAAAGTAAATGTTTGACTGAACCAAGCCGAGGTCACTGATGCAAATTTATTTTTTTTAGCAGGAAAATTTTTGAGTGTTTTCTCATTCTCTTTTCATCTATATCAACCTCTGATTACCTTTAATCTACTCCTGGGGCGGCTATTAAAGTGTTCCGCACCTTAAACAGATGTTTTCATGTTGCCACACTGATAAAATCTCTGCTTTGGATACCTGCTGCATTCTGGATCTAACTCAAAATCCGCACTTAAGAGCAAATATTTGTACACCACAGAGTTCCACTCCTCCAACCCAAACGTTATTTGTGAGTTGTGGAAATCTTCTGTCATCACCGAGATAACAGCCCCACATCTGTTGGATGCGAATCGAACGCAAATATCCTGTTTATTGGAACTGAATTATTTTGGGTTCAGTCCGAGGGAACTATCTTTGTTGAGTTACACAAACGCTCCATCTGCCTGCAGCGCACAAGTGGAAATCATTATCTGTGATTGGAGGGTTTGGCTGCCCGGAGAGGGGCCTGAGCGTCGGTGCGGCCGACACGCTGGACTACCCACCGGCCTTTAGATGGAATTTGCGATAAAGCCATCCTCCCTTTGGATTAGGAAAGCCTCCTTGCTCTCGTGTCACGGCGGATTACTAGTAAGTTTCCTTGTTATATTTGCTGGTTTTCATCCAGAATTCAGTTTTTCATTTCCACGATAAACAACGGTGTCTACTTGGTGAAGTCTGTCGTGCTGTGAAAACAAGATAATTAGCTCCAACCGATGGTTTTCGTCTTGTCACGTTTTCCAGCCCCGTTTCCCACAGAACACTTTCTCTTGTTTGTCTCCGTCACACTAATCTTTGTGTCCCCCTTTCTTCTCACCCCTCCTCCCCAACTTTTTTTTTCATGTTCCTTGTCAGCATCACTCCACCCTCACCAGCAGACACCCTGCTTATCCCAGATTATAAGGCGACAGAGGAAGGAGCACACTTCGAAACAGCCATTTTTTTCCACTGTGTTCTACATGAAAACCTCAGTGCAGAGTCTGTTTTAGCCTTATTTGTCAAAAAAATGTTTTAAAAACTCCATCCCAGATTATTTATCTGTGACTGATAGAATTTTCACTTCTTTTTGCAGACGTTTTACTATGGAATTTTGCTGACCTAAACTATGACGTGTATGAGCTGTGCAAGTAGCATCTGCAGTAGGATGTTGTTTGCACTGAAGCTCTGTGAGAAGCAACTTTTCGTCTAGTCTCTGTGTCCTTGGTGGTGGAATTCCTCTGATGTGGCCTCCTGAATCAGAAATCTTTGTTCCCCAAATCTCTTTGTAAAAATGCAAAGAAATGTAAAAGGTTTCTTTGGTGTCTTAACAGCCCCTATAGAGCCTTATCCCTTCAAACCCAACAAAAATCTTCTTATCTTATTAGCCCCCACTCCCACCCACACCCCTCCATCCCTGCTGCCCTGCAACACAGGCTTCACCCTGACACCCTGATCTTGACCCCAGCCCGCTCCCCCTAATCGTGACCTCCCTCGCTGTGCTCCCATCCTCCTCCTTGACAACTGCAAGGAGGAGCCAAGCATGCCACCGAGACGCAATGTATGCGCCCGCGTGCGTGCACTGCAGCCTTTCTAGGGGCTGTCAAATCAGTCCTCACGTTGGGACCTGAAAGGCTTCGTGCTCAAACTGGCTCTTAAAACCTGATAGTAGAGACTATGGAGAAGCTCATCCATAAATGTCCATCACTTCCCTATCGAGCTCTTCAGGGACCAAAGCAACAATAGTTTGCACGAGCACTTTATAGGAGGCTCGAATGGAACAACTGTTGTGTTTTGCATCTTAGACATGTGTTACAGAGAGGTGGGGCTTGTGCTGGGATTTTTTTTTTTCTCTACATATTTTCCTTTACAACCACATTATTCATATTTTACACAAGTAGCCGTTAAAACTATAAATCAACGAGCATTCCCATGGCAGACACATCCCTCCAACAACAAAGCCTCCATCAATAACCCCTCACCTCTGCACGAACTGAGGAATAATACCCCGAACATCTATCTCAACCGGGTCCCGAACGTTTGCAACTCCAAGTTATGCAGCGGGACAGTAACCTGAGCTCCGGCGCCGTATCACAACTGCACAGAGAGGAATCGTGTTTGTGTAACTGCATGTGTTTGTGTGTGCACATAGGAAGTGGCGGATCGGGGGAACAGCGTCACACCCTAAGCCCCAAGATCAGCCACCTGTGTGTTATCAAGGGTAGTCTGATAATCCCTCCTGCCCCCCGTCTGCCCTCTTTGCCTCTCCGTGACACACACACCGAAAACACACAGACGCTGTTTGATCTCACTATACCAGTTGCTCCTCAACACACGCTTGCATAAAATAGGTCTAGATCTCAGTTTCAGAAACTAAGCACAGAAGATGGGACTTATTGAAGGGGGGGGGGGCAAAATATTTCTCATGTGTGAATTCGAGGTTGAAAACCCTCCCACTCCTCCAGGCAGCAGAGAAAAATAAACCCACTTCACGTCTGATGAGGTGGGGGGATTTCTCCTATGCCATGATTCACACTCGGGGAGAAGCTTGAAGCAGGTGAAGACCTCGAGATGCAAATAAAGAGAACGTGAGCCCCCGAGCGAGGGATATAATTTCCTCATCAAGAGAAACGGCATTCTGTCACAGCAGCGATTTCAATCCAAACCACAGGCGTAGCGGTTAATTAGACGTGGGCTGTTCCTCCTTTAAGAAAACGTGCAGCAGGGTCTCTTTGAGCCCAGCACGCAGGAGCCAACATGTCAGCTTGCACGCTGCACCCACAAAACCGCCTCAACACTTCATTTGGAATGTTTTGCTAGCTCCTTCCGACCCTGTTTTTGCCATTTACTCCTGCAGACACATCCGAAGGTAAGCCTATCCAACGAAGGAGGCCATTCCTTTGGGAAGATCACTAAATTTCAAGTGTAATTTAATTCTTCCCAGTCTACGTATCGGAGGTGCACGTCTCCAAGGTGATACACTGCAGTAAATAACGACGGGGGGCTCGGCTTGCTTTCTGCCAGGCTGTTATTCTTTTACAGTACAGGGATTGTGGTCCTGATATATTGTCCTACACCTCTATAAACATTCCACAGATGAGAATTATGGTTGTTCAGAGAGTCTCTAAAATGCTTACAAGAGTGC
This sequence comes from Tetraodon nigroviridis, assembly GCA_000180735.1. Taxonomy (NCBI): domain Eukaryota; kingdom Metazoa; phylum Chordata; class Actinopteri; order Tetraodontiformes; family Tetraodontidae; genus Tetraodon; species Tetraodon nigroviridis. The sequence continues at coordinate 370,973 of CAAE01015043.1, read as the reverse complement.
TTACAAGCAGTGACGATTTTACAGGTGAATATCAAAATAAATTCCTGTTTCTCATGCTGAATGAGAAATGTATCATGCTTTAATGAGAGCGCAATCTATTTCATTGCTAAATTGTGCAAATTTGGAATAAAAGGTCCATTGATTAAGGTTAGGCCTCATTTAACCATGAGAATGCGGTCTGCCCCTCCAAAGTTTAGGGAAATTATCAAAATTGGGTGGAATTTTTTTTTTTTTTTTCAATATAGTTATATCTTTGAAACGTCTTTAAACAGTTGAGGGGATTTTTGTATGATTGTTTCTGAATTTTTGCTCTGGTTTGAACTCGACCAGGCTGCGTTTCTGGTCTTAGTTCTGCATCACCTCCTCCGGCACCACCTTGGAAATCAGACACCGCTTCTTCTCCAGGAGCCAAAGCTGGAATGAATCTATCGGTGGTTGGGTGAGGGTGTAGATGAGGATAGCGTGACTCTTCTGATCTGTCTGAGATCATCTCATTCAATCAAAGGCACTTACAACAAAACTCCATCTCTCTCTTTCCTCAGGTCAAAAATGCTAAAAAAAAAACCTGTTTTTTTCTAGATGAAAACAGTCACCTGTGGATTTACTAAAAAATCCACATAGAGGAACATTGTTTTGCAGGAATAAAATGTAAAAATGGAGACCCTAAAGCAGAGAGGGCCAGGGTTAATATCAACATTACACCCTGCCAGACAAATTCCGACACATCCAAGGTAATGAATCACTTTTGACAGTGCTGTTGTTTTGGTTAATTAAAGGTACAATTTGTCTCTTTCATGGACTTTTAAGATCAAAGCAAATGCGTGACGTACTAAGAATTTTATATCGCAGAGGAAAGAATTAATTGTTGGAAATGACCCAGATGGATAAGATGTTGTTCCATTCACACCTTGAATGATTTTCCTTACTTTTAAAGCTGTAATTTTAACAACAACTAATCGTTTTGGCTCCTTATGAAAGTATAAACCAATAATTACATCATGTCTGGAAATCTTTAAGATCAAAGCGACTTCATTTAATGCAAATTAAAGAGGCCTTATTTGTAAAATTGAATTGAACATTTGAAATATTGTTTATTTGTTGTTCATTGTTATTGCAGGATGTTTTAATAGTCAGAGTTAACTCAATGCACCTTCAGAAAACATACAAAGTGGGACAAAAACCAGATTTTGGATTGTAAAGTGGATTAGTAAGGCAACGCAGACCCTCCGGTCCCACACAGTTTAGTTAAACACAACTGTTGCCATGGACCAGCTGCAGCCAAAAATGTGTCCTTTAGGATAATTAAGTGCCTTGCAAAGCTGAATTAAAGGTGCACGCCTAACACTAACTGGACTGGATCCAAAGGTAGTTGACTGGATATTAGAGTCAACAAGGATGTTTGCAGTACTTGTGAAACAGCTTTACGTTGACTTGAAATACCCACTAAATTACATTTAATCCCCTCTCAGAGGTGTGCAACTAATATAAATAGTTGTAAACTCAGCTGATATATGAAAAGAGAGGCTAAAGTACCCACAGTTGCGCCTCGGCATTTGCAATTGCGTTCCATTCACACATTAGTTTAAGAACAAAACAAAGGAGAGAATTAGGTTAAAAGGCTGAGGTGGTGCTGTGTGTACATTTGGTGGAAGTGTTCTTCCAGAACTTAAAGCCTCGACTAGCACATGCTTATCATTGAAAAGGTACTTAGCTGGTAACGCTTCGGTGAAATGAAAACGGCTCCCTGCAGCGTGCACAAATCACCTTGTACTTCTGAATGCTTCCCCCTTTATTTTTCTTGTACTCAGAGCCAGAGGGAGCCTGCGGGGTTTTTGTTTTTAACAGATCTCCACTGGGCCATGCTCCATCCATGCCCTGCTGCCCATCAGCTGCATTAGCATTAGATGGGTTCACATGAGTTTACTGTGTCAAATACAAACGTGATGGCTAAAATAGAATTCATTTTCAAAAATATTAATGCATTTTATTTACAGTATGGACGCTTTACTAAGCTTAGTTGTGTTTAGATTTTCAGGAAGCACCAAGTTATGACCTGCAGCAGTTTAACTCTGCTGCCTCCACTAAACCCTGCTGCATCCATTCATTTATTTCCGGACAGTATGGAAACTATGAACGTGAACGTTTGAAGCTTCTCCGCGGACCACCGGCGTTGCTGCTGGCCTTGTTCCCAGAGGTGCTATCTGTGGTTGGGATCAGCTCTCACCTCAGGCAGCCTCCTCATGTCTTCGGCAAATCAGAAGCCCCCCTGCTGAGACCTCCACTGGAATGCGACAAGACTTGAGGCCTCGGCGGCTGTATCTCTTTTCGTCACAACGTGCACTACAGCTATAAATTGAAGGATATGAGACACGTATTGGAGGTGTGTTTGATTTACAATTTTCTGATGTGACGGCGCCCTGGTGGAAACGCAGGGCTCTCCCTGCCGATCCTTTTTATCATTAGAAAACTGGGGGTGATCTATTTTTGCTCTAGTATTTGAGCAAAAGGTGATACTATAGGCATATTCCAGTGCTCATAAATCATTGCATGGCAGCTTGGTGCGTGGTGTCAGCATCTCGGCTTCGGCTCTAAAAGGACTCGCCTGCTTGTGGACTTAATCCAACATGACTTTTGCATGTCAAGTTCTCATTTGCAGCCCAGGATCTAATCTCCTCTGCCGGCTGGGGCTGAGTAAAGTAATATGTGGGCAGATTTTGGAAAGCAACTGATATAGATCCAAATGGCAGATGACAGCAACAACAGGGCTGAGCGCTAAGATGTGTGTCTGTGTGTGTGTCCAAGGAGAGGGTGTGTGTTTGTTCAAGTGTTTCCTTCAGAAATGGCCGTGTGTATGTGTGTGTGTGCACGCGTGCGCGGACAACAGCGGGGGATCCATCGTCTGGCTCGTATTACAAAGCGACGGGGATCCTCCGGTCAAATCCAGCTAGCAGATGAAAAGAAGACCTGAGTTGGTGGCTATGTCAATACCAGACGTGGTCTCCGCTGACATCTGCCAGCCTCAAACCTTCAGCTTCTCACTCCATTAGCTCTATTTTGAACGTTACACCGACCAGATGTGTCTCCGCCGCAGTCGCGACCCTTCACCTTTGGTCCGGATTGAGTAAATTGTACCATATTTAAGAGTTTTCAAAACAAGAATGACATTGTAGGAAGCATTGAATTTATTGTTTACAAAGTCGACTATTGCTTGTCTCAAACAGGAGCTTGGATGTGCAGAGAGATCAGCTGTATTCAAAATAATTGGATTCAAAGTATTATGTATTCTTTATGTGTTTACCTAAAATAACACAATATATGACCGGTAAGTGCAGGAGACTGTCAAATTCAGGCAGGCTGTAATCCATATATCCATCAGGACAACGATCGTAAAAACCATGGAGAAAAATGTGCTTGTACCTTGAGTTTTTTATTCAGGTCCAAATCCTGTTTTCAATGATTGACTGTTTTAAAATTGCGTCCTACAACCAGAATGCAATCAAGATGCTTTGGCTTCAGTTACAGGGGAGCGCCCACCCGTTTCATCCACCTTTATGCAGCCAGCAGTCTACACGCGACATGAGCTTTTCCTTAATACCAAAAGTCCTTGATGGACAATAAATCACAACCTCTCGCTTAATATAAGTTAAAGCACGTGTTCAAATATGAAATCAACAATAAAGTGACAAAGGCTTTCATTCAATAACGGAACATTACGTGCATGATAATGTATCTCAGCTGTTGTCGAATGGAGGTTGAGAAACGTCCGTTTGATGTTTGAGAACACCCTGGGAGGCTCTAAAGAGAGAGAGGAAGAGTCAGGGCGGCCACATTTGTCTTTGGTGACACCTTCTTGTACAGGAGGGGGGGAACTTCGCTATCTGCTGTCTGTCCTGCAGCTGTGAAGACACGAGAAGTGGAGCTGGAGATATGTCACATGCCTCGATGTCGCCTTGCACTAGAGTTGTGAAGATCACACTCGAGCGAAGTTCTCTTCTCTTTCATCTTACGCTTGCTTGTGCACAGCTGCGAACACGCGCTCAGATATCCTCACCCCTGTTTTTTGTTTGCACCAGTCGAACATTTAAAGGATTAAGTATGCCTTTGTCAGCAAATAAAGCAAACTTCAGCAGAAATTGCGGCGGTGAAGTCATGTTCCCTCCACGCTGTCAGTTTCATGAGACACTGTGCTCACATGCACACTCTCGAACCGCCCTATCGGTGTTGTAGCTGCCTGTGCTCCTCCTAGACTCTATCGCTCTTCACCACTTTGTACAGACCCACATCTTCCAGCAGCGCTGGGGAACCACTTAATGGTTTTATCGAACCAATTGCAAACTGTCCTCCAGAGAAACCGGTCTTTAATTTGTGTGTACAGCTGCCTAATTCAACCCACTGATATGATAAGTAGGTATCCATAATGGCCATCCTGGGATTGCACCAGCTGCTGTCCTGTAGCTGTTCTATATGTTTGATTCTCGTGCTAACAGCTGGGAATGTAAATAAAATCACAAAAGACTTTGCAAAATAACAAACTTTAATTTTTAAACTGATAAAATCTATCAATTAGGACCAGTGCAGACTGAACCAAAAGAAAGGGTGGAATGCAAAATAAATCCAAGGGTACATCTAAGGGAAAAAGCTGCTCCCAAGCGTGCTGAAAGGCACGAGGGTAGACAATGGAGGTGGTAATGGAGATAAAAATACACCTTTACACCTTTAGCTTGCATTATAAATTCAACTGGTTTCTGATTATAACCAACGGATGAGTCTCATTTTGATTAAGGTTCTTTTGTTTTTTACTAAAATATTTACTCATCAAAAATAATGAGGAGTCCTTAAGGACTTCGAAAATGAATGAAACTGCTTTGAACTCTAGCACCTGAGATCATCTCGTGCATTTGTTTAGAGAGGTTAACTGTCCTCTAATCAGTCACTGTCCTCCCCTGAAGACTGACCACCATTTGCCCCTTCCTCCTCCGCTGGCTCGAAGGCCTAAATCTTTTTGGCTGAATCTAACACCTTTCAGCCATCCAATCAGAATTACGGCTCTCTCCTTCAGCCAGGTATTTGTGTACCTTGTGTAACAAGGCAATCATCAACATTCGGTAGTCTTTTACTTGCTTTGCACAGTAAATCCTTCTGTACCTGCAAAAAGGCGGAACCGCAAACATCTCCTCTAAAGTGCTTATCTTCTCGTCAGAAATGGAAAACATGACAGTATCTTAGACCACACATAGTCCCCTGACCATGTGTGAAAGGGTACCGGCTCTGACGGTGATGTGTTTTCACCACAGAGACGTTTTATGACATAACCTAAAGAATAGCACAGAGATGATGTCAGGGTCTGTGTTTTTGTCTGGCTGAATGTTTGGAGTTCTGCATCTTGCAGATAAGCACGTGCGGTGATTAAAGAGCGGGCGTCCATCTGCAGGCGTCTTGGACAGCGCTGCCTTTGGATAAATGTCCTGTCTGCTCACCCACACATGCACTCACAATAAAAATAATAACCGTGCAGGAACCAGTGTACCATACACTGGAAAACCTTGAATCTCTCTGCTTACATAATCTCAGTTTTAGGATAACCTGTTTACCACTACATACAATGTCTTAATCAAAACCTGAACCTTGAGTCTCAAATCTTGACTTTACCTCAAACTATTTCTTTTTGTCCTACTGGGGGCGCTATTAGCTCACACAGAGACCAAAATACACCTTAAACCTACCAGGACAAATAAACCCAGTCAAAGTCCTGATGTTCATCTGCAGCCCATGTATCTGTCAATAATGTGTGTGTGTGTATGTGCACACACGCGCATGCCTGTGTGTGTATATACTGATGTGTAGAGTACATGCCCAAGCAAACACACACCGCACTCATAGCTAGCCATATAGATAAAAGTTATTTGATTCTAAAACATTGCTGTCTGTGTGTTCTAGCCTGACTTGAGCCAACTGCTGTGTGGACGCTCCTACAGGCCAAGCCCAGTAGTATGTGTTAGAGCAGGAGAATGTGTGTGTGCGCACATTTGAACATTCCTGAGAGGACCCCGAGTGGATCAAAGTTGATGACACCCCAGGCCGTGTCCTCCTGAGGGAGCCTGCTGTCAGATCTGGGATCAGAGATCAGCGGCGTCTGCTTTTGGCGTCTGTCTTGGATCTCCACGGGGTCTGTCACTGCAAGTTAGCACTTAGCCAGAGGCACCGATGAACAATTAGATTAGAGCTGTGTGAAATGAGAGCTGTGAAGATGGCCGGTGAAGATGGGACCATCCAAAGAGCAAAAAGTCAAACAAGGAGAGTGAACGTTTCTTATTTTCAGCATGAAAGGTTAAACAGGGAGAGAGCCATCAGGGGTCAAATATGTTGACTGTTTCGACAGATTTTGGAAATAAGCTGGCTTGTGTAGATAAATATTACTCCTTCCTGAAAAACACACCTTATCCTCACTAATTCTGGCTCCAGAAAGGCTACATATTTACAAGAATTTGTAATATTTTAAACCAGTTTAGCTTTGTTTGCACAGCTCTAATGATAAGAAAAATATTTTCCTAAAAGTTAAAATGTAGCACACAGCAGAACCAAATAATTTAATTTCTGTGTGCTTGTGATACTGTAGACACGTCAACAACAGAAGTAATGTGACTTTAGAACCATGAGAAACATTGATGGGCAGCTTTTTAATAAAAGAATTACTAGAAGAATTACTAACCAGTCGAGAGAGTGTAACGTCTCCAGAAACCAGCCGCAGTTGACGATGCAGATGGTAAACTGACAGTAAGCACCAGTTCCTGTAAGAGTTTTATTTGTAGAGTAAAACTGTCCATTAAAATGTGCTCTTGATTCATCTTAATCGCTCCGACTTACCAAGTATTATCCTTACATTCTTTCTGCTTCTGACCGCTCATGTTTCCAAACCTGTCAGACGTCTCTCATGATGCACCGCAGTGCCTTCGCTCCTCAGAAATAAACTTAGGCAGTGTAATGTTATTGCATAACGACTGGATATGTGGAACATAATGTTTCTCTAATTTCCTCAATTTAATTTTTTTCTAAAAAGAAAAAAAAAATAAAATTTAAAACTGGCCTTAATGAAAATTAGCAAACATGCGTCAGCACACGTATGTCAGTGTGGTACAGATCTGCCATGTAAAACAAAGCACTGG